>OZ035841.1:33829387-34401887 GCA_964034765.1 Knipowitschia caucasica
GGAACAATCTCCCTGAAAATGTGAGGGAGGCGTCTACTCTGTCAATGTTCAAATCCAGGTTAAAGACTGTTCTGTTTGCCCTGTGCATACAACTGAAGGATTTTATCTCCATTTCTAATGCACTGCTGTCATTTATTTATTTTTTTAAATTTCTTGTGTAATTTTGAAAGTTTTAATGGTTTTATTCTTTTGTGTGATTTTAATGTTTTAATTGTGTTTTAATCTTTTGTGTGATTTTAATGTTTTAATTGTGATTCTGGTGTTTGTTTTATGTGATGATTTGTGATGTGGACTGTGAAGCGCTTTGTGTTGCCCTGTGTATGAAAGGCGCTCTACAAATAAACTTTGATTGATTGATTGATAAATACTAAATCATGTGCAATGTGCAATACTGCAACTTCAGAATGTCACAAAACAATGTCACTTTACCTCATGTCACTTTACTTTTTATCCTGCACTATTTAACTGTACAGTATATAACTGCACTACTACTACTACAAGCATTTTCAGCATCTACAGCTAGTTATGTTAGCTAAGAAACATAGCTACTACTTATTTGTATATAGTGTATATATTGTGTGCTCCCTGTGTGCTCTTACTACTGTCCTGTCTGTGCGATGCAACATCGAAATTTCCCCACTGTGGGACGAATAAAGGAATTCTTATCTTATCTTATCTTGTTGGTATAGCACAGTCAACATAAAGTGATAGAAGTCAATATAATCACAGTTTACATCATGAAAAATATTGAATAACACACACGAAAAAGAAGACAGAGCAAAAACATTGTCAAACTAAAATGTGAGGATTAAAAAGACTCATTGTGCCAAACCGGCTCTATCGCCTTTTGTTAGGAGTCCTTTGACAGTATAGACGGCAAACAGGGACCTAGTCGGTGATCTAGGGCTGGTGCCAGACCTAAAAGAGCTTAAAAGTGATCAGTGAAATCTTATTATCAATTCTAACATGTACAAGGGGTGTACAGGGGTGATGTGCTCCCTTCTGTTTAAGCCAGGTAGAAATCTGGCGGCTGTTTTCTGAACCAGGATGGAGTCGAGTGGAGAGAGGAGGGAGTTGCATAATCAAGACGGGAGAAGATTAGGGCGTTTGCAAATGCATGAGCTGAGGCGACCCTGATGGCAGCTCGCGGTGCACGGCCATGAAGTGAGGGGGAAAACACATTTTTGCTGTAGGGCCCCCTGGCTTAAACCCAACGGGTAAACCAGGGCCATGACCGTGTCGTGGTGGCACCGGGCAGCAGCTCTGCCTGAGGGGTCTAGGGGTGTGGATGTGGATCAGTGTGTGATCGAAACTTCTTCCTGTAGTCAGTGATGTAGTGAGAATGTTTTGAATAGGCAGCTTTACAGGCAGTTATAACTATTTACATCTAATCCAACTAATTTGATTTAATATGAGTTTGATATATTTTGTATATGTTTCTATGAACAAATTGAATTCAGCTGATGTGATTGAAACACAACTGGAAAATAAGCAGTGAGGCTTTGTATTGTAGACAGGGTTTAAGAATGGTTACTTTGAATTATTGATTATTGTCGACAGGGTTCAATGTTTATGGTAAAATAAATCTTGTGGTTGTTTTCTTGATGACTTTTACTTTACAATGATGTATAACATGCAACACCCCAGACTCTCTGTGGGGCCGCACTGACATTAAAGTTGGATATCCACAGGTAGCTCACTTTCCCTGTTATTTCAATGCTTGGTGAATTCTGAGGTTGGCCTAGTGATATTGCAATATGGGTCAAATGCAGGGGATGCATTAACCCACAGGAACAATAACGAATACTTTAACCTTCATGTATGGATTGAACACTTGGAGTGGACTGACGAATACTGCTAGCAATATGGTCACAGTGGTGAAGTGTCTTGCCCAAGGACAAAACAGAACAGAACAGTTGCATTGCTCTCACCATGGCACTGCTGAGGTCATGAAAGTGAATTGTCAAGATGAAAAGACTGCTTCATCTGCAGAATTTACAGTAAAATCTCAGCGAAAATAATGTGTCGGATATTTTTCAGTCAGAAATATGAAAAAAGAGAGGACCACCCTTACTCAGCCAATCAGCCCAAAGCGTCAAATAGTGACCCTCAGGACTCTTTCTAAGTACACAAATTATAACTCTTACTTACTTTTACAAGAAGGGATAAACAAAGTGTACAACAATGCAGACTAAAATGTGTACTTTAACTTTTGCCCAATGATAAAATACGGCTGTTTGACATATTATTAGTATTCCTTTAAGATGGTTTCAGATTGGACTCGAACCTGGACTAAGGCAAAATAAATAATGCAGCTCCGATCAATACTCCATTTTGGTGACCATCTATCACAGTAGTGGAGTGGTCCAGCCCCCAATGCCCAATTCATCAAACTGGCCTTGCTCTGCGCCTTGCTCTACTCTCATTCAGTCAAAAAAACTCAATTCCTTATCTCATACTTTGTTTTCGCTGTGATTTTATGACTCAACGTTACATTTGGCAACGCCTCCCACGTCTTTCGCAGCATACAGTCTGATTTCCATGCAAAGGAGAGAAAAAAGGAAAGAATGTGACACTGCTGTACCACTCATCCAAGCCAACTCTGAATCTCCTTTGTCTCACATGTGGATACCTTGTCACCGTTTGTCATCTCGCAAACACATGGGGATAAAAATGATGCAGTGTTGGCGGCTGTTTCTCCACTACACGCTGTCAGTATAATCTGTTTTTTAGTTTTGCCTTCGAGCATCAACAACCCTAACCCTTAAGCTAATATTTAGATATTTAGCATCAACATTTCTGGCACTCTGGAAGGATTATCCCTTTTTTCAAGCTTCCGAAAAGGTAACTTGGATCTTGCCGTGCGAATATGCCGAGCTAAAAGCAACAATTAAGAGCTAAAATAGTTTTTATCGGGGGGTGGGGAGGTTGGCGTCTTTTTTCCCTTGCGACCTATACACAAGCATTCAGCCATGTTGTCTTTTATCATTAACTTTCCCTCAAAGGCCCCTGGGAGGCTCCTGAAGCGTGCACTTTTGCAACATCAAGCGTTACAACCGTCTGTTTACAGTCACGGGCAGTCTTCTTAAAATCCCTCTTTGTCGGCATCTTTGTGGGAAAACATTGGCTCTTTTGTGTGTGCTGTGCATTAATTTGGTTATATGTAAGGGCTCGTAAGTCCACAGATGTTTGACCTTGTTCTCTCTCCCCTCTCTGCTTCCTTTATGCATCCGCAGATCAAAGGCGCCCCTGCCGCCGGAGCAGGCAGGTTGGTGGGTGAGGATCCCCATTTGAAAGCAGCTGATAGAGGTAGGAGAATTTCACCTTAAAGCACAACATGGCACCATCAAAACCCACTCCAAATCTCTGCATCTGCTTCTACTGAGACACATGCTTGTAAATATTTTCTGCTTACTCCCTTTGTACATACTGCCTATCGTTGCACTGATGGAGTTGTGCATTATTTGAGGTCACATGAAATGCAAGATTGTCTTTTTGGTATTTTCTCCATGTTAGAGCATTGTTCCTTTATTAAACAAACAGACCCAGTTGTTTTTAGCTCTATTTGTGCAATTTTAAGAACGTCTGGCACCTCTGCTCACTTTGTCTGAATGCTTCTATGTCAAACACATGGACATCTTTCTCCGTTTCTCCAGTAAAATGGCTTTAATCAGTCCACATACACTTAGATTTTAATGTAAATCTAGGAGAATGTATGTATTGTCCAACTTCCAATACTAAAAGGCAGTACTGCTTTGTTTTAGTCAAATTTTACGTCATTAGTCTTGTACAGTATATCCATAGTTTGCACTTACTGTAAGAAGTTGTTTTTTTTTCTAAAAGATGACAAAGAAAACAGTGGTCCCTGGTTTATCACAGGTGTTACATTCTGAAAATAACCCCCAAAAAGTTAAATGTATGTTTAAATGCTGTAAAACCCCTCATCACACACTTTATTTATTATTCTAACTTCCTGAACTCATGACAAAGTGGGGCGGCACGGTGGCTGAGTGGATAGCACTCTCACCTCTCAGCAAGAAGGTCCTGGGTTCGAATCCCGGCCGGACCAGGGCCTTTCTGAGTGGAGTTTGCATGTTCTCCCTGTGTCTGCGTAGGTTTCCTCCGGGTACTCTGGTTTCCCCTACCACTAAAAATATGTCCAATAGTTCTAGCATGCGCCTCCTGTTTGGCAACCCTGCTCCCATCTCTGTGTGGAGTGAGAGACAAGTGCCCAAAAAATAATAACAATTGTAAACCGCTTTGTGACCCTTGTCTGTGAAAGGCGGTATATAAATAAACATTACTTACTTACTTACTTACTTACTTACAAAGTGCAGTCTCTGAAAGCCATGCATACACGGTAAAATACAGCTGCAGAGGATCGAGGTTCGGGGAAGACCGCACGAGTCCTTTGAACTAATCACTGCTGTGCACACAAACCAATCAATCAATCAATCAACTTTATTTGTATGGCGCCTTTCCAACACAAGGCCACTCAAAGCGCCTCACAACCCACATAGTATCACACAAATCAGAGACATCAATAATGGGATACATTAAAAACAGAATAAAATCACAAAGTAAACTCAAACTCCCCCACCACGTTAAGGGGGCAGTCCAGGGGGGGTCAACAAGTCTGTAAATGTAAATGTGCTGTTTATTGTCCCCGTAGGAAAATTCCTCCTCTGCATTTGACCCATCCTGATGCCCTAAGGCTTATGTCAGGAGCAGTGGTCGCCGTAGTAACAGCGCCCGCGACCCCATCTCCAGATGTTGATGCTAGGCTTGGTCAGGACCAGAGCTGGAGGATTGAACGTAGTGAGCATGTTTTTAGTGGTAGGGGAAACCGGAGTACCCAGAGGAAACCTACGCAGACACAGGGAGAACATGCAAACTCCACTCAGAAAGGCCCTGACCCTGACCTTCTTGCTGAGAGGCGAGAGTGCTATCCACTCAGCCACCGTGCCGCCCTCTGTCTGGATCTTTACCACTGTTTAAGCTCATGTCTCGTCCTCAAACAGGTGAAATATTGTGCATACGTATCACAAAGTATCAAACACAAATGCCTCATAAATATCAAAAAGTATTATTGATTGACTGCGGAACCTTCCGCAGTCAACCATTGGTTTTGTATTTCTTTATTCCGTCATTTTTTTTGACACGTTTCACAGCTTTCACATTTTCAACAATTTCCACAAGTTATACATCAAAACGTTCCACATGTTTGGGAGATTATTGCTATTACTTTTGGGACTTCAGCGATTTCCGGTTTTTCCGCAATCGGACAAAAATCTGCATTGAGAATTCTGCAATGCATTTTAATAGGCCCATGCATTTTAATAGGACTTCAGCTCTTTCAGACATTTCTACAGTTTCAATGATTCAACAGTTTCAAGGATTCAACAGTTTCAAGGATTTCAGCAGTTTCAAGATTTCAAGAGTTTCAAGGACTTCAACAGTTTCAAGGACTTCAGCAGTTTCAAGGACTTCAGCAGTTTCAAGGACTTCAGCAGTTTCAAGGACTTCAGTGTAATTATGCAACCTAATAGGGATTTTTCCATGTAAACCAGTATAATGCAACTTAATAGGGATTTTTCCATGTAAACCAGTATAATGCAACTTAATAGGGTTTTTTCATGTAAACCAGTATAATGCAACTTAATAGGGTTTTTTTTCATGTAAACCAGTATAATGCAACTTAATGGGGATTTTTCCATGTAAACCAGTATAATGCAACTTAATAGGGGTTTTTACATGTAAACCAGTATAATGCAACTTAATAGGGTTTTTTCCATGTAAACCAGTATAATGCAACTTAATAGGGTTTTTTCCATGTAAACCAGTACAATGCAACTTAATAGGGATTTTTCCATGTAAACCAGTATAATGCAACTTAATGGGGATTTTTCCATGTAAACCAGTATAATGCAACTTAATGGGGATTTTTCCATGTAAACCAGTATTATGCAACTTAATAGGGATTTTTCCATGTAAACCAGTATAATGCAACTTAATAGGGATTTTTCCATGTAAACCAGTATAATGCAACTTAATGGGGATTTTTCCATGTAAACCAGTATTATGCAACTTAATAGGGATTTTTCCATGTAAACCAGTATAATGCAACTTAATAGGGTTTTTTTCATGTAAACCAGTATAATGCAACTTAATAGGGTTTTTACATGTAAACCAGTATAATGGAACTTAATAGGGGTTTTTACATGTAAACCAGTATAATGGAACTTAATAGGGGTTTTTACATGTAAACCAGTATAATGCAACTTAATAAGGATTTTTACATGTAAACCACTATAATGTAACCTAATAGGGGTTTTTACATGTAAACCAGTATAAAGCAACTTAATAGGGATTTGTACATGTAAACCAGTATAATGCAACCTAATAGGGATTTTTCCATGTAAACCAGTATAATGCAACTTAATAGGGATTTTTCCATGTAAACCAGTATAATGCAACTTAATAGGGATTTTTCCATGTAAACCAGTATAATGCAACTTAATAGGGATTTTTCCATGTAAACCAGTATAATGCAACTTAATAGGGATTTTTCCATGTAAACCAGTATTATGCAACTTAATAGGGATTTTTCCATGTAAACCAGTATAATGCAACTTAATAGGGTTTTTTTCATGTTAACCAGTATAATGCAACTTAATAGGGTTTTTTTCATGTAAACCAGTATAATGCAACTTAATAGGGTTTTTTCATGTATAATGCAACCTAATAGGTTGCATTATACCACCAGACCAAGACCCAAACGAAGACTCAGACCACCACCAGATAATGACCACAGACCAGGTTTCCTTAGTTACAGGAACCAAATTGTTTCAGCGGTGAGGGGATTTTTCAGTTTCAAGGACACTTTCAATACATTCAGTAGTTTCAAGGATTTCAGCTGTTTAAGAATTTAACCAGTTTCAAGGATATCAGGAGGTTCAAGGATTTCAGGAGTTTCCACACTTTCAACAGTTTCCAGGTTTAAAAAAGTTTCAAGGATTTCAGGAGTTTCAATGTTTCAACAGTTTCAAGGATTTCAGGAGTTTAAAGGTTTCAACAATTTCAAGGACTTCAGGAGTTTCAAATATCTATCAAGTATTTTAACAGTTTCAAGGCTTTTTAAAGGATTTCAAGGATTTTTTTTAGCAGATTTCCACATTAGATCTGTTCCGCAGTCAATCGCAATGGCTTCAGCCATTGCAAGTTTCTAGTTAGCAATTTGTTGATTAAGACCTTCGAATATTGATTTCAAAATATCTTCAGCTCTGCGTAAATAAATCTCCAGACTCCCTTCTGTACTTGGAAGCAGTTAACATTTCCAAAAGTTAAAATGGAAATGCAAAGAGAAACTCAGAGGTTATGTGAGTTACTGCCATGACAGAATTATAATGTTGGAAATGTCGGGACGTCAACGTCAGGTTTTAATGGTGCGAAGAAACCTCACAATTTTATGTTCTTTCACATTCATCAAAATCATAAATAAAAAAGTGTGTTTTACAACTCCTGCATGGTTCTGCTTCAGCTGCTGTCTCTTTTAGAACTGAAAGGATTCCACTGTGTTTCCTGATAAAACTGCTGGGTTTATTTAGTGTTACAAAGAATACCGTTGTTATAAGAAAAAAAATCCAATACTTTGCATTTTGGAAACCTGAAACATGCCAATGGAATTATGTATTATTTGCACTACCCTTGACATTATCTTAAGTTATCTCTGGTTCTTCTCTACGGTTACGATGATGGGTTACGGTTGTTTTTGACAGTTTTAGATAGATAGATACTTTATTGGCCACGGGGCTGGAAAATGTGAAAAAACGCATCTGCACGAGCTCCATTCAATTAAACGAGTGACTTCTAAAGTCCACAGCGACTAAACTAGACTGGTCCAGAACACTCAGCATTGACACACATGTGGAACGGAGCTTTGGGCCAAGAGACAACTTTTGGACCATCCTGTAAAGACGTTTTCCAGAGGTAAGAAGATGCTATATGTTAGCATTGGCTAATTCTTATTCCGGATCCACCCCCACAGGCCCGGGGTGGTATTGCAGCCTGTCAGCGCACGTCATTTTGGCCACTTTTGAGCCGGGACCCGCCCACACTGGTTATAACACATTTTTCAAAAGGTGGGATGTTTCCTTATTGTTTGTTTATTTATTCATTTATTTCAAAACTACAGCTACACATTTTTTTTATTGACAGAAATAATAATAATTGAACCAGAATTGATCCAGTTAAATCCAATCCAATCCTGTCCACGTTATCTATATAGCACATTTTATATAACACGTTTCCAAAGTGCTGCACGGATAATAGGAACACATTAAAATATACAAGTCTGCCAGCTTTATAAACATAAAATAAATAAAATAAATAAAATAAATAAAAATAAAATAGATAAAAAAAACATGAATAAAATAACATTAATGAAATAGAATTAATACGATAAAATACATAAAAATAAAATAAATAAAATAAATAAAATAAATAAAATAAATAAAATAAATAAAATAAATAAAATAAATAAAATATAATGAACCAGACCCAAGTGTGAATGCGCCCTTAACCGTGATACAGAGAAGCTGACACCTCGGATGATTCGTATTTCTCTAATCCTTTTCGACCAAATTCAAATTTTTGGTTGTTATGTTTTTTGCCTTTCTTGTCCCCCTCACTTTGCCTGAGTTTCAACACGAGAACATCAGCTCGCACGTGGGACTCGGCGGAGGTAAGCCCGTGTACACAGAGCGAACGCCTCCCAAACAGCCTTCCTGTGATGCCAGTTTATTTCCACTTAGCTGTGCGCGCTGACATACATGAAGCAGCGAGAGTGCGGATCAGAGCGCGGGCGTGTCAGCCTTTATTTTAGCATCGCGGAGAGGAGCGTGCCTTATCCCACACGCCTAAGTGCAGCTGACAGGTAAATCCCATGGCTGAGCGTTTCTGCTGCTCTCATGCTTCTTTGTGAAAGTATTTCTGTGTTTGAACAAGCATCACGTCTCCAGGGACCCCGAGGACTGCAGCCCAAGCAGAATATAGAATCCAACTTAAACACCCGGATCCCACTAAAATAACCTAGAACATAGTCTGGAGCTAAAGTCGTGGGTTAAGGACGGGTTCTTCAAACTGTGGAGCTACAACCCCTGTGGATGCTCTGAATCTGTTTTTAGCTGAAGTCGTGAGCGTGAAGTCTGGAATAGGATCTAATTTAGTCTCATACCCTTTGCTGTATGGATCTTCTGTGCGGATTTAGAATTAGTTCCTCATCGTGAATTATTTCAGGTATAGTGACATTTATAAATGTGAGCCAATTTCAGTACGCAACTAAGGGTGCAGTCACACTTGGATGAATGAATGAAGCTTTTATTACTCATGGACCAACATTGACACACACAAAAAAGGACATAACTTAAAAATACAGAAGACAATTACGTATAGCAATGCTCCCACATCCTCGACTGATAACGGGCCGCACTACAACGGACATCAACCAGACACAACTATTTCACTGACAGACCTGTTCAATCGTCCAATGAAGCTGCACATGAGCGCCCCCTGGTGGCCTGTAAGGTGTGGACTCTTGCAGAAACATCTCACTCGCACTGGTCCATCTCGGGCTCCAGAGAAGCACTCGGAGAGCCAAAGATGAGCGGAGTACAGTAGGTCTTAAAGAGCCTTGTTTTGACCTGGTCTGTGCAGAATCCAGAGTATTGGCCTGAGCAGATAGCATCCTACATTGTCTCTTAATGTCCTCATCATCAGAAAGGTCCTCCGTAACTATATGCCACAGGTATTTTAATTAGCTTGAGACAGTAAGTGAAGTGTTTGAAAGATAAAAAACAGAAACATTCATATTGCATATTATTCATATTCATATACTTGGTCCAAATTAAGTGAACTCTATTGACTTGGGACTAATAGTTTGTGTTTATATTGTTGAATTCTATCTCAGTTCAGGGGCAGGCAATACACGTCTAGGAGAAGGAAGAATCATTGATCGGGAGACTTGGCTACAAATGAACTATTGTAAAGTACTGTAAAAATGTAAGCAGGAATAATGTTGGAAAATAAATGGAAAGAATAGACAAAACAAAATCTGCTTGTATTTGCGCTACCGACCGATCAGAGAGGTCTGTGCTGTACCGACCAATCAGAGAGCTTCAGAGAGGTTTGTGCTGTACCGACCAATCAGAGAGCTTCAGAGAGGTCTGTGCTGTACCGACCAATCAGAGAGCTTCAGAGAGATCTGTGCTGTACCGACCAATCAGAGAGCTTCAGAGAGGTCTGTGCTGTACCGACCGATCAGATGCCGTTTTTTCCACAGTGTCAGTTCAGTTCATTTCGGTACGGTACGGCGCACCTATTTTGCTTTTCCACTAGTGGATGGAATGGGAGATTTGAGTACTTTTCCGTACTGCCTCAGCCGTGGTTCCATCCCCATGTTACCCGTGCCATGACGTCACGGAGTGTCGTCACTGGAAGCGGCATCTGTCCCTTTGGGAAAAACAACTCAACCGTCATCTTTAAAACTGGCTGCTCTGCTCGGCTCTGCTTCGGCTACATTACGTCCTCCTCACTCCAGAGAAATGGAATCGCACAGAAAGCCCCAAAAGTCCTGGTCCTGGTCGGTGGAAGAGGTCCACACGTTCCTCTCTTCAGGCCAAAGAAAGAATTCAAAGGCAGCTCGAGGCTCAACACAGTTTTCAGGAGATCACCAGCTCTGGTTTTGTGACTAGTCTGTGGTTATCCTGAAATAACTGTTAGCTACGAACCCCCTAAAGCTCTCACTGAAATGTATTTACTGTGTAAATGCTCGATTGTCTGTTGTACACAGTGAGCTAGCTGCATTTAGCTTCATTTAGCTATCGATAGCAGCTAAGCTAACGTCCTCCCTGTGCTACTGTGCTTTATCTCGGATTATCTGCAGTATTCATGTGTTGTCATTCTGTTTTGTGCTTGTATTTAAGTTGTCGTGTGTATATTTGTATGAGAATCCCTTTCCATAAGTGTGGAGATTACCAACGAGTAATGAGTGACCGGAGTATTCTCATCTGGACCTGGTCTGGACCTGGCCTGGACCTGGTCTGGACCTGGTCTCTGACATACGTACATACGACTTTGTAAACTGTTGGTTTTGCACTTTACTTTTGTTTTCAATAAATATGTGATTGTATCCCAAGATTGTGTTTCATTCATGTATTATTATTGTAGCTGAGGTTTGGGTATCGATTGTTTGTCTGGTCTCGGAGTCTGCTGTTGTCCGGACCCGAGTCCGGACTAGCCTAGCTTAGCCTAGCTTAGCCGCTAACTCGCTACCCCTATGGCTGCAGCTGTCTCTCCCTCGGTCCTTTACTGCTCGAGTTGCCATATGACGAGTTTAAACCCCGGATCCTCCTCTGAGGGCAGTGATAGATGTGTTAAGTGTAGTATTGTAGTAGCTTTGGAATCCAGGGTTAGTGAGTGAGCTGAGTCTCGAGCTAGCGCTAGCATTAGCTATAGCCTAGCAGTATCCTCGGACATGCAGCCCTCCTCTGCTACCCAGGCTGCTGTTGCTAAAGGTCCCATTCAGATTGTACAGAGCAGTCAGCACCATTGACTTCACAGTTTCTGAGTCATTCTTTTAAGACATAAACATTTTCAACAACTACTCGTGCTGTGCTGAATTTTCTATTTAACACTTGCTCTGATATAATAAATCCATGCACCGCACCAGTACTAGTTACGCGCCACACGTAAATGACGTGGTCTGACAACGCTGAGGACATACTGGGGTAACTATTTTTGATGGAAAAGCACGCAAACTGGGCCATGGCGCGCCGTGTAGAGTCAAAACGTCCCGTACTCGGACCGTGGAAAAACGGCAAGAGAGGTCTGTGCGGTCGGTACCGCACAGACCTCTCTGATCGGTCGGTACAGCACAGACCTCTCTGATTGGTCGGTACAGCACAGACCTCTCTGATTGGTCGGTACAGCACAGACCTCTCTGATTGGTCGGTACAGCACAGACCTCTCTGATTGGTCGGTACAGCACAGACCTCTCTGATCGGTCGGTACCGCACAGACCTCTCTGATTGGTCGGTACAGCACAGACCTCTCTGATCGGTCGGTACCGCACAGACCTCTCTGATTGGTCGGTACAGCACAGACCTCTCTGATTGGTCGGTACAGCACAGACCTCTCTGATCGGTCGGTACCGCACAGACCTCTCTGATTGGTCGGTACAGCACAGACCTCTCTGATCGGTCGGTACCGCACAGACCTCTCTGATTGGTCGGTACCGCACAGACCTCTCTGATTGGTCGGTACAGCACAGACCTCTCTGATCGGTCGGTACCGCACAGACCTCTCTGATCGGTCGGTACCGCACAGACCTCTCTGATTGGTCGGTACAGCACAGACCTCTCTGATTGGTCGGTACAGCACAGACCTCTCTGATCGGTCGGTACCGCACAGACCTCTCTGATTGGTCGGTACAGCACAGACCTCTCTGATCGGTCGGTACCGCACAGACCTCTCTGATCGGTCGGTACCGCACAGACCTCTCTGATCGGTCGGTACAGCACAGACCTCTCTGATTGGTCGGTACCGCACAGACCTCTCTGATTGGTCGGTACCGCACAGACCTCTCTGATCGGTCGGTACCGCACAGACCTCTCTGATCGGTCGGTACAGCACAGACCTCTCTGATTGGTCGGTACCGCACAGACCTCTCTGATCGGTCGGTACAGCACAGACCTCTCTGATTGGTCGGTACAGCACAGACCTCTCTGATTGGTCGGTACAGCACAGACCTCTCTGATTGGTCGGTACAGCACAGACCTCTCTGATTGGTCGGTACCGCACAGACCTCTCTGATCGGTCGGTACAGCACAGACCTCTCTGATTGGTCGGTACAGCACAGACCTCTCTGATTGGTCGGTACAGCACAGACCTCTCTGATCGGTCGGTACAGCACAGACCTCTCTGATCGGTCGGTACAGCACAGACCTCTCTGATTGGTCGGTACAGCACAGACCTCTCTGATTGGTCGGTACAGCACAGACCTCTCTGATTGGTCGGTACAGCACAGACCTCTCTGATCGGTCGGTACAGCACAGACCTCTCTGATTGGTCGGTACCGCACAGACCTCTCTGATTGGTCGGTACAGCACAGACCTCTCTGATTGGTCGGTACCGCACAGACCTCTCTGATCGGTCGGTACAGCACAGACCTCTCTGATTGGTCGGTACCGCACAGACCTCTCTGATCGGTCGGTACAGCACAGACCTCTCTGATTGGTCGGTACAGCACAGACCTCTCTGATCAGTCGGTACCGCACAGACCTCTCTGATTGGTCGGTACAGCACAGACCTCTCTGATCGGTCGGTACCGCACAGACCTCTCTGATTGGTCGGTACCGCACAGACCTCTCTGATTGGTCGGTACCGCACAGACCTCTCTGATCGGTCGGTAGCGCACAGACCTCTCTGATCGGTCGGTACAGCACAGACCTCTCTGATCGGTCGGTACAGCACAGACCTCTCTGATTGGTCGGTACCGCACAGACCTCTCTGATTGGTCGGTACCGCACAGACCTCTCTGATTGGTCGGTACAGCACAGACCTCTCTGATTGGTCGGTACAGCACAGACCTCTCTGATCGGATGGGCATCCGGAACAGATGCCCGAGCGACCTCAACTGGTTCCTCTCGACGTGGAGAAGCAGCGGCTCTACTCCGAGCTCCTCCCGTGTGACTGAGCTCCTCACCCTATCTCTAAGGGAGCAGCCACTCTGCGGAGGAAGCTCATTTCGACCGCTTGTATCCGCGATCTCGATCTCGTAGATGAACATGTACAATAGTACTCTATTGTATGTTCAAGAGTAAACTGACAATGCAACAAACATATTAGTCCTTTCCTCTGGCCAACATCATGCATAACTGTTTTCTTTTCTGTTTTTTGAATATTGTCACCACTTCTAGTCACATTTATGATCAAAATTATACACAAAATATTACCAGCACCAGCACACCTTGCAGTTCTCACATCACCAGCTCTTTAAATAACAAATGGCCTTCTGAAATGCTATTAAAAAATGAATCATCACGCATAATAATGAATAGACAAACTTTTTATGAGCCACTAGAGGAATCTACATTTACTCCTGCAAGTGAAGTATACTTGTAAAATATGTTTAAACCAAGTCCCTGTTGCTGTAAATGTAAAGCATCTCACAAACTGTCTGAAAACCCTGAAAGTTGACATCAGGACTAAACCGGGCCCAAACCATTAGCGAGCCTCAAAATGGCTCCGTACCATCAATTCTCAATCTACCCTGTAATTAACGCTCATCCAATGTGGGAGACGACTTATGTTTTTCTTGTTTGATAAGGATCCTGGCAGCAGAATCTTCTCCACGATTCGCTCTGCTTCAGTTCTCAGTCCTGTTTTGTTCCAATGATAATGATAAACTGCCAATAGCCTAGTTACTCCGCGCAACATGGAACTTGAGCAGAAATTCATCCAATATTTTTTCTTTTTCTCCCCCTCGCAAGAAAGCAGGAGAGTGGATCTTAAGACGGTCCAGATGAATCTACAGTCGCTGCCGTGGAGATTACTTCAAAGCTTGCAGATAAGGGAGCGAGTAGAGTTTAGCTGCTGGAGACCTTCAGTTGGATCAAGGTCAAGGAGATTAATCAAAAACTAGACAGATTATCAATCGCAATAGTTGGTTTTTGAGAATTTGAGAATGAGCTGTGAAATTGGGCTTGTTCAAATGTAATCTGTAGTTTAAATGGAAAAAAAACGTATGATTTTTAAAGAACTATTGTGTGATCTGTCTGGTCTAGTGTCTGCTGCTGGGATGAGATTACATTACCTTTAATTATACAATAGGCTTACAGTATTTATATGGAAACAAGTACACACGGCAAGCTTTTCCAATATTCCTTTAAGCGTACCGAGCTGGAAATTATGTCCAAAAGGCTTCATTTTGAACATGCTAATGGTAATCATGTATAACACTCAATTTACCACACAATACTGACCAAGGTTGGTATTCACAGTCACATGGTTGTTTTTGGCATATGGGCGTCTTTTAATTTCAGTTTTTTCAAGAACGTTTATTTAACATTTTAAATTTTCAAGTATTCAATTTCTACACTATTTTGGACATGAAGCTGAAATACATACATCAAAAACTTGTTTGTTACTTGTTATACGGTTTTTGTTCATTTGACCGTAATAACCAATAATTGGGTTGTCTGTCTTGATAGGAAACAAGATTTTTTTAGAGACCATTTATTGTTTATTGTTGTTACATAACTCAATTTATAAATGTGTCAGCTCTATCAATGTAATGAATTTAATTATAAGCTTCTTTGTGGCTGTGAATTATAGGATCTTGGGTATGTTTAATCCTACCAAAGCAAGATTATAAAGATTCAGGGCTCCACCTTATGTTTATTCTTGTTTTCCTAAACATAACATTTTGTTTTTGTTTACTGTTCCTCATAGAGAGAAATTTTCCACAATTATCTTTATTTGAGATACAGAAATGTATATGATCCTATTCCATTTAGTTCAGTCATGGTTTAGATATGGACAGCATGATTGCTAAATATTAAATTAGTGATGTCACATATTAGGGACCTTAATGTGGATAATGTTTGAGCGATTAAATGTTTTTTTCTTTTGAAAACATCAGTATGGATACTCGTGATGACAGTATGGTGCGCGACGGGCGCACCAGACCAAGGCCTGCAGGGGACCCACGCAGTGTCCTGGTCGTCGTGAAGGCTTGGCATGGTACATCAAGAAACAGCTGCACCCTGAAGTAGCCCACTCCAGAATGAAGGCGTTGAAAGCCCCCACAGGTAGCACCACACGCTCTGAACGGATGCTGCCAAGTCAGGGTCAGATTGTCAGGAAGCCTTGTTCCGGCCGATGATTTATACTAAAGCTAATGTTTCTCATTGATAAAGATCCCAGAGCTGCTGCGAGGTTTCAAAGGAATTAGTCTTATAAGTTAGTTGAGATGTCATGTGTTCTAGGGCAGGTGTTTCAATATCGTGAGCTCCTTTTAAAGCTGTAAGGCTCATGTTAAGTTACATAATCTTTATTTAAGTAGAGCTTTTTACAGACCAAGGTCACCAATGCGGCTATACAATTGTTCAATGGGGACCATTCTCAGTGGCCCTTGACTGATTTTCAATAATTATGATTCCTCTTTTTGTAGCATGTAATGTTTTTCTGTTAGTTGCTATACCAAACTAGTAATTAGATGTCATTGGGTTTTTTTTAAGTAAAAGCAATTGACACATCACTCCACACTCTTTAACCTTGGTCCAGTTGTTTGTTCGATCAATAACAAACAGTAACGAATCTTTTAGTACAGAAAAAAAATTCCTGATTTCTTTTGTTTGTATCACAAAATACTATACAGGCTGGGAATGAATCTGAACTGAAATAGTTGGATTGGTTTATAGTTCAGACCACTTTGTATTCATGATGAAAAGAATTTGAGCTTTGAATTATACCTGAAAATTGCCAAGAACGTGACACCGAACACATGAGAGGAATCCTAAACCGCAATCAGAGTGTTGGCTTTCCATGGTCCGCTTAATCACGGACCTGCCTGGGACCGGAGCGCCAAAACCAACAAGCCATGTCCAATAAACACACAAAAAACATTTTTTTATACATAAACTAATACACTAATAAACAAAACTCATCTTGAATTCAGCAGTGGTGTAAATAGTAAGCAGATGGGGTAAAGTATTTTATATGAAATAGACTTGAGTAGTTATAAGCAGTATCTGACTTACTACTATTTGTGGACAATATTTCCCAATGCACAATTCCCAATGATGTCTGCTGTTGTTGTGTCCTTGGGCAAGACACTTAACCCACTTTGCCTGAAGCCCCCGCTGGAAACATTGTGAACTCACCACTGCAGTAGGTTTTCGGTGAGGGCTGCGTGCTCATGTTGTTCTGGGTGCAGGTTGTCCGACCAAAAAATGGAATTAAGGGGAGGAGATGGGAGACCTCTGGGAACACCAGGTGCCATAGAGGGGAGGATGTGGCTGTAAAGTGCCAAACTGTTGTGTTCTTAGGCAAGACACTTCTCCACATGGCCTATAAGGAGGGGTTTTGTTTGCTGCATGAACTTAAATAAAGTGGTCTCGATGTGAATTAAAATCTATTCACGCTAATATCGGGAACTTCTGGCTAGGGTTGGGTGATATGGGCCTCAGCATGTATCACGATTTTTGTTGGTATGTATCACGATATGACGATATGATAATTTTAACAAAGCCTCATATAAAAGCTATAAAAACTTAGCACTGATAATTTTAAACACACACTTGCCTCAAAGTGCATTTACTGATTTATTGGCAGCAAAATGTGCAATACAGCTATTGTATATAAAACATATTAACAAAACTGAATTGTAGAGAATTCTGTTTTGTACATACTGAAAATTGCAGGCATCAGGTAATAAAGGTGAACATTTGTAATTTCAATCAATCAATCAATCAAAGTTTATTTGTAGAGCGCCTTTCATACACATGGCAACACAAAGCGCTTCAGTCCACATCACAAATCATCACATAAAACAAACACCAGAATCACAATTAAAACATTAAAATCACACAAAAGATTAAAACACAATTAAAACATTAAAATCACACAAAAGAATAAAACCATTAAAACTTTCAAAATTACACAAGAAATTTAAAAAAATAAATAAATGACAGCAGTGCATTAAAAATGGAGATAAAATCCTTCAGTTGTATGCACAGGCAAACAGAACAGTCTTTAACCTGGATTTGAACATTGACAGAGTAGACGCCTCCCTCACATTTTCAGGGAGATTGTTCCAGATCTTAGCTGCATGGATCTGAAACGCAGCCTCCCCATGTTTGGTTCTCACTCTGGGCACCAGCAGGAGGCCAGTCCCTGTGCTCCTCAGAGTCCGGGCCGGTTCATATGACACCAACATGTCACTAATGTATTCTGGTGCAAGGCCATGGAGAGACTTGTACACAAGCAGAGCCGTTTTAAAATCTATTCTTTGAGCCACAGGAAGCCAGTGCAGAGACCTGAGGACCGGACTAATATGGTCATACTTCCTGGTTCCTGTCAGGACTCTAGCTGCTGCATTTTGGATGTACTGCAGCTGCTTACAGGTCTGTTTGGACAGACCTGTAAGCAGGCCATTGCAGTAGTCTAGCCTGCTGGAGACAAATGCATGGACAAGAATCTCCAAGTCTGCCCTGGACACTATAATTCTAACTTTGGCAATGTTCTTCAGATGGTAAAAAGCTGTTGATGTTATTGATTTTATGTGGCTATTGAAATTTAGGTCTGAGTCCAGTATTACCCCCAAATTTCTGACCTTGTCTGAAGGAAGTAGGGAGAGAGACTGAAGTTGACAAATGACGCCCTCTCTTTGTTTCTGGGGACCAAAGACAATGATTTCGGTTTTGTCTGTATTTAGCTGGAGGAAATTATTTTGCATCCAGTCACTGATCTGTTGGATACAGTGAAGGAGCAAATCCAGTGGTCCATGTTCTCCTGCAGTCAGTGAGACATAGATCTGAGTGTCGTCAGCGTAATTGTGGTAGGACACTTTGTTTCTTTGTATTAACTGACCTAACGGCAGCATGTAGAGATTAAATAGGAGAGGTCCCAGGATCGACCCCTGTGGTACACCACAGGTCAGGGCCACATCATCTGAGACGCAGTCTCCAATCTCCACAGAGTACTTCCTATCCTCCAGGTAAGACCTAAACCAGTCTAGGGCTGTGCCAGTGACACCAGCCCAGTCCTCCAGTCTCTGCATGAGGATCTCATGGTCGACAGTGTCGAACGCGGCACTAAGATCTAACATGACCAAAACTGTGACTTTACCTGCATCAGTGTGAAGTCGAATGTCGTTTGTTACCTTCACTAGAGCGGTCTCAGTGCTGTGGTGGGGTCTAAACCCAGACTGGAACATATCAAAAGAATTATTCATTGTTAAAAATTCAGTAAGTTGTTGGGAGGCCACTTTTTCAAGAATTTTTCCAATAAATGGCAGATTCGATATGGGGCGATAATTTTGAAGTCCCGCAGGATCCAGACTGCTCTTTTTTAGGAGAGGTCTTATGACTGCTGTTTTTAGGGCCATAGGAAATGTTCCTGACGACAGAGACATGTTTACTATTTGTGTCAGTGAAGGTAACAAACTGCTCAGGACGGACTTCAGAAATTTAGAGGGCAATATATCCAGGCTACATGTGGAGGAGCTCAGACTCATGATTATCTTTTTGACAGTTTCAGTATCCACAGGTGCAAAGTGAGTTAGCTCAAAAAGCTTCTCTGGCTGTTGCATTGTTATACGTGCTGTGGAGGTGATAGTGTTTTTGATTCCTTGTACTTTGTCATCGAAAAACTGTGCGAACTCATTACACCTAGATTTAGAGGAAAATTCTAGGGGCAACTTTACAGGGGGGTTCGTTAATCTACCAACTGTTGAAAACATAACACGAAAATTGTTACTGCAACCTCCAATAATGTCAGAAAAATACATTTCTCTTGTTCTACGTAGAACCCGGTTAAATTCACCCAACTCATCTTTAAAGATTTCATAATCGCCCTGGAAATTGGACTTTCGCCACTTCCGTTCGGCCCTCCGGCACTCTTGCTTCTGTGCCCTAACCGAGTCTGCCTTAGTCCATGGGGCCTTTTTCTTACTGGTAACTATTTTAACCGTCACAGGAGCAATGGCGTCCAGAACAGTCAGAACACTGGTGGTGACAGAGTTATACAATTCATCAACAGTAGAGCATGGAGTTTTCTCAAAATTTAGCATTCCCATGAACAGTTCACTTGTGTTTTCATGTATGTGTCTTCTTCTAACAGTTGTAAATTCAGCTGGTGGTTTGCTAGCAAAACACATGTCAAAAAATACACAGAAATGATCTGACAAAGCAACATCAACTACATTAACATTTGATACATTAACCCCCTTTGTAATTAGCAGGTCAAGAGTGTGCCCCCTGCTGTGGGTGGGGCCACTCACGTGCTGAATGAAACCAAAGGTCTCAAATACAGAAGCCAGCTCCTTTGCATTTCTGTCATCAACATTATCAACATGTACATTAAAATCACCTGTAATAACTAAACTATCAAAATCTGTGCACACGAATGAAAGTAGTTCAGTAAAATGGTCAATAAAATCGCAACATGACTGTGGTGGCCTGTACAGGACAATGAAAAGAGTAGAAGATTGCTTTTGTTCCATTTTAAAAGAAATATACTCAAACGATGAAAAATTTCCAAGGGGCATTCTATGGGAGACAAAGTGCTCTCTAAAAACTGCAGCTATGCCTCCCCCCCTTTTGTTTTCTCGTATTTCGGATTCGAATTTAAAATTGGGTGGTGTTGCTTCTATTAGAACTGCATTTCCTGTATTTTGGTCCAGCCATGTTTCAGCCATAAGCATAAAATCAAGATCATAAGAAGTGATAAAATTATTAATTAAAAATGATTTGTTACATAGAGATCTGACATTAAGCATAGCAAGTTTAAAAATAACGTCAGAGTCGATTAATGTGGTTGATTGATTTCTACAGGGAACAGAAATTAGATTTGCAGAGTTGGACCGTCTAACTGCTGTCCTGTTTTGATTTCGTTTTTTAGAATTTAAAAACATTTTTGAGCTGGTGCGAGGAACACACACAGTCTCAATTGGCCTAAAATGTGAAAACCCTTGTTCTTTAGCTCCCAGAGTCAGAAGGGAGTCAGCACAGTTCAGTGTTTGGACTGGTAATGCACTGCCAGACGGACAGGGAGCAGTGTTTGCACCGTTGTACTCACCCGGTGCTGGTGAGCAGGAGGCGGGGGGAGTGCGGTGGGGTCCGAGGGGGCTCAGATGTAAACAGTCACGCCCCCCTCGGGGAACGCTGAACAACATAACGTATGTAGTCCATCAACAGGCTGCTACCGTATCTGTTTGGGTGTAATCCGTCTGGACGATAGGCTTCGTAACGTTTCCAGAAAAGGGCAAAGTTATTCACAAAGACAAAGTTAAAAGAGCTGCATGTAGCCTGAAGCCACCATGCAGCGCCACAACACGACTGTAGAGGCAGTCACCTCTGTTTACAGTCGGGATTGGACCAGAGATAAAAACAGATAATCCCGTGGATTGAAGGAGGTGGAACAGATCCATAAAATGTTTCTTCGTGACTTCTGACTGCTGAAGTTTCATGTCGTTAATTCCCACATGCACGACTACCTTGGAAACGGTATCAGGCAGGGACTGAAGCAGAGGAGGGAGACGTATGAGCAGGTCTGGTACAGTAGCTCCGGGAATACAGCGAGTGACCGCGTTGAAGAAGCGGACGTGTCTCACGATGGAATCTCCAATAATCAGAGTGGTCGGGGCGAAGAGTGGCCTCGGAGAAGGAGCTCGGTGGACGGAACCAGCGGGTTCACCCGAAGCAGGACCCGAGCCTGAGCGCCGCTGAACACATGGAGAGGAGGAGCGGGGGTGCTGACTCTCAGCTACAGGCGACCCACGCTGTGTGCTCGGGGACGCTGGAGCGGTGAGAGGGGCTGGCTCTGGGGCGCTGCTGCTGACCCGGTGGAGGTGAGCGGTGGTGATGATGGCTTGCTACCCCAGTCTGAGGCTGCTGCACAGGGGTCAAAGAAGGGGAACAGGCCAACATGGCTGGTGGACCGCTCTTTCGCCTGAGGACTGCTTCCTTTAGGAGCGTTTTCCTCGCAGTGGACTTGGATCCTCGAGCAGTAGAGTACGCTGCCGTGTCCAGGGATTCTGCTGAGGGGGCCGGGATGTCAGTGGAGAGGGCTGCATAGCGGTTTGCCAGACTCAGGACATGGGCCACGGCGCAGGATGGCTCCTCGGAATCCGCGGGCTCGTTATTCGGAACCGGGCGCTTAGGCATAGAACAGGAGGGTCCGGAGCTGACGGATCTCTCCCACACGACAGTGTCACAATATGCAGCGCTCAGTGACATAAGCCGTGAATGCTGCCCACCAGCGACTTCAAAAAGTTGACACTAGAGATTGTTTCTCATTCAACTCTGCGGTGAGACGAAGGACTTCTTTTCGTAGTTCTGCAATGGTGGCACGGTCGCTCTCACGGAGCTCCAAGGTGAGGCGACTAATATTGTGCATGTTTGAGCCAATTTCATTGTCACTTTCCATGTCCTCGTTAGCTAGTGTTAGCCTCTGTGCTACTAGTGGGTTTCAGTCGGGACTAAGCGCTATTTGCTGAAACCACTGAATTAATAACATAAAACACTCAGATATATTAAAAAACTGAACAATAAAAACGCGCTAAAAAGTTGTTAAAAGTTTACTAAAAAGGTGCACAGAGCAGCCCTGCAGTACTGCTTACCGGAAGTAATTCATCAAAATTCATTTACTTATTTGCCACCGTGGGCGGCACGGTGGCTGAGTGGATAGCACTCTCGCCTCTCAGCAAGAAGGTCCTGGGTTCGAATCCCGGTTGGACCAGGGCCTTTCTGAGTGAAGTTTGCATGTTCTCCCCGTGTCTGCGTAGGTTTCCTCCGGGTGCTCCGGTTTCCCCTACCACTAAAAATATGTACAATAGGTCTGGCATGTGCCTCCTGTACTGGCCCCACTCCCAAAAATAACAATTGTAAACCGCTTTGAGACTCCAATGTGCAGTGAAAAGGCGGTATATAAATAAAGATTACTACTACTACTACTACTATTTACAGATGAATGAAATTTACAGGCTCAGCAGTACTTATTGTACAGTCTGACAGCAGCAGGAAGGAAAGACCTACGGAACCTCTCCTTCACACAGCGAGGGTGAATTAGTCTGTCACTGAAGCTGCTCTCCAGAGCAGAGAGAGTGTCCTGCAGGGGGCGACAGTCATGGACCAGCATAGATGTTAGTTTGCTCAGGACCCTCCTGTCCCCCACCTGCTGCACTGTGTCCAGGGAACAGCCCAGGACTGAGCTGGACTTCCTGATGACCTTGTCCAGCTTCTTCCTGTCCCTCTCTGTGATGCTGCTGTTCCAGCAGACCACACCGTACAAGATCTACAAGATAGATTAAGATTAAGAGATCCTTTATTTGTCCCACAGTAGGGAAGTATGTATCATACTCATTATTGTGAAACCTAATCTTGGACCACAAGTCTGTAATCGTTCATTGTTTGATGGTCCTGTCTTTGTGTTCTAACTAAACAAGAAAGAAATTGCCTTTCAGTACTCAAAGCATGGGTACATGTGCTACACCTTAAAGTTCAAGAATCCTAAAGAAGGCAGGAAAATGAAGGTTATAAACATCTAAACATGACCGAGCAGACTTATTCACTTGTTTATATAAAGTCAGTACACCTTCACAAACTGTAAAGCAGCAGTATATGTTGACGCAAATAACTCCAGTTGTGACAGTACAGCCGGCGCTCTAGACAGTCACCTCAACAAGACAAGTGCCCAAAGCATGCATTCTGGGAGAATAATGGAGGCCGCACTTCAAGCCCAATCCCCCCTTTTACCAAACATGTTTTTTTTATGTCCAGAAAACCATTTCACTTCTTGTTTGCACCTAAAACACAACAGCTACCGAGCAATGTCTCCGTGCTGCACACTGTTGAAAAAAATAACAGAAAAAAGCAAGCTGCTCTCAAGCCTTTGAAGGATCTTTTTTCCACGGTTTCCATAGACGCGTGTAACAATTTAGGCTTACAATGGCTGCACCCGGGTATTGGTCTGCTGAGATTCGTGGCCGGGCGAATGAAAAGACTTGCACGCATGAATCCAGGAAGCTGCTAATTAATTGACAAGAAGTTATTTCGGAATTTATGATCATCAAACAGACTTCATTCTGCGCTCCCCCTGCACCGCCATCCGTGCCAACCCACTTTCCCCGGCGACTTACTTAAGAGACGTATCTTATAAAAACAGCCCTAATCAAAATAAATGACTAAAAGCTCAGAGGGAGTTGAGGGCTACACGTCTTCATGAGAGGAACTGATGAAATTTAAATAGCCACGTTGATGGGAGGTCCAAATCACACGGAATACCCTCTTACGTAACGACAAGTTCTCTCAGCTCCTCGTGGTAGACCTACTTTCATGACAGCAGCGAACATGTGGCTTTCTTCTCTCTCCGATGCCCAAGAGGCCGGCCCAATTGAGTCGTTACACTTTACAGAAATATTTTGAATATTTGATGAGCCACACATTAGTGCCTGTTACTGTGTGCTCATGTCAAAGGGAATGCAGCAGATAAGAACAAATGCAATGTATGTGTGCGATAATTGCAATCATTTCTAGTAATTAGTGCAATTTCCTGTGTCAACATATTGAGAAAACTACAGACTACACTGCATGGAATAATTCATAATTCATATATAATAAAATAATAAAAAATAACAATTGTAAACCGCTTTGTGACTCTGGTCTGTGAAAGGCGGTATATAAATAAAGCTTACTTACTTACTTACTTACTTACTATAATTGTGTAAACCACTTACTCCTCAAATCTACTGTATTTTCACTTTATCTATACAATTAATTAATACCATTGGATTTCAATCTAAACATTTGGTGTTTAAGCAGCGTTTTAACAATCGTTCAATACTTGAGGACTGTGATAATCTAAACATAGCATGTGTCAGTAGAAAGTTAGATTTATCGTTTATGAGGAGGTTGCAGAATTCATGTCAGGGCTTTTTGCACATTTGGGTGGTAAAAAGTGACGGGAAGACAATGTTTGCGGTTCACCCAGAGTGTCCTTCCCCTCTTGACACTGTCGCTAATGCAAACTGAACTCCTCTCTGACATTTGGGGAGGCCTTTGCAGAGCTTAACTTTTGGACAGAAGGGCACGGATGGAGGTAATATCCTTTGGAGATTCTAAATGAAGACACAAACATGTTTTTCCCCTGCCATTATAAGTGGTTGTGTGTAGCTACGTAGTGCCAAATCAACATGTTTTTATCGAGCCGATCTGTGTATAGTTATATACAGTACGTATATAGCAGAGTAGCAAGAAGATAGTGACATTCAGTGGACGTTCTGAAGTAGCAGTATTGCACATGATTGCACTCTTTACTTATTTACAGATGAATGACATTTACAGGCTCAGCAGGGGGTGACAGTCATGGTCCAGCATAGATGTTAGTTTGTCCAGGACCCTCCTGTCCCCCCCCCTGCTGCACTGTGTCCAGGGAACAGCCCAGGACTGAGCTGGACTTCCTGATGTTCCAGCTTCTTCCCTCTCTGTGATGCTGCTGCTCCAGCAGACCACACCGTACAAGAGGCTGATGCCACTAATGACTAATAAGGGTAATTTGGGTAATTTATGTTATAATTTCAAAACAGAGAAAACATATTTTTTACGAATAGCTTCATACAACCACTAACAATGACAGTAAATAAATAAATAAATCTTGAAAATATGTTTGTGGAGTAAACTATCAAGTACAATTGTATATTGGAATTTCTTCCAAAAGGTTTGGGTAAAAGTAGATGCATTCCAACCACACACATTCTCAGCTCTAATAGTTCCAACCACACACATTCTCAGCTCTAATAGTTCCAACCACACACATTCTCAGCTCTCAGATAGAGCCCGGGCATAACACAATCGTATGCATCCTTTTTGAATTATGTTTTTGTGATTCTTTGTCAAAACTAATCATTTTAAGTCCTATATAATCAACACGTGTTTTCATTCACACCCCCATAAAGCTTCTCCTTGGAATACATCATTCCTATAAGGCGACTAACCCACTTTACACACACTGCACGAGTAAAGGTGTAATGAGATCCTTTTTTTCAGAGTTAGCATGCAAGCTGCAGAATTTGAATAAGCAGTTATTGGAATGATTGGAAAAGAAGTGTGTTGCAGATGAAGTCATGATCTGCTCCACACCTCTTCTCGCTGACGCAGGAGGGTCTATGGCTAGGCTGAAGATCTAAAGATGAGTTAAAGCAAATACTAGAACCTCTTTATCAATCCATACATGTATCGACTCCCGTCGTGCTGTTTGGCGCCGTGGTTCTAGTCCTTCTGAACTTCCCAGCTTTTCTAAAGGTTAAAATCATCATTACCTTAAACATTGCATGATTTTTATGTTGAGAGTGAAAAGGAGATTTTTCTTGGACTGGAAACTTTCACCAAGTCCCATCTACGTCTGGGGTTTGCTGATGGCTAAATAGTTAGTGTGATGTGATCACACAGCCAAAACAGCTAGAATTCAAACAAGTACATGAATACTATAGATTATTGAGCTCTGTGTGGCCCTAAAGTATAGTTTTTATCTTATATATATATATATATATATATATATATATATATATATATATACAGTATTTACTTGTTACATGCATGTTTTTTTGAATGAAAACAAAAAATACATAAAAATGATCTGGATCAATTGGAACATTACAGTTTTAATGATCGTCACTTGACTTGAGAGATTCCCCAAAATAGAGGTTGTCAAGGAAAAAAACAGCTGTGTTCTTGAAGTCATAAACTAAAAAAAATAAACAATAAATCCACAGGTGGTAGGGATATAGGGGATAGCATTATTTACCCTGTATACTTGTTTCTCCATATATTTTCTACTGAAGACATTATATAAACATGAAATAGTTATTATATTTAAAAGCCAAAAATATAAACATGAAATAGTTATTATATTTAAAAGCCAAAAAATGAACTGAAATATTTTTATTTTTTTACTCAAACCAAAACTACAGCCCATCCCTTGTGAAAGCGTCAGCAGGTTAAAAGCCTACAGCGGTGAGACAGAAGCGGTGTGTGTGCGTGGCTCTTTGAAGGGTAGAATAATGACAGATAATGGCGGAGGGCTGGTATGACGCTGTGACCAGGAAAAGGATCCATGTTTTGGGCCTAAGGCGGGCAGCTGCGTTCCCAGCCTCCCTCTCCGCAGCGCTCCTCAAACACGGCACAAAGACACCCTAAGTGGCTTTCCTTTTCCCCATCCCTGAACATGGCTGCCGGCGCTTTCCTCCAGCTTGCAGCAAGAAGTGCCACGGGTAGTTGAGTCACGCCGGTTATAACAAGCGAGTCTTTTGATTAATTTTAATGACACTTCCGCAACAAAATCCTCCAGTAGGAGATCTTCCTCATCTTTTATTACATCTCGGGAGTTGAGAGATTCTGTATGATAGTTAAAGATGGCTTCATAATGACTGTATTTTTATTCATTTTGCACCTTTTACAGCGTGACTCATGTCTGCTGGGGGAACTATGTTTAGTCTACAGCAGCACTAGTGTAGGCAAAGCTGCAATAAATGTCGAGTTTGTTTCAATTTGTGAAAAACAAGCCAAGGCGCGAGTCAGGGAAAAAAAGGAATTCAAAGGGTGAAGGGCTAAACAAACAAATAAGAGCAGCATAAAGCTATTATTGTATAAATGCTTCATGTAATGGTGACAGCTGACGTCGGTAATGCCTTTTTCCTGCATAAAGGTATTTCTAGGAGACGTTTAACCATGTTATACGTGCTTCCCTCTCTCATTTACCAGCTCAAACTGTATTTACGAGTAATGTGTCCATGTTTGAGTAATCTCTATAACCCTGCATTCAAAACACCACAGATTGACACCCTCTTTTTTAACGATCTTCTTAACTTCTCTGTGTGTTGATAGTTTTTTCCTTTATCTGCAATACATGAAGGCTTTGAATTGGTTTGAGATTGTGGCTATGTTGGCGCTTTGGTTTTAGGTTGATGTACGGGGCCGATGTGAAACAATATACAGAAGACAGCTACCTTGTGTTGGATCAGAATCGAGATTATTTAAGTATACATACAACAAATAATCTCATATATTTTATTTTGGCTGGGACAGTGGATGTAAACGAACATAGCATTTAATAATAATAATAATAATAATAATAATGTATTGGTTTTATATAGCGCTTTTTTGACCTTATCAATGCCTGATCCTAGTTTTTTTTTTAAGATTTAGGGTAAACTAAACAATGTTGTCAACTAATGTTGTAATACAATAATAGTTCCATAGACTTAAACATGCTGAGAGGAGGTTTTATGACTAAGATAATTCTATAGTTACTGCAGAATGGAATTAAAATGTGTTTACAAAGTATTCTTAAAACATCCCATATTCACTGATCTTTCAGGATGTAAACAACGTATTGATCGAAGAATAAATAGCCAGCTAATTGATTATGTAATGAATTTAATTACAGCCCTAGAGGGATAATAACAGTCTATAGCCTTACATAAGATGAATACTGTTTAACCAGATTATTATACAGCTGACAAATCCGTGGTTTTAGAAGGCCATAAAGGAGACAAAAGCAACAATCTGTGTTCTTTAAATCACAGAACACGTTGCTCAAGGATCAATCGTTTGGAAAAATACGTCAAAATATTCACGAAACAAGTCTTCCATGGTCTGGTCTACATTGTACTTATTGCTTCTGCAGCGCCGTCACACTCTGTGGTCACAGAGTCGACTGGTGTCTGGGCGTGTGACAGCGGTGAAGAGAAAAGAGCAGAAGGGGAGAACATGGCAGGAGCACTTCCACCTCTTACATCTAACCACAACAGAGCCGCAGAGTTGTCCCCGTTACCGCTGACACCGTTCAGCCGCTCGTCAGGGTGCGAGGCGGTGCCGCTGGATGCCAAGACACTAACTGTTTATTAAAGCAGCGAGTGGGTGCATGAGAAATGTGAACATACTGTAGTCTTGACAAGTCTTTGCAAAAACCAAAATCCTGCATTTTCTCACCCCGCCATGAAATTGAATGTTGGGATGGGAAATGAAGTGTGCCATCTAATAACAGTAAACAGAGTCAGTGAGGCTTGAGCAGAGCTGATATTGAACATTGAACAGACAGAGATTTTATGAGCGCTATTGTTTGAGTTTGACGCAGCACTTCTTTAGCTGAGGCAAACGCAGAGGTCGCTTACAGAAAGACATATGGATTCATATCACACAGGAGCGTGCAGTTTATCAAGAGCACCACTTCACCAGTGTAAGGCCACACCAGCCTTTACATAAAGTGATAATACATGCATGAATGTACACATCAAAGACGCACACTTAACTTAAAACAGTGTGATCATATCATTACGAGCTAAAAACGCTATAAATGTTGCAGTCTGGGTAAAAGCAGATTTGTGCCCATATGTTGGTATTTTTACAGAGAGCATCAGATGGATCGGCAGAAGTTCTGTACTGAAATTTAAAGAAGTAGTTAAATAATCTGGAGCCAGACTTTGGGCCCTGGGAGTGCTGTCGTGTGAGTGTGACAGAAGGGGAAGAGAACAGTGCGACGCAGAGCCGCCACATAAAGGAAAGCCTGTCTCCTAGCGGACATCAGCGCACAACCCTTCACTTGTCATCGCGTGCTGAAACTGAAGCAATGTGCCACATGAAATATTTACTCAAGTTGTCTTTGCCTAAAAGGGGAATGGGGGAAAAGCGAAGGGGAGGGAGGGGGGGAGATGGAGAATCCCCCAAATGCTCTAGATGTCAGGGCTAGGCGGAGCAGACCAGCAGGGTGTCCATAAATGTTCACAAATGCACCATTCACAGCGCTGCAGTCGATCCACCCAGGCCCCAAAATACAAGTCATTCTGACAAGTGCTCAAAATATCTCAGCTAAAGTACCAGCCATCAGCACTGATTCTCTTTGAGGAGAAGACAGCAGGCGCATACGTTGAACACAAGATCTGGGAAGGTTGTGGAATAATTGGCTAACTCTGAGCACTTTTGGTACGTATTTTATTTTAAGTTAAAAGAAAATGTAGCAGACTTTAAAATTGGAAAACCTTGGTTGTTAACATATGAAAGCCAGAACAGTAAACTCAACTCTGAAACCAGTACACAAAAAGAATATTGTGCTTTCTTAATGACAATTCACAGTAAACAGGAAGCAAATGGCAGATATAACTTTCATATACCGTAGGTGTTTGTGAGTCAATAGATAATAAGAAAAGAAAATCCTTGAACAAAGTAAGTAAAATCATTGTGTCTCTGGCCCTGTTTATACTGAGACGCTGCGCAGACGTTTCCAGGCTATTAACAGAAACGACCTGGCTCCTAATGCAAATTTCTCTGCGTTCATATGAGGTTGAAAAACGATGTAGTTCTAGCGCCCGGCCAGTAGGGGGCAGATAAACTTTACAACACTCACACGACCCCCAGCCCCGTGCCCAGCCCCGTGCCCAGCCCCGTGCCCAGCCCCGTGCCCAGCCCCCCTCCCGGCAGTATACTCACTTCCTGTGACCCTCAGAACATCATTCTGCATTTTAACAGCAGCTGTGAACATGGGAACTGAACCTAGAGCTTCGCGTGGTCTCGTTTGGACGAACGAAGGAGTAGAATTATCCTCTGTGCCGCGCTGGAAGCCCACGAAGCTAGTTAGTGCGCGGCGCCATTGTTGTTTATGTTTGTTCTCCGCTACTGCGCATGTCCAAATGTACGTGCGGGAGCAGCGCGGAGGTGGGGGTCAGAGCAGAGGGGATTTCACACCTTTCTCCCTCTCGCGGGTGTGAAAGAGCCCCCGCTGTGCAGCGTATCTGAGTTGTCCCACTCTGCAGGCTGGATCTGAACACCTACGTTTTCAACCCCTGGAACAGTCTTCGTATGAACGGTTGGTAGCAACCGACATCCAACTTTATGCCACATTGGCATAAATTGTCTCCGTGTAAACTCAGCCTCAGTAGAGCCTGTTAGAAGAGCAGAGGAAGCAATAAACAGGATTATATAGATTACTCAAACATACAATAATTTATCTAAAATAACATGAGGAAGGCCCGCTCTGTCCTGGCCTGTACCCTGGACACTCTGGAGAGCAGCTTCAGTGACAGACTAACCCCCCCTCAGGTTCTGCAGGTCTTTCTCTCCTGCTATGGTCAGACTTTAAAAATGAAGGTTGCAGCGAGATGTCTCAATGTATCCACTCACAATTTCTGACCTTTCCCATGTGCTGCTAAAACATACGGCCATCATCGTTTTAGACCAGTGTCTCCCAAAGTGGAGTCCGTACTGCAGGGGGGCCGCGAGAGGTCATTAAAAAAAAAAAGTTTTATATAATTATTTTATGTTAAATTAATAATATTTTGTTTGTAAAAATAAAATATTTGTGTTCATTATTTGACTTGAATAATCAAATTGTAATCATTTTTGTATTACATAATGGGGTGCATCATTTACAGGCTTTTCCCCCCAAATAAAATAACGAGAAGAGCCTATTTTTAACGTTGTCTTCTTGGTTTTTATTTCGGGGGTCCGCGCAGACCAGTCAGATTTTTAAGGGGTGTTACTGACTTTGGGAAAGGCTGTTTTAGACTAATATTTACCAAATTAGTCACAAACCACTGCTAATAATTGATTACTTAATTATTCTTTCCTAACTGTAATTACAGTTTTATATGCTCGCAGGCCCTGTCTACACGTAGCAGGGCATTTATAAATCCGCCCTCCGCCTAAAAAAAAACTTCTGTCCACACAGCCTCGGTTTTTTAAAAAACGGCATCCACACCTAACCGCATACATGCGTTGTCAATTACATTTCAAACCTACAAACCTACCTTCCTCCGGGAGGACGACTTCCATCTCAAAGTTCTCCCACCAGCTGGCAGTGCGTCCCGGTCTGACCCAAAATTGCCGTTGCCGTCTTTGACGAGGAACATGTCTTGGACGAGGGATGGTTATTTGGCGGAAAATAGCCGACCTTAAAGTGCTCCTTCGTCTGTGCTCTTCAACATGAAGCAGTATTTGAGCTTGTAAAAACAAGCAAGCAAAAAGTGCCTGAACAATCGTTAAAACAAAAGCGGTTTTGATGGCCTCCATGTTGTTTCTGATGTAAACACAGGTCGTGCGTGTGACGTCAGAGCAGCACGCTGGTAGTGACGTACAGCCGAATACTCCGGTTATTTATGTCCACACTCAAACGCATAACCGGAGAATTCCCAAATCTTCACTTTGGCCGGAGTTTTCAGAAACCTTCGTTTTTATCGACAGAAAACTCCGGGTTTGTGTGGATGATAGGCCAGATCGTAGGAAAATATCTTCGGTTTGTGAGATACCCTGCTACGTGTAGACGGGGCCTAAGATTTAAGCTCTTTAAGATGTGTGTTATTATCTAAACAGTCCAGCTATTTATCTGCTTATCTTTCTACAAAATCAATATATCACTGAGACAAAATGGCCGCCATGAAAAGCACATATGATTGACTGACATCAGACAACAGAGAAAACGTAAAGAAAGTGTGAGCCTTCATAAACGTCCTCAGTGACAGATGTAGAGACTCATGAAAGAGCAGACCCTGTCACAGCCACGGTCGCAATGAAATATGGTTCATACGGAGGCTGTGAAAACATACCATTAGCAGCGACACTAAAACCATTACAAGGTCACATGGTGCTCCTGCGTTATTCTCTTTCATCATGAGAGTCTCTTCACATTTGTCAAAGTTGCGCTTCTTGTGGCATCCAAGTGTACATGGAGGTGTTAGGACAATTTCATCAAGATGCAAATGGGCGAGACAGGTCTTTGCATATATTAATGGACAAATGCATGAAAAATAAAACGTAATTAATTTTTAAAACATACGGCTACAAATAAACTAGGTGACGTAATCAGAGCAGTTTAATACATTGGACATGATGATTAAGATTAAGATTAAAAGGTTGTTTATTTGTCCCACAGTGGGGAAATGTCAGTGTTGCATCATAGGTTTCAAAACAGTAGGAGTACTCACACGCATGAATATATATCAAATCAAATCAAATCTTCAACTTTAGCTTAATAAAAACATAGCATAAACATATATATTATAGTGAAAAAAATATATTCACTGTTTATGCAAGTATATACTGTATAAGTAGAAAGTTTAGGGTTCATTGGAGAATCTGACAGCAATAGCGAGGAAAGATCTGTGGAACCTCTCCTACAGTGATTGTGGATCAATCTGTCACTGAAGCTACTCTCCAGAGCTGACAGAGTGTCCTGCAGGTTCTGACCACAGAGTCATGGAAGGTTTCGTTAGTGGCCACTGCACTTTGAAAGACCTGAGCCTCCTCCGCAGGTAGAGCCGGCTCTGGCCCTTCTTGAAGAGGGCGTCTGTGAGTCCAGTCCAGTCAGCGATTTAGATGAACACCCAGGTACTTGTACGAGTCCACTCTTTCAGTGGGCCTTCCCTGGATGTTCACTGGGGCTGGAGCAACAGAGTGACGTCTGCGGAAATCCACCACAATCTCCTTGATTTTCCCCGTGTTTATGAAAGGTGGTTCCGCTGACACCAGTCCAAATGATGGGGGAGATCAACAGGAACATGTCATATGTTAATCAGGAGAGTTTCAGATCTATACTGAGGTGTACTAAGTGACTGCAGGTAACAATTTCATGGTCAAAGACAGTATTCAATACAACTAAACACTGTTGACACTAATAGTGTAGTTAAACCTCCTTATTAATCATATTCACTTGTTTACAGTCTTTTACAGAGAAATGTATAAGATGTGATATTCTTCATTTATCTCAGAAAGGAGGAGAAATGTACATGTCACATTTGGCATGGATAGAAACACTCAAGATTGTGCAAAAAAGGGTGGAAATGGTCAAACATGTTAAATGCAGGATATATTATGTACAATAAAAGTGGCAATTTACAAGTGGCAATCAGAAATGGTGTCAATAGTAGAGTGTACAGTCTGACAGCGGTGGGGATAAAGGCCCTGCGGTAGCGCTCCCTCCTGTCCCTCACCTCCCCCACAGAGTCCAGGGGCCTCCTGTCCCTCACCTCCTCCACAGAGTCCAGGGGCCTCCTGTCCCTCACCTCCTCCACAGAGTCCAGGGGCCTCCTGTCCCTCACCTCCTCCACAGAGTCCAGGGGCCTCCTGTCCCTCACCTCCTCCACAGAGTCCAGGGGCCTCCTGTCCCTCACCTCCTCCACAGAGTCCAGGGGCCTCCTGTCCCTCACCTCCTCCACAGAGTCCAGGGGCCTCCTGTCCCTCACCTCCCCCACAGAGTCCAGGGGCCTCCTGTCCCTCACCTCCCCCACAGAGTCCAGGGGCCTCCTGTCCCTCACCTCCTCCACAGAGTCCAGGGGGCAGCCCAGAGTGGAGCTAGCCCTCCTGACCAGCTTGTTCAGTCTGCTCCTATGGAATATTGCTCTAATTTCCGATATTGTGCAGCCCTGGTTTAAGGACTGTTTGTCCAATAAGGAGAGTGATGGTGCTGGGCCACATGACCTCCACATGACCTCTAGGAACACCAGACCTCCACATGACCTCCACATGACCTCCACAGTCACCGGACCTGAACCCAGTCCAGATGGTTTTGGGGCTGGACCACAGAGTGAAGGGGCCAACAAGTGCTAAGCATCATGGGAACTCCTTCCAGACTGTTGGAGACCATTTCAGGTCCTGTTGAAGCTCATCCAGAGAATGCCAAGAGTGAAGCAGTATCAGAGCAAAAGGTGCTGCTTTGAAGAACACTATGTTCAGTTGTTTCATACTTTTTTTTTTGTACGTAAATAATTCCACGAGTTCATTCATAGTTTTGATGCCTTCAGTGTCAATCTAAAATTTTCATAATCATGAAAATAAAAAACTCTTTGAATGAGAAGGTGTGTCCAAACTTTTATTCAAAATGTGTGATTTATACAATTCTGGCTGACATTAACCCACACCACTGGACCGTTGTGTAATAAGTTAGCTGTGACTAAAGCTGTTTGTAGTGCCTTCATTGGTATCAGTTCATACAAAGGGTTGAAAAATATTGAAAGCCTAAGTATCGGGAACCATATTGTAAAACGCTGGAATGGTGCTTTCTATTATAGTATGAAAAGTCAAAACCTCAAAAGCCACCGTCAAGTTTATCCAAATGTATCAAAACAGCACAAACCTTCTCCAGAGGAAAAACAGGGCTCGGCTGTGGAAGCTTCAAGATCTCCATTCGATCTTATACCACAGAGAAATACTTTTCCCAGGCAACAGCTATTGCGGCAGATTTGTTGCAGAGATAGCGCTTGTAATACGGCGACTCGTGCCAACAATAACAGTTCCAATCCGGGTGTATTTTTCAATGGTGTTTCTTTTCCCACCATGCAGACGGGTAACAGGAGTTTGCTTTATAATTTACATTCTATGATGGAGCAAGAGCCCGATAAGCCAGGCAGCCGGTGAAATCTAATCTGAAGCTCAATGTTTTTTGGGGGTTTTTTGTCTATGGAAATGGCTGGGTTCTTATCGGTCCGAGCGGGTTATTTGAGCAGATTCGGCGCTGTGGCTTAGAGAAGGGACTCAATCATTGCCGCCTGCCGATAGCCCTCACTTTGGTCCTCCTCCTCTCTCATCTTTTTATCTGGAGGAGCGGAAATGAAAGGATGCTATCTCGAGCTTCTCTACGTCCCCAGTTCAGGAGACAGAGAAGCGCGGGCAGTTTTCTTATAGGACCTAAAGATAAAAATGTGGTTTATAAACTTGTTTTTCAGAAAGTAATATGTGGGCATGAGATGGACTCCAAAATGAACAGGCTAATATGAGGATAATTGGAGAGATTTTTTTTTTAATATACTGTAGTACTCCGGCTTTGGTCATGTAATGAGAGCCTGTATTTCACGTTTCTCATTTACACATATTACAGATTTCCCTTCGTCAAACAAATGTATCTAAAAAAAAAAAAAAAACAGAAACAATGTTATTGAGAGAAAAAAGTAAATATCCTCGCAAACATTAATCATCATATCAATGTATTTGCCAGGTGGCTGCTTTTCTGGCTACAGAGCTGCTTCTTTCTGGTCTCAATGGACATGAGTTAGCTTTGCCTGGAAAATTACCAGATTATCAGTCAGATCTGTGAAAAGGCATTCTTACTCACAACAAGAACGCTAACATACATGGAAGAAGCTGCTTTGTTCACATGACACCCATTTAACTTAAGCAGTCTTCTTAATTGCTTTGTTAATTAAGAAGACTGACACTGCTCCAACCTCAGTGTCAAATGAGGGGGGGAGCATCATGCTGTGTGGCCGCTTGAACAGTGACAGGGAAGTTTGTAAAAACTTGGGGATGGCGGCAGAGAATTACCATCCATCCATCCATTTTCTTCCCCTTAATCCATTTCTGGGTCAGGGGGGGTGGCAGTCAGAGATGCTACCCAAGTCACATAGCACCAGCCCCTCACTGATCCTCCTGCAGGTGGTGAGTCCACAGGAGGACGGCTGCTCTGTAAGTGCTTTGGGCAAAGTGGGGTTAAGTGTCTTGCCCAAGGACACAATTACATCAGTGGGAGAAGGTGTCAAGGTGGGATCGAACCCACGACCTTCGGGCCTAAATGCCAGTCCTCTACCAACTGAGCTACTGTCGACCAAATTATTTTCCTGAGAATTACCTTCATCAGGAAAATGACGTAACATTGTAATGGTTTAAAACAAAAAACGTGAGTTTGAAAGTCCAAAGTCGAAGTCCAATCAAATTTAAAAACTGTGGAAAAACTGGAAAATGCTGTTCACAAAGGTTTTCTGTAGAAGCTGGCAGAGCTTGACTTGTTTAGCAAGGACAAATGGGCAAAAAGTTAAATTTGCGAAGCTTGTAGCATCATAGACCCAAAAGACTATGATTGCAGAAAAAGTATACATAGTAGTATTATATTTATGTAATTCTGTAATATACAAAACTTCAAAATGTATTATTAATTTTGCAAGCCATTGTTCAAATCACCTCAATTTATTTTCCCTAAATCCGAACAGGTAGTTTTCTCTGAAGACTTTACAAAACCGTCAAATTCGCCAACACAGAAGGTTGAAACACGAGAAATGCAATGATAAAAACACATATTTTAAAACACAGATGACCAATGCAATTCATTGTATAAATCTTTCAAGCTAAAAAGACACCACTGAGTTTTCTAATCAATCTCAACATATAGAGATAGCAATCATGGGGAGAAAAAGGAGAAACATTTCAGTCACTTTTAAGTTTAAGGCACACAGGAGAAAAGAAAGACTGCAAAAGCCTCGCAGGGTGAAAACTTTCTAATGGGTTAAAAGAGTGATGTGTAGAAAGAATGGCCTGAACCGTGATCGATACCATTAATGACTTGACAACGGTTCTTACAAGACAATGGTAAGTTATACTCGGCAACAGCAGATAAATGGGTTCTCAGCATTCACCGACTAGACACATTGGAACCTTTGGGCCTATAGTTCTTCCAAATATATCCCTGTTCATGTCTTCCCGTGAAAATTAAACCGGGGAAAAAACGACCAATTTGCAAGAGTAAGGGGTGCGCGGAGAGGATGTGGGTGGTTTCACCTTCACACTGTCTCCGCTCGTCAGGATGTCCCACAGCGTGTTACGAAACCTACTCAGATCCATGTGGCGCCCTCCTCCCAACAGCGTCTGCAGACAAGACAAGGGAGAGAGGAGGATTTTCATTACTATGGATCAAACTCCCAAAAATCGAACTGGCTTGTCAAAAAAAAGGCACATGAGATCATTAAAACTGTAAAGAGCAGAGAGTGGATGCGTCGTTATGGCCGTACACACATTGGATCTATTATAATAACTGGATAGGGTTTTACTATCTTAGAGCTGAAGAACCATGTGCTCGGGGGATTCTCACGGTACTGCAGACTAAACCAGACTAAATTCACGTGGGCTACACAGACATTTTCCACATACAACTCAATGTAAACTAAAACAGCTCGACCTCAGCTGACAGAGAACCTGACAGAGAACCTGACAGAGAACCTGCAGCTTTCATAAAGGTCAGATTTTGTGTGGATGTTAGTGTCCCTTGTCATCCTGAACTTTTTTTATTCTTAAATCCTTCGGTTTTGTTTAAATCCACACTTTACTGCCAGAAACTCTGCCCGTCTGGCTCTCGCTCTAACTCCCGCTCTGATGAACTGCTCTGATTGGTCAGAACGCGGCCGAGCCCCTCTGTGCACGTGCATGAGAGCCACACACGCGTATTTGGCGCAAAGCATCATGGGAGTTCATCCACTGCACAGAACCGGGAGGACCAGACGATGCCCAAATACAGACGAGTTTCCCAGAGATCTTTGCGAGTTCCAGGCGAGTTCCGCTAATATGTCAGCGACCGTGCCGGCACAAAGCGCCACTGAGCACAAACCATTCATTTGATTATGGCGCCATCTTGGATCGCCGGGGCTTGGTACACACACACATTTATAAATACTTTTTCAATGTGTGACTTCCACCAAATGTTTACGGAGACGCACCGATAGATTCAAAAAACTATTTCAGAAAGTGGGCCAAAAAGTCTTTATTTGTGGATGTAAAACCACCTGAGAAGTGTTAATGTGTCCAGTACTGTAAGCCACTTTACTTCTTTTATAACTCAAAGTGAACCAGAGTCCAAGTGGACCTTAAACGGCTGCATTTAAGTCCTTTAAGCACATGGCCCCAACATAAAATTACCTTAATGATCCATGCCTATATTCAGTCTTTTACCTTGTGTTTTTGCATTTAACTTCCTCTAAACTTTATGATTTGGGATAATTAAATCATAAAGCATTGATCACACTGCAGGCAGAAAGACAGACAGACAGCCTGTTTCTTTTCATTCACAAGAGGTTCAACCCATCACTCCTCCGCTCCGAATAAACACTGTCTCTGAGGGGCAAAATACTGACAGGTGAATTAATCTGCGGCTTTTTGCCAAGTGAAATGGAAATCAGTGATGCCATGCGTAATGCTGCATGTCCATCAGTCTCTCAACCATGTGAAGCACAGCATGTCAAAAGTGCTGTTTATCAATAGGTGCAAAATTGATTCCATCGAAGTTGATCACAACATGAAGCATTGTTTTTTGTCTCCATTGTTGTAATTCACTGTTTGTTCAGAAGCGGATTCCAAGGTTGTAACATTATCTAGGTATGTTCTGTATCATCAATAACTCCATCAAAAACATGCAAAAATCTATCAAAGTAAAAATAACTCTGTACATCTTTACAATCTCACTTTTCTGGTGGTTTTCGTCACGAGATTATTTACATTACAATCGTTGGCCCCTTGTTATAACTACAGAAGTTTGGACACCCCTGATCTAGAATGTTCCACTGGACTCTTGTTTTCTACAAAAGCACAGAAAGAAATAGAGATATTTGCAATAAAAAAGCCTGTCATGTAATTGAGTTAAAGCTGGGGTACCTGACTTTCAAACAACAGAAATGGCATCTGTGTATTAGTATAATTATCTAAAGTCTTCAAAACAGTTTCCATTGTATTATATGTTTTGGCCTCTGTCACAGCTTTAGATCATTCTTATACAGAATGTTTTTTCTATGAAACCAAAAAGTTAGGTTCCTCAACTTTAATGTAACCTTTGTAAGCCAGTTTTAAATCCAGGAGAAAGATAATTAAAATTTGTGTCCATAGTTTTTGCTCTTTTCTATTGAACATATGCGTAAACACAAATAGAAATTCAGTGGACTACTAGCTTGAACTTGTAGAAACGACACTTGCAAGTAATAATAGATTCTAATATTGTTATTCTATGAAAAAAACAATGAAGGGTTTTTGTTTTCACTTTCTAACCAGGCAACAAAAGAAGCAGACAAAACAACAGTGCAGAGAGTGTGAAAGGTGAGTGTACCGAAGGCAAGCAGCTATGAAGGCTGTTTATCCGTCTGAAACACTGTCCCCTGGAGGCCATTTGGTCAGGACGCTTCACAGCAGGCACTGACCTTTAGACACTATGCACAATTAAGCTCTGCTCATAAACAGCAGCGTTGCACTTGGACATTTAGACCGAGCGCAGGAGCCGTGAATCACCTTGGAAGTTACTAAATAAAAAAAGTTCTTTTGATCTCAGGTCAGGCTTTCAAAGAGAAACAGAGGAGTGGTCCGCAGTGTGCAGGGAGAGCAAACGAGCTCACTGTGTTGAGTTTGTGGTTCGAGTGAGCGTTTGGATACACTGACTCGCTATTGACGGCCAGGCCTTTGTGGAGTGAAGCGGGCTGGTCGCTTGTTAGGGAAAACTGTTAAAACTGCAGTCCAGAACACGCTCACATCCCACCGCCACAAGTCAGTGCATTTACTCAGATACGGGCTGAACTTTCTGAATGATGCCACTGTTTGAGCAAGAGGACGGGAAAAGGAGTGGACTTGCTGAGTTATGATGTTTCTCCGTATTATTTGCCTGCAGTGGAGGCGATACGCAGGAATCTGGTGCCAAATAATGAAGTTGGCAACTGCCTAGCAACCAAAGAGCCAATCAGGAGCAGTTAGGCCAGTTGTTGGGGCTCACAACTAGATTGACAAAGACAGTAGAGAAATGAAAGCGTCAGAATCATACAGAGTCCAAAATGAGTGTGGGTGTGACATAAACTGTTAAGCCTATAGCGTACATCGGACCGGCAACTGATTATATCCGTCGCATATGAGTAGCTGCCCCGCACACATCGACAATGTGACGAAAACGGCCAACTCCTGTATCAGGTCAGTCTGGGGAATAACAGCAACTGGCCTCAACTACAGTGTGTTTTCTGACATAAACTGTAGAGGGCGCAATACACGCAATACACACATGTTTTTGGAGCACATCGGTCATATCTCTGGATCTGAGGACAACTAGTTGCCGAAGAGTAGAACACGGGCAACTGACTGAATCCGGAGATCGACAGTTTATCTCCAGTTGTAAGAGCGCTCACATCGACCGATTTCAACTGATCATCTCCATCATCTTCTCTCAGCCGCCAAAAGCCGCCTTGAAACTAGTTACAGCGAAAGTATTCGTCCCCCTTGAACCTTTCAACATTTCGCCACATTTCAGGCTTCAAACATAAATATATAAAAAAAATATTTTTTGTCAAGAATCAACAACAAGTGGGACACAATCGTGAAGTGGAACAAAATTTATTGGATAATTTAAACTTTTTTAACAAATAAAAAACTGAAAAGTGGGGCGTGCAATATTATTCGGCCCCTTGCGCTGATACTTTGTAGCGCCACCTTTTGCTGCAATTACAGCTGCAAGTCGCTTGGGGTATGTCTCTATCAGTTTTGCAAATCGAGAGACTGGAATTCTTGCCCATTCTTCCTTGCAAAACAGGTGGAGCTCAGTGAGGTTGGATGGAGAGCGTTTGTGAACAGCAGTCTTCAGCTCTTTCCACAGATTCTCGATTGGATTCAGGTCTGGACTTTGACTTGGCCATTCTAACACCTGGATACGTCTATTTGTGAACCATTCCATTGTAGATTTGGCTTTATGTTTTGGATCATTGTCCTGTTGGAAGATAAATCTCCGTCCCAGTCTCAGGTCTTTTGCAGACTCCAACAGGTTTTCTTCCAGAATGGTCCTGTATTTGGCTCCATCCATCTTCCCATCAATTTTAGCCATCTTCCCTGTCCCTGCTGAAGAAAAGCAGGCCCAAAGCATGATGCTGCCACCACCATGTTTGACAGTGGGGATGGTGTGTTCAGGGTGATGAGCTGTGTTGCTTTTACGCCAAACATATCGTTTTGCATTGTGGCCAAAAAGTTTGATTTTGGTTTCATCTGACCAGAGCACCTTCTTCCACATGTTTGGTGTGTCTCCCAGGTGGCTTGTGGCAAACTTTAAACACGATTTTTTATGGATATCTTTGAGAAATGGCTTTCTTCTTGCCACTCTTCCATAAAGGCCAGACGACGATTGTTGTCCTATGGACAGACTCTCCCACCTCAGCTGTAGTTATCTGCAGTTCATCCAGAGTGATCATGGGCCTCTTGGCTGCATCTCTGATCAGTCTTCTCCTTGTTTGAGATGAAAGTTTGGAGGGACGGCCGGGTCTTGGTAGATTTGCAGTGGTCTGATACTCCTTCCATTTCAATATAATTGCTTGCACAGTGCTCCTTGAGATGTGTAAAGCTTGGGAAATCTTTTTTTATCCAAATACGGCTTTAAACTTCTCCACAACAGTATCTCGGACCTGCCTGGTGTGTTCCTTTGTCTTCATGGTTCTCTCTGTGCTTTAAACAGAACCCTGAGACTATCAAAGAGCAGGTGCATTTATACGGAGACTTGATTACACACAGGTGCATTCTATTTATCATCATCAGTCATTTAGGACAACATTGGATCATTCAAAGATCCTCACTGAACTTCTGGACTGAGTTTGCTGCACTGAAAGTAAAGGGGCCGAATAATATTGCACGCCCCACTTTTCAGTTTAGGTTAAAAAAGTTTAAATTATCCAATGAATTTCGTTCCACTTCGCGATTGTGTCCCACTTGTTGTTGATCCATGACAAAAAAATAAAATGTTATATCTTTATGTTTGAAGCCTGAAATGTGGCAAAATGTTGAAAGGTTCAAGGGGGCCGAATACTTTGGCAAGGCACTGTATCTCCAGTTACTCTGTCCATGTACGCTAGGCTTTATAGAGCTAGATGAGTTTACTTTGTAAGTGAATGAGAGCCCAAGTGTGTTGGAGCAACATTTTGTCCATTAGGCTTTATTGAGATTGCGGGTTTGCGTTGTTCGTCGGTTGAGGTGGATTCACTTAATGCCGTATTAATCCATGTCGACACACTTTAGGACTGGGAAGAAGCAGATCAGAAACAATGTTGAGTAAATTAGTAGATCTTTCCCAAAAAGCTTCCAAAACAAATGTGTCTGATTCCCTTCCTTATTTTACACCAGTGCAATATCCTTATCTTATACCAGAATGTGCAATATACAGCTGCTAATGTACTGATGCTAACATACTGCTGCTAATGTACAGATGTAAACATACTGCTGCTAATGTACAGATGTAAACATACTGCTGCTAATGTACAGATGTAAACATACTGCTGCTAAGGTACAGATGTAAACATACTGCTGCTAATGTACAGATGCTAACATACTGTTGCTAATGTACAGATGCTAACATACTGTTGCTAGTCAGACCTATTGTACATATTTTTAGTGGTAGGGGAAACCGGAGCACCCGGAGGAAACCTACGCAGACACGGGGAGAACATGCAAACTCCACTCAGAAAGGCCCTGGTCCAACCGGGATTTGAACCCAGGACCTTCTTGCTGAGAGGCGAGAGTGCTATCCACTCAGCCACCGTGCCGCCCAATGTACAGATGTAAACATACAGCTGCTAACATGTACAGATGTAGCAAAGGAAGGTTTCTCACCCATCATCTACAGAAACGACTTTACCAACATCGTAGAGAAAACTCTAGTGGGCCACAGTCGGCTGTTCATCTCCACCTGAAGGCCTCCAACCACACGGTGGATGACACAGAGGTTAAAATTCTGGCTCGGGAGAAGAATTGGTTTGAGAGAGGAGTGAAAGAAGCCATTTTTGTGAGGAAACAAAAACCTTCTCTTAACAGAGGAGGAGGGTTAAGATTTGTTTTGCCTCGCATCTATGACGACATCCTAAAAACAACGCCCTAACTTGGGACAAGGTCAGTGACATGCTAATGAGTTAGGAGGGGTGAGACCTGCACTCCACTTGAGCATCCCAGCAGACAATAGGTCTGTGACATGATAATGAGTTAGGGTCGTTAGCCTCAGCAGGGTCGTTAGACCTGCTCCCTTCTACATCAAGCAGACCTGAGATTGTTTACGAGTTAGTATCAGGATTAGGGTGTGGCTTACCACACCCATAGGTTATAAATCTCCAACGCGCGGTCCGAGAATTCATTCCCTGAAGAAGTCCCCAGGTTGAGGACGAAACGTCGGGAAAACTTGCTAAGAAGTACAGATGATGGGTGAGAAACCTTCCTTTGCTTTGACTAATCCCTGTACGACTGAGAGCTTACACAAATGTACAGATGTAAACATACAGCTGCTAACATGTACAGATGTAAACATACAGCTGCTAACATGTACAGATGTAAACATACTGCTGCTAATGTACAGATGCTAACATACTGTTGCTAATGTACAGATGCTAACATACTGCTGCTAATGTACAGATGCTAACATACAGCTGCTAATGTACAGATGTAGACATACTACTGCTAAGGTACAGATGTAAACATACAGCTGCTAACATGTACAGATGCTAACATATATGTATATAATGTTAAATGTTTACATGTATTATTATTTTCAAGATAGAGTTTTTATACCTATTATTGATGCTAGAGTTAGAGATTTTATTCTAATTAGGACAGCTGCTGTTCAGGTAACGTGTGATGTGTGCTCCTCTTTCCTACTGTTCCATAACTCGTGATGCAACACTGAAATTTCCCCACTGTGGGACAAATAAAGGATCTCTTCATCTTCCCATTCAAGCAAACATCATTTCCCATTCATTTTCAGAAGATAGCAACAATGTGAGTAGAAGTCTTGGAGCAGTGCAATGACTGCTGCTTCAAATATTGCATTTCAAGTGTGTGTTTGTCCGGAAAAATATTAGGAGAAAAAAAGTTTAAAAAATAATAATAATAATAATAATACATCAGTTTTATATAGCGCTTTTTAAGAACTCCAAGACGCCTCACAGATTTATGACACACACACACACACACACACAGACACACACACGTTTAGACAGGCACACAAAAACTAAAAATCTAAGAGTGGGAAATAAGGGAAGAAAGTTTAAACTAAGAGTTAAATGCTTGGAGGAAAAGGTGAGTTTTGAGCTGTTTTTTGAAGGAGTTTAGAGAGTCCGAGTTTCTGGGTTTGATGGAGGGGGAGAGAGTTCCAGAGAGTGGGAGCAGAGATGGCGAAAGCTCGGTCCCCCAAGGTTCGGTGCTTGGATTTGACAGTGGGAGATATGAGTCTGCAGATCGGAGTTGGCGGGAGGGGCTGTAGGGCTGTAGAAGTTCAGTGAGGTCTGGAGGAGGAGGTCATGGAGGGACTGTAGGGCTGTAGAAGTTCAGTGAGGTCTGGAGGAGGAGGTCATGGAGGGACTGTAGGGCTGTAGAAGTTCAGTGAGGTCTGGAGGAGCGAGGTCATGGAGGGACTGTAGGGCTGTAGAAGTTCAGTGAGGTCTGGAGGAGCGAGGTCATGGAGGGACTGTAGGGCTGTAGAAGTTCAGTGAGGTCTGGAGGAGGAGGTCATGGAGGGACTGTAGGGCTGTAGAAGTTCAGTGAGGTCTGGAGGAGCGAGGTCATGGAGGGACTGTAGGGCTGTAGAAGTTCAGTGAGGTCTGGAGGAGGAGGTCATGGAGGGGCTGTAGGCCTGTAGAAGTTCAGTGAGGTCTGGAGGAGGAGGTCATGGAGGGGCTGTAGGGCTGTAGAAGTTCAGTGAGGTCTGGAGGAGCGAGGTTATGGAGGGCATTGTAGGTGATGAGGAGGATTTTAAAGCGGTTGCTGTTTGATTGGAGCCAGTGGAGTTTATGGAGGACAGGGGTGATGTGTTCTCTGGGTCTGAGTGATGAGGCGGGCGGCGTAGTTTTGGACATATTGTAGTTTTTGGAGATCAGATGAAGGAAGGCCGTATAAAAGACTGTTGCAGGAGTCTGGAGGATATAAATGCATAAATCAGGGTTTCAGCAGCGGTGGAGCAATGGGCAAAGACGGGCAATGTTTTTAAGATGAAAGAAGGCAGTTTTCCATCAAGATTGCTGGATACAACAATCCACCAATCTTGATGGAAAATTTTTCATTGACTTTCTCATTCGAAAAAAAGTCTGTACCATTGTTTCTGATGTATGGAAACTAGAATTGTGTAATTAGCCTGGGTCCAAATACATCTCTGACCTGATATCTTGTTTTCAAATAGTAATAATATATGTCCCTATCTACAAGCATCGCAATATTCATTTGAAGGTGAAGAAAAAAACAACGTGGGTGGCTGGTTATACACGCACAAACGCAACAGTAAATATGACCATTAACATCTACCATATATATAATAAGATAGTACTTCTGCTGTGAATCCAATTTTGTAAGATTCAAACTCATCAGTGAAGAACAAGCTACCTGACGCGCTAACACGAACACGTAGGCTGGCAAAACATTACGCAAAGATATTACATTATGCCAAGGGAGAGAGGACCAGAGATCAAATAACACGGTTACAAACTGTGCCATGTTATTTGATAGATCCAGCATCTCCCAGAAGTACAGTTCGACAAAAAAACCACTTATATCAACCTGGCGAGCGGATATTGAGTTTCTAGTTCGCAGTTATGAGCGGATCGCCTTGCAAATATGTAGAAACAGTACAAACAAAGGCTTTTATTATCATGAACCACCCACACAGTCTGAAGCTATGCATGTGCTCATCGACAATACACAAGCTAGCTCAGTAGTAATAATGCAGAAAGTATGCGTTTGCCTAATCAGACCATCTCAGCCTCTCAATTGGAACTCGTTATCTGTGCAAGTAGCGTCGGCACAGCGTGTTGTCCGGTTTCGAAAAAGTTCAGACTCTTTAAAGTTGTGCGGCAAAAAATGAGGATGTAGAGACGAAATAATAATGGAAGTTGAGAAAAGATTTCCCTTGGTAGACAGTCATCGGCGCTGATAGAGAAGCGTGCCAGGCCTCTCCAGAGTGCACAAGTTCCATTTGAGGCCAAAATGAATTTCATCGAGGAGGTATCTTGGTGCTCTTCGTTTCGGCAGGAGTGACACTTTTTAACTCCATCGAGGGGACATTGTTGTACAGTATTTGATTCTACGAGAGAGATTGTAAAATAGTGAGAAAGCACACCTTTACGTCACACAAATGTACTTTTTTAAGTCTAAAGCTTTTTGACTTAGTTGAATTTTATACAGCATAACTCCTGCACAAAACAAGTAAGAATATGTTGCCGGCAAATATTCAAAGAGTCTTTGCAGAAAGAGATGGAGGTTACAGTCTGAAGGGATTTGGAAAACTCAAAGGTTTTTAGGACTAGGAGAAAAATGTTTGTTTCTGTTTGTGGAGTTTGAGTTTGGAATGGACTGGGACAACAGCTCAAGCAAACAGTGAATCAATTCTAAACAAATTACAGAGAAATTGTGTTTATAGAATGGAAGAACAGGGCAATTCTATAAATGGACCCTAATAAGTATCTGTCTATTTATTATGACATTTTGAATTATTTAATGTTTTACTTTATTTTTCTCATCAAATGGAATGTACTTTGTGCTATATTTATGCAGTTCTGAATTCAGTTGCCACATTCTTGTAATTGATTAACAGTGTTGTATAAATATATGTTTATATGAAATATCTTATGTTGTAATCAGAGGAGGTGGGAATACATAAGTTTACTTCTTGTCACTCCCTTTTAAAGCTTTGTATAACGTTTTTTTTTATTTCTGTTTAATGTAAATGCATATAACGACGCATGCACATGTTTAAAAGACATTGTAATTATGTAAGCTCGAATAAAACTTACATAATTTAAGTTTTATTTCTATAATTTCTATAATTTACTTATATACACACTTTTTTACGCTAGACAAATAAACGTATCTTGCCGAGCTAAAACATGTTGGACATAGGCACAAGTCTGAGGTTTTATATTTTTATTGGATGCTCAAAGACACTTCACACGTTACTACTACTGCAATGACAGAAGCGAGGCAATCAGTGTCATCGGCCCCTCTGATCCCCACCAACAATTCACGCACTCACCACACTCATGAGAGAGTGAACACATGAGAGAGTGAACACATGAGAGAGTGAACACATGAGAGTGAACACATGAGAGAGTGAACACATGAGAGAGTGAACACATGAGGGAGTGAACACATGAGAGAGTGAACACATGAGAGAGTGAACACACGAGAGTGAACACATGAGAGATTGAACACATGAGAGAGTGAACACATGAGAGAGTGAACACATGAGAGTGAACACACGAGAGAGTGAACACAAGAGAGAGAGAACACATGAGAGTGAACACATGAGAGAGTGAACACACGAGAGAGTGAACACATGAGAGAGTGAACACATGAGAGAGTGAACACATGAGAGTAAACACATGAGGGAGTGAACACATGAGAGATTGAACACACGAGAGAGTGAACACATGAGAGAGTGAACACATGAGAGTAAACACATTAGGGAGTGAACACATGAGAGAGTGAACACATGAGAGATGGTGTTGATTGGGGGCTTTGATGCACCAGTGTCTTGCTCCCGTCATCACCGTGTGTGGAATGATTGGAACAATATCTGACTCTGAACATTGTAAAGTGCTTTGGGGGACCTTGGTCTGTAAAACGCGCTATATAGATAAACATTATACGACTTGGATTGTACGCGCGCTCTGATTGGTTGATTTGGTCTGATATTTTCCCATCTCGGACCGCTACCATGACAATTGGTCCGCAGCGTGTATCAAATTTGATTTGATTTGATTTCCTCGGTAAAGAAAGAATGGACGAGTTGGAAGAGCCAGAGGAAGAAATAACAGCAAATAACGACAAAAACACACCTCCTACCAGTCAAAAAGAGATTGACTGTGGTGTCTCCTTGTTCTCGAAGACGGGTTTCCCGCACACATGGATAGTGATGAAGAAGGAATGAACTTTGAGTTATGATTAAAAGGAGTTTAATGGCATAATCAGAATACATTCAATTCAATTCAGGCATAACGCTGTTTTCCTGGGTCTCCTCTCTGATTCAGGCTCGACACCAGAAGACCCAGAATAGAAAACTTAAGTGGGTTAAATACTAGCATTTTCCTTTACCATATATGTCCATCTGACCTATGATCCTAGACTCTTAAAATAAAAAGCAAGCCTGCTTTTTTGTGTCCTGGTCAGCATTCCTGTTGGATGTAAATAGAACAGAATACAGCTCATATCAGATGACAACTTTGTTACAGACCAGAAAGCTAAAAACACGATTAGGAAAACCAAGTCAGACTTGATTGATATTTGCATAAATTAAAAATAGTCATATAATAAAAAATGTATTTACCTCGCTTGCTTGGTCTGTACCTTGGTCTTTTTGTACAGACCTCGTCACGGCTCGGTCTGTACAAAAAGGCCGCGGTTTGATATTTCTCTGTACAGACCTCGCGCTCGTTTAATAAGCCGTTGACATTACTTACTTACTTACACCAGTGTCTTGCCATGGGACCCAATGTCAATTTAGCACTTCACAGCCAAAGCCGCCCCACTGTGGCACCTAGTGTTCCCAGAGGTCTCCCATCACAGTACAATCCAGACTCTGCCCTGCTTAGCATCAGCGGTCTGGCGCAATCTGGCTTTCACGTTCAGGTGGCGCCACAAAGTTAGTGTTTAGTAAGAGTGACCTGGCTTCCCATAAACGTTTCCCAACATTTGTCCATCATATTTGTTATTGGATCAATGTCTGATAATGCAGTCTTCTATCTCTAATAACGTTTACAGGACTTTTTGTCTGTGTCATATCAAACTTCTGAAAACAATCTGGCGCCTGTAGGGTTAAACTGTATGTGATATAATAATTTAGTTGATTTTTTTTTTCCCAGACAGAAGACAGAACCTTCACAAGTCAATCATAATATAGTGATCTTACACAAAGAGCTTTGCTAACTTCTCTCCATCCTCCTCAGAGTATATAGGAGGAAAGAGTCTACAGCATGTTATATTAGAGCTGGTGTACAGGAGCAGTTAGCAACCTAAATATATGTTTACTGTAATTGTGATTTAAGCGTCAATTAATACCCCCTTGAAGCTATGAGCTACATAATAGTAATGTAACAGTCTGATTAGGCCACCCGCAGGAAAACAATGAAGGCAAAGCCGGTTAATATTCTGGCTGCTCACCTTATCTGCCAAGGACTAATCTCAAAAGGGAACACTAATCAGTGGCGGAGCCAGAGGGGTAGCCAGGGTGGCCACTGCCACCTCTAAAAATACCCTTGCCACCCCCAATGCCCCCCCTCGGAAGACGGCAATTTAATAATGTGCATATCTTGAGAATCTTCCGCACTTTTCCCGCCGAAAACTAAAAATTCCCACGGTTTCCACTGTCTGTGAACGCACCCCGACTCCGTGTTGAGAGGTCTTGAGCCGCAGTATGCTAGCGCTTTTCATTGGTTGTTCGACTCACATGTGCTCGACTTGTAATGAAAACAGAAGGTAAGTGGGCGACACAGGGCCGTTTACATTTGACATGAAGTATAGACACACGTACTGCAGCACATTACTCGTTCAGTTTGTAGTACTTTTTGCGTATGTATTCTCAATTATTAATTGCACATTGTATCATCACCCTCTTCCCTTTAGTTTAAACATGAAAAGAAAAGGAGGAGACATTTCTTCTTTTTTTGTAAAGAAAGCTCCTGTAGATCAGGATGACTCCTCACCTGAAGGTCAGACTCGGAGGCAGTATGTTTTGAAAATGTTCATGATGAGGAATTTGTTGTGTTGTATTAAAATATAGCTTATAGTTTCAGAGGATGAGGATGCCGTCATTTTTCACTACCAGGCTCCACAGAATCTGCCTTTACGTCAGAGTCAGGCTTCTTCAACTGGAAAAAGGCACTTTTTAAAGATGCTGGATTTAAACTACACTCAAAATCAGAGCAACACTCAAATGCCATGTATGCGTGGGTGGAACACGAAAGGGGCATTGATACTTCAAAATCGATATATGATACTTTAAATGAAGCTCAAAAACATAAGATTGAGGAAAACAAGCAATATATTAAAACAATAGCTGAGGTGTTGCTGTTAACTGCAACACAAAATATTGCACAAAGAGGCCACAGAAAAAATGACGATTCTGTCAATAAAGGCAAGTTTTTGGCTATTTTGGATCAAATTGCAAACCATGACCCTTACATTAAAAAAAAACTTGAGGCACATGGGAATGCCAAGTACACTAGTCACCAAATCCAGAATGAGATCTTGGAAGTTTTGGCAGATAGGTGCAAAAGCAGATTGTGGCTGAAGTAAAAGATAGTGAGGTTTTCAGTGTATTGGCAGATGAAAGAAAAGACCTACAAAACAAAGAACAGATTTCATTAGTTGTTCGATATTATTACAGTGGTGCTGTACATGAAAGCTTCTTGCATTTCCAGTCAGCACAAAGCTTGGATGCAGAAGGCCTCACAAACATGATAGTTGGCTGTTTGGAGAAGCATGGTCTGGACTATAGGAACAACCTAATCGGTCAAGGGTATGATGGTGCCTCAGTGATGAGTGGGAAACATTCTGGTGTTTCTACCCGTATTAAAAGTAATGCCGAGTTTGCATTGTATGTGCATTGTAATGCACACTGCTTGAATGTAGTTCTTGTCGATGTGGTGAAGTCAGTTCCAGAAGCTGAAGATTTCTTTGCTCTTTTGCAGAATATTTATAAGTTTGTTTCTGGCTCTGCTGTTCATATGAAGTGGCTTGAGGTCCAAAAGGAAATGTATCCCCAAGAGAAACCTCGGGAGCTACAAAGACTAACAGATGTTAGGTGGGCTTGCAGGTACATGGCGTGTCGTAATCTGAAAGATAGGCTGCCTGCCATTTTGAGGCTTCTACAGGACATTTCTACTGAGAAGAGTAGTGGAGAAAGGAAAGTCGAAGCAAGGGGTCTTCTGGCTCAGATTGACATGCAGTTTATTGGGCTGTTGATTATTTTTTGTCAAGTGTTTGGTGATGTAAAAATCCTATCTGACATGCTCCAATCAAGCACTCTTGATCTGTCAAGAGCTGTAGAACTTGTGAATGCCCTAGCGGACACATTTAAAGGTTACAGAAATGAGACTTATTTTGGTGACCTATGGAGGGAGATTGAGGCCCATGTTCAGAGATGCAACATTTCCAGAGAGGGACAAAACAAAAGACAATCTAAAACCACTACCAAGTTGGCTGACTCCCTTGTCATGAGCACTGTTGGGCAAAGGGACGTCTGTCAAAGCACTGAACAGCTTAACAGAAGTGTGTTTTATCAGGTGCTGGATTGTCTATCGGCAGAGTTAGAGAGGCGTTTTTCACAAAAAAACGGTGAGAGTATGGATGGAGTGCAGTCTCTTGACCCCAAAAGTCCTTCATTTTTGAAAGAAGAGCCCCTGTTTGCATTTGGCAGAACCTTTGATTCAGATGTAGAGGACCTTAAGCATGAGGTCCATCAAACTAGGCGGCTTCTTGGGAGGAGAGAAAAAAATGGACTAGAGAGACCATCTTCCCTATTGGAATTCCTTGTCTTTTTGGAACCTTATAAAAAAGTTGTTCATGAGCTTTTCAGGCTTGCAAAGATATCTGTTGTGATACCTGTCAGTACTGCAGCTTGTGAAAGAAGTTTCTCTGCCCTAAAACTAATCAAAAACCATCTCCGAACGACCATGGCAGATGATAGATTGAGTCAAGGAGGGCTAAGGGGCTAAATATGGATGAGTTTGTCAAAATCTTTGCTGCTTTACACCAGAACCGCAGGATTTTGCTTTGCTGATGTCCTGTAAAACAGGTGCCTAAATTTGTTAAAAGATGCAATGTTTGAATTATGTCATTTAGCACTTTTGTTCAGACCACTGTTTAAATGCACTTTTTTGCTTCGTTGTTTCCAAGTGCACTCAGTTCACTTTATGTAAAGAATGAAAATAAGATTAAGATTAAAATGTATCGTTTAGCCAGTTTATAACATTTCTGAATAGTATAAATGTGGACCCCTTAAAAAAACCCTTGCCACCCCCTGGCCGCCCTTTGTTTAAAAGTCTGGCTCCGCCACTGACACTAATGCACTTCACTTCTGAGCTTATCACTGACGTTGGGTTCTTTCCCATTTGCTGTCCTAACATTAACTCCAAAGAAAGAAGTTTATGGCCAATAGGTTTTGCGGATAGTGGTCTCTGCAGTGGATGGATATAATCAGATAGGTGGTCCAAAACTTGTTCTGTAACGTGGCCGGCAAAGCATATTACTAAATAAATAAGTTAAAGAGATATTAAAGTTGTAATTGATTGATTTCGCAATGTATGGTGTTAAATAATGGGGACAATTAATACAACTATAAATGGCGAAGGCCCTTTTCTCAGAAGTAGGACAATCAGTTCCTGTGGTGAGATTAAAGCTGGGGTGCCTAAATTCCCACAAAAATAGAACAATGCAGTCGGTTAAATGCGTTAATAACAATGCAAACCCATTTTAACAGCTTACATTGCTTTATCTCGCGATTAACGCAAGTATGTATGAAAGTCACACACACGCTGAGCAGCAAGAACATGGATGGGTCCTATTCTGGGCCGAGCAGCGCCGGGCCAAGAAGCGCCGGGCCAAGCAGCGCGCCAGGCTAAGCAGCATGTCAGCGTGTGTTTTGCAACGGGCATGTATCTGAAATATGCTTTCTTGCTATTTTCTGAAATATCTTTTTCGCTTAAAAAGACACATGCTGTGTCAGAGATTGTGGCGTATTCACCCCCGTGGACCTGTCATAAATGGTACGGTCCACTCTTACCTGTTCAGTGCGCTTGTGTGATACGAAGATGTTCAGTAAAAGATAGCACTGCTTAAGTTTTCCTAAATGATACTTGGTCTTTGAGTCTCGATATAATACATAACAGGGATGTAGGAGAAAACAAAAGCAGTCGCGCTCACTGGTCTTTACCAGAGCCCAAACGTTGAAGCTACAGTTATTTCCACTGCTGATAGTTAAAGACCTTGTAAATAACAACCTCCAACTGACTTGAGTGAAAACATAAAAAAAGAGAAGCCTTTATTAGACAATTTAAGTAAGTAAGCTTTATTTATTTATATACCGCCTTTCACAGAAAGGCACAGACTCTGCAGAGTCACAAAGCGGTTTACAATTGTTATTTTTTTGGGCACTTGTCCTCTCACTCCACACAGAGATGGGAGCGGGATCGCCGAACAGGAGGCGCATGCCAGAACTATTGTACATATTTTTAGTGGTAGGGGAAACCGGAGTACCCGGAGGAAACCTACGCAGACACGGGGAGAACATGCAAACTCCACTCAGACCTTCTTGCTGAGAGGCGAGAGTGCTATCCACTCAGCCACCGTGCCGCCAAAGTCAGGGGTCTTCAACCTATAGCTCAGGTGCCACCAGGAGCTCGCCACCCCCTTCCAGGTAGCTCGCCAAAGGATTAAGAAATGAAAAAATCAAATAACATAGCTAATATTTAAGATTTTATTCTTCATTTCCATTAATAAATTATTGTAGATGCTCTTACTTTCTCACTAGTAACAAATATGTGATGATAAATAAGTACTTTACCCAATATCAGTTTTGTTCACACCAATATATCACCAATTATTTTCCCAGGGCCGCTTAAAGGATTAGCTCTCTGCCCTTATCGTCCCGACAAAGTAGCTCTCTGGGTGAAAAAGGTTGGAGACACCTGATTTAAGTCATGTCTAATATGTTAAATAGTTCCATACACTGTAAAAACAATGACAAAAGCATGCAGAGATTGAGTAGCGTATATTAGACAATCCAAATACTTTCTTTTTGGAGGTATTTGGATTAATATAAGCTTTTTTGTCTGTCCAATCTCTTTTAAAAACCAATTGGAGGAAATTTAGAACAGGGAAAAGTAATTGATTTTATAGCGGTTAAAAAGAAAATCCTTCCGGCTTCTGCAGCTCACACTATTACCGACACACCTGCACTCTTTACCCTTTGTGGCTAAAACGATCCCCCCAAAACAAGTGACATTTCCTAAATGTTAGTTGCCTCTCTGGAAGATTAGGTGCCCCCAGGTTGACAATTACAAAACTATTTTGGTAAAACTTTTGGTAAAACTCCACCAACATCCTCTTGGCATATTCCCAGTAGAGAAAGTTTCTCTCAAATTTGAATGAATCGTGCCAAAAAAAATAAACAAAAACATCACAACATGCATCAATTTTTCCAGAAGTGCAGCTGTGAAATTTGGCATTTTAGCGGCGAACATGAAGCCGAAATATCAGAAGGCTCCCGGGGGGATATTATTTGCATAGACAGTGTGGAAAAACAAAACATTTGTTGTACTTTGTCACAGACTTCTCCATAAATGCAAGTCAGCCTGCATTCTGGGAGCACTTTAGCTTAGCCTTTAGCAGTGCACCATGTTATTCAGCCATTCTAATGAGCTGTACTTCTCTCTTCTTCAGATAAAAGCAAAGGTAGACAGGCGGATCAATAAACAGCGTCGCACCAGTCTATATTTTGCTCAGTATATCCTTGCACAGGGAACATTTCATGAAGGCCATAGGGTCGGCTTATCACGAAGCTAAATGCCAATGTAATTATTAGCGTCTGGAGATAGTGAAGAAGGCAGGCACATCCCGAGGCAGAACACCATATTTAATTAATAAATGTCACTCGGAGGTGGGGTGGACGGGTGGGCTTGAGAGAAAAAAGAAAAAAAGAAGAGGAGGAGGAGTGACAATAACGCTGATCTAAACGCATGTACGCAAAGGAGCAGCTGTAGAAGCCATAACAAACACTACACGGAGATTAGCAGAGTATACTAAACTGGATTGGAGTCGTTACTGAGACAAAGAAAGGACAGATAAACGCAGCAATGTCACAAGAAATAATGTACCCACAGTGGCATTAAGTTTTTATCCATGATTATTGTTATCATGAAAATGTAATCGTTGCTGCACATACTAGGCCCAAACCAATAGATATTAAAGAGGACATTTAATGACACTGAATTGTAACATGATACATACTGTACAGACATAACAGAAATTATGATACCCCAAAGAGAGAGATGGTTGGAGAGAGAGAGAGAACCCTGGAGGCTCTGGACCTCAGTATTAGGCTGCTACATGTTGCATCTACAGGTGGGTGGAGAGGTCCTTCCTCAAGTGGAGGAGTTCAAGTATCTCGGGGTCTTGTTCACGAGTGAGGGAAGGATGGAGCGTGAGATTGACAGGCGGATCAGTGCAGCGTGCGCAGTGATGCGGTCGCTGTATGGGACCGTTGTGGTAAAGAGGGAGCAGCGTCTGCAGTCAGAGCTGTATCGGACCGTTGTGGTAAAGAGGGAGCTGAGCCGAAAGGCAAAGCTCTCAATTTACCGGTCAATCTTCGTTCCCTCCCTCACCTATGGTCATGAGCTTTGGGTAATGACCGAAAGAACGAGATCGCGGATACAAGCGGTCGAAATGAGCTTCCTCCGCAGAGTGGCTGCTCCCTTAGAGATAGGATGAGGAGCTCAGTAACACGGGAGGAGCTCGGAGTAGAGCCGCTGCTACTCCACGTCGAGAGGAACCAGTTGAGGTGGCTCGGGCATCTGTTCCGGATAACTCCCCGGTGAAGACCCAGGACACGCTGGAGGGACTATGTCTCTCAGCTGGCCTGGGAACGCCTTGGGGTCCCCCCGGACGAGCTGGAGGAAGTGTGTGTGGATAGGGAAGTCTGGGCGTCTCTGCTTAGACTGCTGCCCCCGCGACCCGGCAACGGATAAAGCGGAAGAAAATGGATGGATGGATGGATGTTGCATAGAGAGTTGACACCGACCAAGAGCCCAAACTAGTCCATCCCAGCTCTCTATATACTGCTGTGAGGTTACTCTAAGGTTCCACTGGATTGGTCAGGGGGGGTCAGCCAGGAGCAAGCCAGCCCCCATGGAGAGGGGGGACGGGGACATCAGATGAAGGGGAACATCCATACCAACAATTATCAATGGTGCTAAAAGGAAACCAGGTTAAACTATGTGAAACCTATTTAACAATAACATTAGAAGTTGCCTTTGAGGAAACTTTCTTTGTTATAATTGTCCTGTTTTGGCTTATGGTCCATTTTCAAAACCGTCTATTTTGCCGAGATGTTTTTGTTTGTGGTTTTTACAAGCTGTGAGCCAATTATAACAAATAAAGGCATTTTATCTCACTTTGAGTGTAATGAGTCTGTCATATATTAGTTTTATATTGTAAGTTTAATTACAAAAGGCATTTTACCTGTACTGTTTGCAGTGGTTTTTGACCTTGAATAATAAAAAGTATAAATGAATAAATAACAGAACTCAGGGGCAACAGTGGCTCAGTTGGTAGAGCATTGGCCTTAGAGCCTGAAGGTCATGGGTTCACCACAAGACCTACTTCACGACTCCCTCTGATGACTGCTGTCGTTGTGTCCTTGGGCAAGACACTTAACCCCACTTTGCCTGAAGCCCCCACTGAAAGATCTCAGCTCCTGTGGACTCAGCTCCTGCAGGAGGATCAGTGAGGGGCTGGTGCTCTGACTGCCACCCCCGACCCAGAAATGGATTAAGGGGAAGAAAAAAGGATGGATGGATGGAACTAAATATAAAACAACATTAAAATGTATATGCAACTTTAATGGTTTTCCTTTACAATTGCATTTATGTTAGATATAAACACCTGAAAACATGAACAATATTATGAATAGCTTCAAACTTAAGTCTAAAGCAGAAAATCTTTACATATAAAACAATCAATTATTTCTTGATTTTAACACAAATACAATGTTTTACTTTTGCACTGATTGTAGAAAAAATGATGAGGGCAAAAAGCTTCCAATTCATACATCTTGCAATATTTTTCTTCTTAAATTGGTATCTGTTACATCAACCACTCGATGGAGCCGGGATTCTGCTGAAACACGCTTCTTTGCAGAGACAGAAAGGTCAAATGGAAAAATGAAAATGTCTTCGTGTAGCATTCCAGTCTTTTCCGTCAGCAGAAATCTCCGTTAGCATAAAGGGGAGTGGCCTGTCTGCAGAGTAAGGTGCACTCACGCTGACACTTCCCAACAAAAACAAGTTCAAGTCTTGATTTAGGTCGGAGAAGGTTAGCGAGGTCGCACGTCCTGTCTGTTTGCTGTCACGGAGAATGCACACGAGACTGCCACACAGGACACAAACTCCCATGGTGCACCCTGCCTCTTTTCTTTGCTCTTTGGGTGATCTCAATCACTGCCCCCAGCCACTCTGGGAGAACTACTTGAGTCATGGCTCCACCTGGGACTTTGATGCCTGTGTGCCATTTCTGTCATTGGATCAGCTGCAGACTTATATTCCCCTGTCCTTTGTTACCTGCTTAAGTATTAACTCAGTACAGACTGGAAAACAGTTATTGCAACGCATGCATCTAAAGGGCCATAAATGATCTATAAAATATACAGAAAGATGGTGTGAAGAAAGAATGTGGATTTAAATTCTAACAAAATGGAATGTTTCATTTAGATATTATCACTGCCTGTTGGTTCTACTGCAGTACAGTGTAAACAGCGAGAGTTAAAAGTGTATTTTTGTGTGATAGAGTCATGATAGCGTGTGTGTAGTAAAGAAGTTTGCAAACAGGCATCATCTATTTCCACAACAACAAGCACAAAAGGCTTGAACTTAAAATATTGTGTTGTCAAAAATAGTGGGCTGTTATTGCCTTAATTAAATTAAATTGTAACAGGGTAATGTGTTTTTATTGTAACCTTAACCGGGGGAAATTATAGTTAGGCACGCCCCCTTGGACGTCCGGTCTCCAGGTCTGCACCATCTCTCCAGTCCTCCTCGCCCACCTCCATAGATTACCGCACGCCTACACAAGACTCCAATGAAGAGGCAAACAGCACAGTGTCCGAGCGCAGCACCACCCCATACGGCCAAAACATCTACGACAAAACACCCTCTTCAACCTCTGCTGTGAGCGAGAGCGGCTGAATGAAAGGGGGACGAGAATACACCACACAGCTGACAATAATCGTGATTCCTGCAAGTGAATCTGACAAAGCATTTCACAAACTACGGTAGATGACATGAGCACAGGGCCAATGCATAAACAAATGCACAGACCAAGCCTATCCCCATTTTGATAAGTATTAAAAGAACAATAAAAGGAACAATATATTTAATATCGATTTGCCTAGAGTCCTAGAAGACCCTAGAACAGCCTGAATAGTCTAAATGTCTTGGAACTTGGAATGGATGACTACATTTGTATTTCCTGTGGCACTGTTGAACTGGGACTAAGCTAACTACCAGATCACACTATGTTCTGCAGGGCTAGCATAACTATAGATTTCAGAAATACATGGAATACACATAAGTTGAGAAGGCTAACTTCCTAACGTAGACAGACACACACATAAGGAAATATAGCTGTAAATGTTCCTTATGCAACACTTCCCGCTGCATCTTCAGCGGCGACGCAGACGCGGTTATTCTTGTTTGGAAACAATAGCAGGCGTGTGTTCTGGAGGCAACTGTTAAGTCATTTTCAAGCAGATGTCTTTTTCCTCTCGCCAATCAATTGAACAGCGACACCCCCTTGCTTGCCTCTCGCCGTTCTCTCAGACTTTCGACTCATTTTGAAATGGCGTTCTCTCATTGTTCCTTTGAGTCACAGAATAATGTCTCAGCCCTATCAGGCGTTAATCACTGATACGGCAGGTCAGAGCAGACAGAAAGAAACACTGCTGGAAAATACAGAATTTACCAAACACAATGCAGCCCTGAGCTTTTGTCTGCAAAGTAAATGACTCATTCGTTTTGTGAAGTTTGAGTCAGCATTTTAACCTAACTATGTTAGTGTCTGCCTTTTAATGCAAGGTTTCTACAAAATGAATACATAAAGCCAAGTGCACTCAAGTAAGAAAGTATTTGAGGAAACATTATTACAATGATTAAGCAAAAAATATCCACTTGTGGATTTGCTCAATAGGCACTAAGTTAAACAGTCTTCCTTGGCAAGCTACTATCTTTTGCCATTAGCAGTTGCACTTTAGCTCATATAGGCTTTGTAAACAGTATAAAGAGGAGCAGCGAAGCTAAGCAGCTTCAGCACATTGTTTGAAACTGGAATTAATCTCACATTGACGGTTCACACAGACCCTGTGTGTGCTGCTTATTATGCATTAATCAACTGGACATTACACCAGTTCCTCTGCTTGCCCAACCAAACATTGTGGCAAATTGGTTTTATAATATTATGCCCTTGAAATGTGGTTAAAAAGGGCAAATATAGGGATGCACTGATAAGACAGTGGAATCTACTGTTGCAGAGATTGGAAATGTTGATGGATTATGGTTTAGTGTGACGGCATCATTGAGTTGATATATTGAGTATAGGCCTGTATTAAGTCTGTTTACTGCCTGATATCAGCCGAGGAAGTCATATACAGTAGGTTACGGTTAACTTTTACCCAGACATTGCTGTTGTTAGTTTTAGGATCAACAGCAAGTTTAAAACACAATTGGACAGGTTTGTAACAGGTTGGCTGAAATTTTATGGGAGAAAAATGCTCTCTGCAGTCCCTTCACAGAGTTATGATTCATGTCGGTAGAATAATGTGCAGAGAAAACAAAAGAGAAAATGTTTAGATTATGGAATAGGTTGAAATTTGTCCTCAAACAGAACAAGCAATGCAGTTTATTATTATCATTTCCAAAATCATTGCTTCTAAGGGAGTAAATCTACCAAAAAGTGCGATAAAAGTAGCTGTTTTCAATACATATTTTGGCATATTTCCCTCATCTAAATGTTACACTATAGACAGCACTTCAAAACAGACAAATCTGTGCATGACTCTTATCCTTGGCTTCTCCCGAGCCTTGGATGAGCCTGAGCCAGCAAATGTCAGTCGGATAAAGACCAAGCCTGACAGACATACACAGGAGTTTTGTCATTTTGCGTGTCATCCCTTTCGCTTGCAAGTCCAATCTTCCACAGTCTCCAAAGCTAGGGCAATATGACAGTGGGGTAAAGCGTGCGTGTCGTGTGAGGGCATTTGAAATGTTCTCGATGGCCAACGTCGGGTTGCGTAACCGCTCCGAGTGGCACAATGGGGGGGAAAAGGCTGAGAATGCATGCTATTCTGATGCCCCGAGCTTTCGTTATTGTCTTATATGCTTGGTCTGGTGCTGTGGTGCTGTGGTAGTGGAGCAAAAAAAAATATATACAGGGTGTCGCCATGGAAACATAAAATACATCCAAGCGACTCCCCGCGAAAGGATATGAGGTTGATCTGCAAGAGGTTCTTCGAGGAGGTCCGCCCTCTGTCTGGGTCATATCATGTTTAATGAGACTTGATTTTCTCAGGGAAAGCAAAGCACTTGAGGCGGTTATTATCTGCACACAGAGCGGTGCATTCAAATATATAGAAGAGTAATTGCGCGCCGGCTTCACAGTGGGGGTAAATGGGAATAGCTTCAACTGATCTTTCTTACAAGATATGGAACAAGACGTGTGTCGATTTGTGTTATAAAAGCAATCTTTCATTTAAAGGCACACTAAAGTATCCTCACAACAGCAACCTAAGGATCTGTTGGTCAGCTCGATGATGAGGAAGGGTTTTTTCATGTTGGGGGATATTAGAGTGTCTATGAATATTGAGTAAAGGGAGAACATGCAAACTCCACAAATTAGGTTGTGAATTCTGCAGTCTGCAAAAATTGATTATCAGAATCAGAATCCTTTTAATGCCATGTGAGTAACAGGAAGTCACAAACTATGAAATTGCTTTGGCTCTCGGTGCAAACAAAATCTACATAATTTTGTTCAGTTTACTAAGTGAATTAGGAGCACAAAATTGACCGTTAAGAGTGCGGTAGAGTGCAGCAAAGTGACAGGAGCATAAAGTGACGGTCATAAGGTCAGAGGTCAGTGATGGTTTATGAAGTGTTCATGAGTCCAACAACAGAGGAGAAGAAACTGTTCTTATGATGGACAGTATTCTCCTGCCCGAAGGGAGAGGTTGGAACAGTTCATGTGAGGGGTGAGAGGGGTCAGCAGTGATACGACCAGTCCGGCCTTCTCCGCAGAGCGCACAATACACTGTAGTCTCTGCTTGTCCCAGACAGTGGCTCCAGCGAACCACACGGTGATGGAGGAGGTGATGGAGGAGGTGATGGAGGAGGTGATGGAGGAGATGAGGATGGACTCGATGATGGCCGTGTAGAACTGCAGCTTGGCTTTCCTGAGCTGCCGCAGGAAGTACATCCTCTGCTGGGCCTTCTTGATGAGGGAGCTGATGGTCGGCTCCCACTTGAGGTCCTGGGTGATGGTGGTGCCCAGGAAACGGAAGGACTCCACAGAGGTGATGGGGGAGTCCATCACGGAGGGTGGGGGCGGGGGGGACAGTGCTCTTCCTGAAGTCCACAATCATCTCCACTGTCTTCTGGGCGTTCAGCTCCAGGTTGTTACCACTGCACCAGGACACCAGCCGGTTCATTGTTGTTGGAGATGAGTCCAATGAGGGTGGTGTCGTCCGCGAACTTGATCAGCTTAATGGAGTCGTGGCTGGAGGTGCAGTGGTTGGTGTACAGGGAGAAGAGCAGGGGAGAAAGAACACAGCCCTGTGGGACTCCCTCCCTCAGGCCCCTGAGCACTCCCCAGTTTACACAGATACAGTATAAATACTATAATCTCTGTGCAGTGATATTTTTACACAATAATGTTGCATTTATGTGTACAAAATTAAGTCTGAGAAAAACATTGGAAATGAGGGTTCGGCCTCCAACACATGACAGTGAATAATAACAGTGGTCATCCATTGTGTGGTGTGTAGCCACTCGGCAAAAACAAACACATCACACACACCGATTTCACTCATGAGGATTCCCAGGTCACAAGGTAAATCATGCAAATAAAATGTGTTGTTTGTTTTGAACTCAAAAGGCGTTAAAAGGAGTGAACAAATTGCGAGCATGGACTAATATCATATGGAGGTGAGTATACCAAAGTCCCTTGAACTTTTAGGAGCAGCTAGGTCACCGCTTGTTCTGATTGACCCGTCATAATCAACTCTCTCACTTGGGAGACACATCACACAATGAGTGACATTGGGCCTAGACAGTCTAACATTTAATATCCCAGATTTGAGATTGGATCATTCCAAGTGGACCAGAGCAGTCTGACAATACCTCAATCTGCCTTAATATAATCAGCCTTGTGAGCCCGGCTTTACCATGCTTTGCCTTAGAATCTTAAAGTACCTCTAATAAAGCAGCGTTAAACAAAAATTATCAAAAAACCTTGAAACCTCAAAATAAATGTAAATGTTATTATCCTTGGCTTCATTGTATGACTAGCATACATTAGCTCTTGTTATCACCTTGACATCAACTAAACCAATAAACATCTTAAAGTAATGCTCTGCTTCTTTGTTGAAGGGAAATGCACGCACAGGGTCAGAATAGTGTTGGCCAGTATTTGTGTGCATTAATTAACCATGTTTACACAGAGCATTTGCATGTGTATGGGGTGCGACAGCGCAGCCTCTCATGTTGATCCACTCTTACATTACACTAATAGTTCCACACTGGGAGAGAGCGGTCCCACGGGAGGCAGATTCAGCAGGTTCTCCCTGGACGGTGCTCAGTGCGTGTCTTGTCTTAGGCCTATTTTTCTTTCCTTTTCTGGGGTAGCTGTGGTTACACAAGCGCAACATCAATAGCATTTGTGGAGTGGTTAAGGCTGATAAGAATACAAATGACTGCCTTGAGCTTGCTTTAAGGCGGGTTTGTCAGTACAGCTTGTAAGACACAGCTCAGGGTGATGTAGTCAGAGAGGTACAAAAAGCTGATTGAAGAAGTGAGTTGGATTTTTTTAAATGTTTGCTTTCATTTAGTGTGAAAGTTACACTACACAACACAGATCTTCTCTAAATTTGATTGGGGTCTTCCAACCATCAAAACCATCTTCATACCAAATGTCAGATCAACCCATCCAAGTAAGTCATCTTTCTGTGATGGATTATAGCGCCTTTCATAAACCAGAGCCACAGAGTGCTTCACAATTGTTGTGGGCAATTGTCCTTTCACTCCACACACAGATGGGAGAGGGGTCACCATACATCAGGCGCACATTGAAGTTTGTGCAATCTTGAGACAGACACACACATACACACACACACAAACACACACACACAGACGATTGCAGCACCCTCCCTGTTGGTGAGGTAATAATGCCAATACATCTTGCTATTTACTTTATATAATTTTAGCTATCTGTTCTCAATCACCAGTGCAATGCTAAATTTAAGTAATGAAAATGGTCAAAATGTAAAACAAAGAATTTCAAGTGCTAAAATATATTCATAACACAAGATATTAAAGCATGTATTAGCATCTTATCTGTGCATCACTATGACTTTCAGTCTTCCTATGGTTTTCCATTTTCTGTGCAGCTCTTTGGAAACTGTTTTATGAAATGTGCTCTATAAATAAAATGAATTGGCTCATCTTCATTCAAACTCAATCACTTCGCCATCTAATTCTATTCCTGTGCACTTTAAAACCATCTGGGACAACAATAACTGAAAGATGACGACAACGGATGTCAGCTTTTCCATGTCCTAACAGGAACACATCTATATCCTTCTCTACACTTGCTTTTATACGAACCATAGCCTCAGTCTGTAGAGAAATCAGCATTGACGTGCACTGCCCAGCATTTCAGGCTGCCTGCATTTCCTGCAGTGGTGCCACAGTGCTCAGTGGAAATGTGTTTTAGGAGATAGATGAGTGGACAGATACATCTTGATAGGACTTGTTCAGGCACAAAACACAGTGTCTTTCTCCCTTCTCTCCTTTGACCTCCCACTGCTTCTATTACCTGAGCCACCTGCCTGACCTCCGGCACTTCCAATCCCAGCGCTTACATAACAAAAGCTACACAAGAAGAGAAAGCAGGAAGTGCACACAAGTGTCAACAACAGGACAACAAACACAGGTGAAAGTAAGTGGGTGTGAGACATGAAGAGTTCCACTTTAAAACTAAAGTACAAGCTTCTGAAGGAAACTACACACTTTTGCACTTCTGGTGACAATTTGAACGAAAGTATGGACACCTGATTATTGCAAATCCCAATGCTTACAAGACAGACAAACTGACAGATGAATAATGAATAATGCAGAAGTCCATAGTTACCCCAAATTTACACCTACCCTCTTTGGTGCATGATCATAAACCCTCAGGTAACACCATAGTCTGTAAATATTAACGGACGTAGTCACGCCTATCTCCGCCGTTCATGGAGTGATTCAAAATGGCCGCGGGGGCTGGAAAATGTGAAAAAACGCATCTGCCCATGCGTCAGCTGCACGAGCTTCATTCATTTAAACGAGTGACTTTTAAAGTCCACAGCGACGAAACTAGACTGGTCCAATTGACACACATGTGGAACGGAGCTTTGGGCCAAGAGTCAACTTTTGGACCATCCTGTAAAGCTGTTTTCCAGAGGATAGAAGGCGCTATACAAAAGCATTGGGTGATTCTCTTTCCGGGTCCAGCCCCACCGGGGGGAGTGAGATTGCAGCATGTCAGTGCACGTGCTCATGCACCTTTTGGACTGGTTTGGACACAGGACCTGGGACTAAATAAGTCATCTTCTTCCCTTTCAGAGTTGGGTCATGCAGAGTACACTGAACATTCACTTTCTTCATCCTTTTGCACTAAATGACTTTTCTTTGTAATTAATCTGTGCCTGAAATAAATAAATGAATGAATAAATGAATAAATACATGAATAAATGAATGAACAAATGAATGAATAAATGAATGAACAAATGAATGAATAAATAAATACATTAATAAACACATACATACATGAATGAATGAATGAATAAATAAATAAATACATGAACGAATGAATGAATGAACAAATGAAACGATGTCCGTGTGTGACTCACGATGCCGTTGGACATGAGGTGATGCCAGTGCAGCTTCCTCCCGCTGTGGTTCTTCTTGTAGAAGTCCTCCACCTCCGGGATGAGGTCCTCCAACTCCGTGGGCAGCGACACAAACACCTTCTCACTGCTGCGCGACCACGCCCCAGCGTTCAGGATCTTTATGTTCACAGAGTCGGCTGCACACACAGAACACACACCTGTCACTTTACATAATATACATGTACATATATATATATGTACATATATAAAATACACACACACAGGACAGATACCTGTCACTTTACATGATATACAATGTATACATATACAGTGCCTTGCGAAAGTATTGAACCTTTGAACCTTTCAACATTTCGCCACATTTCAGGCTTCAAACATAAAGATATACAAATTATTTTTTTTGTCAAGAATCAACAACAAGTGGGACACAATCGTGAAGTGGAACAACATTTATTGGATAATTGAAACTTTTTTAACAAATAAAAAACTGAAGAGTGGGGCGTGCAATATTATGCGGCCCCCTTGCGCTGATACTTTGTAGCGCCACCTTTTGCTGCAATTACAGCTGCAAGTCGCTTGGGGTATATCTCTATCAGTTTTGCACATCGAGAGACTGGAATTCTTTCTCATTCTTCCTTGCAAAACAGCTCAAGCTCAGTGAGGTTGGATGGAGAGCGTTTGTGAACAGCAGTCTTCAGCTCTTTCCACAGATTCTCGATTGGATTCAGGTCTGGACTTTGACTTGGCCATTCTAACACCTGGATACGTCTATTTGTGAACCATTCCATTGTAGATTTGGCTTTATGTTTTGGATCATTGTCCTGTTGGAAGATAAATCTCCGTCTCAGTCTCAGGTCTTTTGCAGACTCCAACAGGTTTTCTTCCAGAATGGTCCTGTATTTGGCTCCATCCATCTTCCCATCAATTTTAGCCATCTTCCCTGTCCCTGCTGAAGAAAAGCAGGCCCAAAGCATGATGCTGCCACCACCATGTTTGACAGTGGGGATGGTGTGTTCAGGGCGATGAGCTGTGTTGCTTTTACGCCAAACATATCGTTTTGCATTGTGGCCAAAGATTTATACGGAGACTTGATTACACACAGGTGCATTCTATTCAGTCATTTAGGACAACATTGGATCATTCAAAGATCCTCACTGAACTTCTGGACTGAGTTTGCTGCACTGAAAGTAAAGGGGCCGAATAATATTGCACGCCCCACTTTTCAGTTTTTTATTTGTTAAACCTCTTAACACCCACCGGTGCGCCGGCGTGCCGTTTTTATGTTTTTAAATGTTCTGCTGGCATTAGCAGATGTATTTTGAACACCAAACCCCAAAAGCTGTATATCATTTTAAAGCTTATGTTCTCATCTACATTTATATATAAGTGTAAACTACATCAGACTGCATTCAAAAGATATAACACATAACGTGGGCACAAAATAAATCAATTCCGAAATAGTTTTTTACCTTTGGGTTTGTGCTGTACAAATAAATCAGCTCTCCTCCCAGCTTGCAATACATCATTCTCTCTAGAACAGTCCAAAGGAGAATTATATCCACTTGTATTACCAAAAGTAAAATTCATTCTGCAGAAATAATCCAAAAATGTGCATTTATCTTTAGCGAAAAAAACGAAAAAAAAGAGAACAGATGTTGCTCTTTCACTTTTAACGGACTTTTAGCTTTGTTTTTCACCCAAATATCTGGTATCCATGTGTACCTTAGCTCCTTATCTTTCAAATGAGACTACTCCTGAAAAGCCAGTCCCTGTGCTCCTCAGTGTTCCCTACTTGTTTGCTTCTATTTCCGGGATTTTTGATTGACATGTCCGTGTAGCCAATGAGGAAAGCTTTCGAGCAAGACGCTCTCGAAGCTGCGATGAATTTACACTCATAAAAAAATAACTTAGACATTTAAAAAAAAAAAATAACACACAGATTAGTAACTTATAAGTACCAATAATAAAAAATATTGTTGTTATGATGATTAAATGTTAGTAAAGATATTTGTGCCAAATGTGCACAATTTGGCACAATTCATTCATTGTGTTGGCAACAACACAATGAACACAGGGTTTGAATATTGTGAACTTACAATGAAGTATGCCTTTTTTAGGGCCTTTAGAAATTGAAAATGTTAGGCGAGGCTAAAAAAATTGGGTTTTTTTCCCAAACTTCAAAGGATGCAGAGGGAAATAGGAATGACAAACATTATTTTAGTGTTTTTTTTACATAAACTAGAAGGCTCTAGCTTTAAAATGATGCATCACACAAGCATGTGAGATGTAAGATGTGTTTTTAAATAAGCAAAACATTTGGGTATGCCCGACTTTTGTGCACAAGCCAAAATGAGGCGGGTGTTAAGAGGTTAAAAAAGTTTAAATGATCCAATAAATTTCCTTTCCACTTCACGATTGTGTCCCACTTGTTGTTGATTCATGACAAAAAATTAAAATTTTATATCTTCATGTTTGAAGCCTGAAATGTGGCGAAATGTTGAACGGTTCAACGGGGCCGAATACTTTCGCAAGGTACTGTATGTATACAGTATGTGTGCAAATGTTACTATGACTATATGCTTTGTAAATAACTGCCAGCAACTTGTCAAAGGAAATTATTTCAAATCTGCATGCACTCCAACGCCTTGTGTCCGCTGACTTTGACTTTGGTGCAGGATGCATTTAGATCAGGGTTTGTGTGTTTATAATGACCCTATGTTACACACCTCCACTGCGCCGCATTCCGAGGTCTGTGGAATATAGCGCTTTGGTTTTATGCACTTTCTAAGTCTGGCACAAAGTCTGAGTCAGTAGACATCAGGGTTAAGACAGTCATTCACAGCAATAGCATCTAGTTCAAGGGACATAGTTTTCTTTCAGTGCCAAACAATAGACATGTTATGGGATTTCCATGGCACTTATTCACTTCTCGACAGCAAGGTTCAATAAAAAGGTTTGGTTCTCTTTAATTTGACCAAGATATGGAAACATGTCTAATTCTTGTGCAGACTAAATTGTACATCTCTCCCAGTATAAATCGTTTCAGTAAAACTCAGGGAGGAAGCATCTGACACATTGTTTCAGTCAGTCGACAGACAGCTGTGCGCGCTACCTGTCGTTTTGCATTATATAACACCAAAGCACTCCAGCTGTGAAGAGAAAACATGACCCGTGTGAGAGAGGTGAGGGAGCGGCGCCACGGTGAGGGCATACATGCACGACCTGCTCTGTGCACGTTTCAATGTATGGATACAAAGCTCTGAGATCACAGATGTCTCAACACAAAAGGCCATTTTCTTATCCATAGGGCATGTTGCTGTTACCGTGCCAACAAGTCCAGAGGTGGCTTTAAAATGCCAGTACCAAATATTAGTCAACTTTAATGAGTTCTGCCATTACTGAATGCAAGAAAAAGCCATGAAAGACACATCATATTAACAATGTCAGTTCAACCTTTAACATAATGGGGTTAATCTATCAATCCAGGTGCTAAACTGAGGGTGCAAAGTGAAATAGCGGGTTTGTGCTATGCGCAATGTACTGTAGGACATTTGTATGAAGAATCAGTTTGTTCCAATGTAAAGGGAGGCTAATGAATTTATCACACGATTAAAAAATACATATATAATCAGTGATTGCTAACAACAACCACATGAACATACTGTGGAAAGTGCTGCAATAATACGCGCAAGCTCCACTGATCAGATAAAAACATTTTAAAAATAACAGAAACATGTTTTTGCTTCCAGATTACATTTTTTGTCGTAAACCTGACAAAATGTGGAAAAGCTCAAATAGTGCACTCGCAAGCCACTGTGTATAGAATTGTTTTGGATCAATCTATAGCCTGAGGTGGTAAATTACTACTGTAGCCATAGCTGCCCTGAGGCTATTATCTGTGCCATTGCCCTCTTCCCACCACCAACAATCATTTGCCACACACTACTTTATATCTTGGAATACAGTCCACCAAGTCCATATGAGTCGAGCAGAGGCTTTTCTGTGCTATGCTGCTGCTAAACTATACAGTCCGTGGCCTAGATTTACAGCCACTTAAATAAGACGCAATCCATAGTAAAGCTTAGGCCAGTACACATTAGTCTTCTGGGTTACTGTCAAATGACGCAAGAAAAAGAAGGAGGAGGAAAAAGGCAGTGGACCTATTCCCATCTGGGCCCCAAATATCTGATCCAGAAATCAGTTCAAATTCACTGCCTTCTAAATGTAGGTAAGAGACACGTTCTCCACCTCCCCAGAAGTCAGGATTCATCCACTTCAAAACACATCTGGTCTTTTCTCCCTTTATGTGAGCGACAAGAAGAAAACAGCACCAGAGGCCCAGCCCAGGACAAAACAAAGAGATGAAATGACCTGTGAATGTGACTTTCCAATCCTGCTATAAGCTTGCATTCAACTTAGACAACTGCTGCCCCCAACTGGACACAAGCGGAACATCAGGATGCTTGACTTTTTCTGGCTGTACTCTGTGTTACACTTTTAATTGTGCACAAATTATACTCTCAAATTGCTTTATCTTGGACTTTGTAAACACTGCTTAGTCATGAAGTTTTTCAAATGTTCTATTTTAATAATATAATATGATCTTTTATTGTTCTACAGTCTGCGCAGGACTGTGGAGGAGCTGAGGAGCTTCTTCAGTGGACAAATGAGACACCCTCAGTGCAAGGAGCGGTTCTGCAGGGCCCTCATCCCCACCGCTGTCAGACTGTACAATAAGTCACTTTAAGTCACTAATGCACTAGGACTGATACAAACATGCACTGGAGGGTTTCTCACCATCATCTGTACTTCAGCAGGTTTTCCCGACGTTTCGTTCTTCATCGAAAGAACGAAACGCCGGGAAAACCTGCTAAGAAGTACAGATGATGGTGAGAAACCTTCCTTTGCTTTGACTTATCCCTGTACGACTGAGAGCTTACACAAACTTATGCACTGCTATTGTCACTCTTTCTTAAAATTGCCACAATTTATTGTACATAATTATATCCGGCAGAGACTATATGTTTAACCTTTAACATGTCGCACACTTCTGTCTTTTGCATCTGAGTGATTCTGTCTGTGCCAAATGTGACATGTACATTTCTCCAGTGTGAGATCAATCAGTGGCTTTCCAAATTACGATAAACAAATTGAACCTTTGCACACTTTGTTTTGTTTTTTTCCTTTTGAATTACAACAACGACGTATGCAAGGCAAGTTTACTTGTATAGCACAATGCATACACAAGGCCACTCAAAGTACTGAACAAAGCATTAAAATCATAGAAAACGACAGCACAATAAAAGAGTAAAGATAAAATCCCTCAGTTGTAGCACAGCTAATCAGAACGGTTTTAAACCTGGATTTGAACATTGTCAGAAAAGAAGCCTGTCTCATATTTTTAAGAAGACTGTTCCAGATTTTAGCAGCATGAATCTGAAATGCAGCCTCCCCATTGTTTAGTTCTGACTCTGGGACCAGCAGGAGTCCAGTCCCTGTGCTCCTCAGAGTCTCAGCAGGAGACCAGTCCCTGTGCTCCTCAGAGTCCCAGCAGGAGTCCAGTCCCTGTGCTCCTCATAGTCTCAGCAGGAGACCAGTCCCTGTGCTCCTCAGAGTCCCAGCAGGAGGCCAGTCCCTGTGCTCCTCAGAGTCCCAGCAGGAGTCCAGTCCCTGTGCTCCTCAGAGTCCCAGCAGGAGGCCAGTCCCTGTGCTCCTCAGAGTCCCAGCAGGAGACCAGTCCCTGTGCTTCTCAGAGTCCCAGCAGGAGACCAGTCCCTGTGCTCCTCATAGTCTCAGCAGGAGACCAGTCCCTGTGCTCCTCATAGTCTCAGCAGGAGACCAGTCCCTGTGCTCCTCATAGTCTCAGCAGGAGACCAGTCCCTGTGCTCCTCATAGTCTCAGCAGGAGGCCAGTCCCTGTGCTCCTCAGAGTTCAAGTAAGGGACAACTGAGAGGTGAAAGAAAAATAACATTCAGTTGTTTTACGTTTTTTTATAAAATACATCAGGCTGAAGAGAGGAGCTTCCACAGATATTCCTTTAAAATGAGGCCGTCACAAAACAGCTGTAACTACACTAAGGTAGATTACACACAAGGGGTCTCCATTTAATCAAGATTTGACATTGTCAAAGGCACTCAGAGAACGACTTTACCTTTAGCGCTCGTATCATTCTGTTTTTCACTTCACAGTCGCGTGTTGCTTTGTTGTTGCTCTTTCAAATGAGATTCCACGAAAAAACGCTTGTACTGGAAACATGACAAAAATGTGCAAAAGTTCAAGCTGTATTAGTACTTTTGCAACCCACTGTATTTCAAGTCTGTTTGGCCTTTCTCGACTTGGAATCCAAAAGCAGAATGCAAATGTGTGGGTCCCTCTGAGGAGAGATTGGAGGGCCAAATGTCAGCCAGCCCCAGCAGATGGTGAGAAGAGCCGGGTTGAGTGGGTGACCTCGGCGGGTGATCGTGGAGCAGCTATAGAGGGGGAAAAACTCTCTCTGCATCACGGAATGTCGCATGAGCTCAATATGGAAATCAAAAGTAAAAAAAAAAGTATTGAGTCAGTCTTTCAGTATGTGACAAAATGTATAAGGGTTCACTGCCAGTTACAGAAATAATGCACACTTTGAGATTTTATTTCCAACTAAACAATTTCAAGAGCTGTGTTATTTCAATTGAGGGATTGTTCATAGTATTATTTTTTGTTACTATTTTTCTAATTATTCTAAGACAGAGTCAAGATGGCTCATTTTGGCAGTATTGACAATAATTTTAATAATAATGCATTTGTCTTATTTAGCGCTTTTCAGGACACTCAAATGTCATTATTCTTTCACTCCATGCTCCGACCACCACCAACCATTCACACACACACCAGACTCATTCTAGGCAATGTCGGTGAAGCCTAAGGACACAACAACAGTATGATACTTAAAATCCACAGCCGCCTCTCTGTGGCACTTGGTGTTCACGAACGTCTCCCATCACGGTACTAACCAAGCCCTGCCCTGCACAGCTTCAAAGGTGCTGCAGGATCTGGCTTTCAAATGCAAGTGCGGCCACATTTAATACTGGATTATCTCTCAAATAGTTTACCCCTGCTTCCAGACTAAACATAAGTTCTCTGTAGGGTTGGGCGATATGGGCCTCAGCATGTATCACGATTTTTGTTGGTATGTATCACATTATGACGATATGATAATTTTAACAAAGCCTCATATAAAAGCTATAAAAACTTAGCACTGATAATTTTAAACACACTTGCCTCAAAGTGCATTTACTGATTTATTGGCAGCAAAATGTGTAATACAGCTATTGTATATAAAACGTATTAACAAAACTGAATTGTAGAGAATTCTGTTTTGTACATACTGAAATTTGCAGGCAACATGTAATGAAGGTGAACATTTGTAATTTGTAAAATATATAAAAGTTTGTCCTTTGTAATATAAAAAGTGTAGCATTATCAAATAATTATTTGATCACTTTGGCTTATGTTTCCTAATCCCAATATAGTCAAAATGATCAAATACTGTATATATTTTTTGTATCCTTTTGCGTTTCTATAATTATGTAATTATAACGTATTTGTAATTATATTGCAATGTAGACAAACACATGCATTGAAGTAAAATGAATGACAGTAAACAGTAAATAAAGCTTACCAATGGCACTATGAGAGAGAGAGAGAGAGAGAGAGAGAGAGAGAGAGAGAGAGAGAGAGAGAGAGAGAGAGAGAGAGAGAGAGAGAGAGAGAGAGAGAGAGAGAGAGAGAGAGAGAGCGTCCGAAGCAAGCCACTCGAGTCCAGTTGTTGCAGCTGCTTTCACAACATTAGATCCACTGTCGATAGTTACACACAATTGCTTCTTTTTATCTAGTTCCCAAACGACTCCCATATGTTTGAGGTAGCTCCGCGTTTTGGCACAATGTCTTCTACAATCTGCATGTCTTCACCATGGTCTTCACCGCCGCCCTCAGCCATGTTTGCTCTCTGCTCTGTTGTTGTTGTCCCTGCACGCCGCTCTGCTACACGTGCCGCGCAGATGCGTCATCAAAGTGCGCCGCACACAAACGTGTCTTCCGCTCGCTGTTTTCAGTGTTAAATGATCGTTTTCACCGGTATAAGGCATTTTCTTATCATTTAATTTACTTATACCGGTATACTGGTACAAAAAAAATATCGCCCAACCCTAGTTCTCTGACAACTCTGCCATCATCAGACTCATCCCTGAGGATAATGAGGCAGAGGAAGAACACAGGACTTTGTTGATTGTTGTCAGAGAAACCTCATCCTCATCATCATGTGAGGAAGATGATGGTGGTGGATTTCTGCAGACGTCAAGTGACTTTCCTGCTTCTGCCCCAGTGAACACAAACTGGACTGGACATATAGCACCGACGCCCTTTTCAAGAAGGACCAGAGCCAATCCTATGGTCTTTTGGATCAGCAGCGTCACGGAGAGGGACAGGAAGAATCTGGAACATCAGCCAGTCCAGCTCAGTCCTGGGCTGTTCCCTGGACACAGTGCAGCAGGTGGGGGGACAGCAGGGTCCTGGACAAGCCAACATCCATGCTGGACCATGACTGTCAAACATTCCCGACCAAAAAATGAATGGTTGTATTAAAACTAAACAAATGTATTTACAGAGCTCTTAAAACACTAAAGATCAACACTTTACTTAAGATAAAGTGTCTTTTTTCTTTGCTATCCTGTGCTGTCACTTTCTATTCATAGCACTGTTTAGGTCACAATCTTCCATCATCTCAAATACCACTTTTAATTCTTACATTTGGAGCCCCCACTCGAGAAAACAGTCTCCATTTATCTCAAGTGCATCTCATTCTGTGACCACTGCAGCACAACCTAAAAGGCTCTGGAGGAGACACTTAATGGACCAATAAAGGTTTGACTGTTTTGTCCTCCGCCGCATAATACATCTGAATTCTAAAATTAGTTGTGCATAGCCGTCTGTGGCGCGTTGAAGGATTGATTTGCAGCATGTAATTTAGTCTGAAAGAGAAAGCCGCTGCGCTCAGACCGACTTTTTCCATTCCAACAGATAACTTGAATCTACATTTTAGAAAGCATTCCTCCGTCTCCCATGTCTTCTTAATTAGATGTTAAGGATAATGTATGTCTCTTAAGGCATGCTTCGGTGGCTGTATATTTTAATACAGGGGCACTACACGCTGGCTTCATTCCTGCCTTGAACCTGATGTCTGCCCGTTCCTATGAGAGGTAATCCCCGAGGTACAGCTAACTCATTAAACATTAGATAGATTTAGATTCATGCTTAAGCCTGAGGTAGTTTCTAGCATCTAGTTCTCGTCAAAGGGGATAAGGCATATGTTTTAGAAAAAATATTGTATCTCGAGGCCTGTCAAGAATGTGATTTTACCCCAATTAGGGGAGTTTTTTTAATTAAAGGATCCATACCCGTTTCTGCAAGGTTTGAATGTTTAGCACCGCCCCCAACTCGCTCACAGGCTTCTCATTTCCACTAAGCGGAGCCTTCTAGTTGTATTTGCGATGCTAACATTAGCATTAGCGCAACTTAAGCTGTAAAACTTATTTTCAGCAGATGACAAAAATGAAGAGCAACGTGTCCAGGTCAAGTGTCAAAAATATCATACAACATTAAAACGCAGTATTACACTAGCACAGGGGTGTCAGACTTATTTTGGTTGAGGGCCGAATAAAATAAAGAAAGGGCTGGGTAAGTGGGTTTCATTTATTACATTTTTGTATAATATGAAGGTCTCTAAATAAATGACTTGTTTCACATTAGTTGGACATTCTTTTCTGATTAGAATTAGTTCAGTTTCTGTGACTGAACCAAAACTGGACCAAATATTGAAGGTATATCGGAAGATTTTCTACTTTTGGGTGGATAATCAAGACTATTGGTCCTCCCAACTGTCAATCATTCTGGTGATTTGTGCTCGTCCAATAAGACCTGAGAGATTTGTTCAAAAAGTGGAAAGGGCGGTTCCTTCATATCTTTAAGAAGAAATTTAATTGAAGACTCGTAAAAGAACATAACATTATAATACTAACTTATAATTACATATTAGCTTAATATTTCTCATGGAATTAAATGTTATGGTTGTTTTCTTAGTAATGGATAACATGCCATTGTCGCCTAATACCATTAATGCTGCTATTTAATAAAGTCATTTAAAATCATCTCAAGGGCCACTGGAAATGGTCTCGCGGGCCGGATCTGGCTCTTGGGCCTTGACTTTGACACCTGTACACTAGCTGCTTTATCAGACAAGTGGAGAATTATAATCACTTCCAACAACAAGAAGAGAAAGGAGACGACAGCGTGTGCAAAAAGAGCCTAAACTTTACCATAAAAGCCTCATTGATCCAAACGCAGCTGTTTTTCTTGTTGTCATTATGCAATACATTGTTTCTTGTGTTCACCTGTGACTAAAAACACATGTTCAAGTGGCAGAGCAAGGCAGGGCACAGAGAGAATGTGCAAACTCTAAGAGAAACTACACAAACCACGCTGCAGAGTTTTAGTAATGTTGTGACTTTGACTCAAGCCCCGGCGATCCAAGATGGCGCCCTATTCAAATGAATGGTTGTGCTCAGTGGCGCTTTGTGACGGCATGGGGGCTGAAAAGATTAGCGGAAGTTGCCTGAAACTCTCAAAGATCTATGGGAAACTCGCAAAGAACTTTGGGAAACTCGCAAAGATCTATGGGAAACTCGCAAAGATCTATGGGAAACTGGCCTGTATTTGGGCATCGTCTGGTCCTCCCGGTTCTGTGCAGTGGATGATCTCCCATAATGCATTGCGCCAAACACGCGTGTGTGGGTCTCACACCGGCTCTCACGCACGTGCACAGAGGGGCTCGGCCGCGCTCTGACCAATCAGAGCAGTTCATCAGAGCGGGAGTTAGAGCCAGAGCCAGACGAGCAGAGTTTGTGGCACTAAAGTGTTTAAACAAAACCGAAGGATTTAAGAAGAAAAAAAGTTCAGGATGACAAGGGACACTAAAATCCCCACAAAATCCGACCTTTATTAAAGCTGTAGGTTCTCTGTCAGGTTCTCTGTCAGCTGAGGTCGAGCTGTTTTAATATGCATTGAGTCCTATGGGGAAAATTTCTGGGTAGCCCACGTGAATTTAGTCTGGTTCAGTCTGGTTCAGTCTGCAGTACCGCGAGAATCCCCTGAGCACATGAGTTATTCAGCTACAAGCTAGTAATACCCTATCCAGTTAATATAATACATCCATGCTTTGACTACAGCCGAGTGCAAACTGTTTTCACTGAACAGATCAAGAGGCACAAGTTGCTGATCTCCAAAACGCCAGCTGCTAATACAGACGAACGCTTCTAATAGAGGCTGCTCTCACTGAATATCCCTGACAAGAACAAAGCAGCCTCTTTTAGATAACAATTCTATTTTTGATGTTTCGTTCACTTCTCATTTTCACCTGAGTAAAAACTTGAGAACGATGAAGTCTTTTTCCCCATTCTGATAATCTGACTGCTCTGTTGAAATGCAGACGTAGCAGACAATGCACTTACTAGATTTTACTTTTTGTTTTGCCAAGAAAATGCTCCAATGCCCAAGGGATATGGGTGGTAATTAGCTCTTGAGCTATAACCTGGTACAATGTGTCTTTCCCTTTGAGGTTAATGTTTATTGTACACTGTCCCTGTCATCTTAAATAAATAAACTAAACTAAACAGTAGGGGTGGGAACCTCAGGGAACCTCACGATACGATACGATGTGCGATACAAAGCTCACGATAACGATTATCTCACGATACGACGATGCAGCGAATATCGATATATTGGTCACTTGAGTAGAAGGAAGTTTTACTGAAATCACCAGTCTCAGAGAAAAAGCTGAGAAAAAGAGTGTTTTCAAAACATACAGAGAGCGCTGCTGCCCCCTGCTGGCTCGATAAAATATGCTCTAAAGCCAATCCCCGTACATATTAGATACAATAGACATCTGGGAACATTAAAATAGTGAAAAAGGTCAATGGCAGACAATGATATCGATACTTAGCAAAAGCATATTGATAATTGATTGTGTGAGAAAGTATCACGATACATTACCATATCGATACATTGTCACACTCCTACTAAACAGCATGTGAACCTCTAATAATCACCATAATAAGCACCATAGTCTGCTGCAGAAGAAAAAGAGCTAATTAATAAATGCATTGAACGATGCTGCCATGTGTTACCACTATTGCATTCACTGACCCAGATAGCACCGCCAGACCTAAAGTAGTATACAGTAGAAAAGTAAATCACAAGAGAGAGAGAACCACAATGCAATTCAAATATGTTCTGTAGAGCCCAAAAGCACAATTGTTGACTTTACAACCAGAAATATAGAAGAAAAAAAAGTCAAAAAAGACATGCAGATGAACTAACGCCAACAAAATAGAGTTTGGGGATTACCGAAGTACATTTCAGGATATACTTCTGACATTGTGTTATTATCTGAGGATAAATTGTAACTGATAAATAGCCCCCAAGCCCTTGTGATGGAACTGTGAACTATGAACGGAGCCTGCCTTTTGAAGTTATGTTGCTGTATAAAACGCTTCGACAAAAGCAATAAAACCAATGTTCATTTTTCTGAATAGCTCATTTGTTCAAGCGGTTGTAGCGTATTGACTACATTGCTAGCTAACGCGATTGCTAAAGAACCGCGACTAGTCAAAAGGTATCTACAACATGGCCATACGACGTTGCTCTTTCTGCAAACTGGTTTCACACAACTATAGTCGTCTATTCAGAAACACTAAAGCCACTGTGCATCCCACTGCTTACAACGAGAATGCCTGAATGAAAATCTTTTGTTTTGAGAACTCCCTTATCATATACGATTCGATAAAGAAGAGGTTTTTTTTATCTTTCTGGTTCAAAAGAAGAAAATGTGTTTTGTTGGCTTTCTACAGAGATGAGTCAGGGGGCTTTGGAGACAGGCAAGTGGAGAGTGGATGGATAAGTGAAATTCACCTCTGCACCAAAATGCCTTTTGCAAAAAGCGAGACCAATTTCCCGGCGCCATTGCCCTATACTGTCCAATCTCGTCACGCATGGCTGCCTCTGTATTGTTCTATACTTATATCCAACTGACCATCCTGCTCTGCTGTAAAGTCTGCTGCTCTTTGAGTTATTCAAACAAATCCACACTAAAACAAACCTCATGACTATAGAGATGATAACAGAAAGATCTAATTCTTATTTTTAGAATGGTCATGATCGGAAGAGGTCTTAAAGAAATGGCATGTTTGACAACTACAAATTATAATGACGCTATTTAAATTTAAATACAACAAGTATGAAGGATAAAAAAGAATATTCAAGTTGAAAATGACCAACTGTAAACACAGCCTGTAACTTAGAGGCAATACCAAAATATGTAGGGCGACAGTAGCTCAGTTGGTAGAGCATTGGCCTTTGAGCCAGAAGGTCGTGGGTTCGAGCCCACCTCAAGACTCCCACTGATGTCTACTGTCGTTGTGTCCTTAGGCAATACACCTCACCCCCATTGCCTAGAATGAGTCTGGTGTGTGTGTGAATGGTTGGTGGTGGTGGGAGGGGCCGATGGCACAGACTGGTTGCCTCGCTTCTGTCAGTGTGCCCCAGGGCAGCTGTGGCTACAGTAGTAGTTTATCACCACCGTGTTTGGAGAGAAAGAATAATGACATGTGAAGAGTCTTTGAGTGTCCAGAAAAGCTATTGTTATTATTATGAATACCTTGGTTTCAAAAGTGTGATGTCATAGTGATACAATGACATCATCCTAGTGAGTCAGGAGCTTGTAGACTGAAGACCGACTAGCTTTGCATGTTTGGGTCACAAGTTCCTGATATTAGCGTGGTCAATTTAGCATATCATGTAAATAAAAACCTGGATTTATGCTCTCTTACTATTGTATCATTTTCGACTATATGTTTGTTGAAATGGTCCTACCTGCGACCCTATTTTTCAAAGCATTCATCTTGAACAGCCAAGATTACCGTTGAAACGAGACTGAACTTGAGACAAAATTAACAGTACTTTCTGCAGCAATGGAGGGCCATAACATAATAAATGGTCGGAGAGGCAGCACCACTTCAGAATATCCCTTTTCCCTGAAGTAGAGTGCCTTCTTTGATCATCAAATTGTTCTCCTGAAAATCCTCCTGTTCTCGAATTATCTGGGCCGCTGAAGAGGAAACTGAATTTTCTGTAGACGCCAAAGCTTCTTAAAAGAAAAAAAGAAGAGAGAGTGGGAAAAAAGGCGATGGGCAACTAATAAAAAGGAGTGAAAATGACACAAATTGAATCAGGCAGCGATAAAGTAAAATATGATCCTATCTCGCGCAGTGACAGTGCAAAAGTAATCAAGGTCTATAGAAGTTACAACGGACGACTGATGAGGATATAATTTCTTTTCTGTTCACCCCCACAGCCTAGAAAACAGAAACGCATGAAGAACATTGTCCCTTGGGTCGAATAATATTGGATCTAACGTGTGTGTGTGTATCTGTGCTTTTGTTAGAGAAATAATGTTGGCGTCTTCATTTAGCAGGCCGCCGTGAGTGCCTGTTGTAAAAGGCTGCCGTGGTACTTAGTAAACAAACATGGAACTCCCTCTAACTGGATATCGCTCACATCTAGGGAAGAAAGTAGAGTGGCATTCGAGCATTTAAGAACATATTTTGACTGAAATGTGTGAGTAGGGATGGGAAGTACAGTAAGTTTGGTTTTTATACAGTAGTAGTAGTAGTAGTAATAGTAATCTTTATTTATATACCGCCTTTTCACTGCAGATTTGAGTCTCAAAGCGGTTTACAATTGTTAATTTTTGGGCACTTGTCTCTCACTCCACACAGAGATGGAGCGGGGCCAGTACAGGAGGCGCATGCTAGAACTATTGGACATATTTTTAGTGGTAGGGGAAACCGGAGCACCCGGAGGAAACCTACGCAGACACGGGGAGAACATGCAAACTCCACTCAGAAAGGCCCTGTTCCGTCCGGGATTCGAACCCAGGACCTTCTTGCTGAGAGGCGAGAGTGCTATCCACTCAGCCACCGTGCCGCCCTTATTGACAGGTTATTGACCCCAAAATGGAAGCTAACAGCTAAGCTAAGCAAGCATGCTCCAAGTATTACTAGAATCTTGGTAATTTGTCTCCGGCAGAGGGCTATATTCACATCCTGGTGCGATTTGTGACTCTTAAAACACAAAGTTAAAAGAAATATTACATGTGTACGTCCTCAGAGGTTCTTGTGCCATTTCGGTCACTTTCGGTCACTTGTACCTCACAACATGAACACCTGCTGCCTGCACAAAGTTTATTTACACTTAAAATGTTACTGGTGCGGCAAATAAACAGGTGTGCTCAAACACCAGAGAAGAATGGTATACTATAAATAGGTACTGAGAATAAAGGGGTAGAGAATGGATGGATGGTACTGAGAACAATATGTATACCTGTATAAAACAAACTAATAACCGGTACAACTCATGGATCTCACAAATGTCATAGCAATAGATGTTTTATAATCAAGTCAATGAGAGAATGTAGTGTCATTACACAGTAGGGGCGACAGTGGCTCAGTTGGTAGAGCATTGGTCTTTGAGCCTGGATGTCGTGGGTTCGGGTCCACTACAAGACTTTCTCCACCGACTCCCACTGTCTGCTGTCGTTGTGTCCTTGGGCACTTCACTTCACTTCACTTTATTTCATGTCCCCGATGGGGCAATTTGGTTCACAGCACAGCGACACATACAAAGAAAAAGACATAGCATAAACAATTTCCCCATACATTCAGACTAACAAGGTGTCCATATACAGTCTTCCAGTCATGTCCTTGGGCAAGACACTTAACCTCTGGGAACAGCAGCCACAGTGGGGCGGCTGCGGCTGTAAAGTGCCAAACTGCTGTTGTGTCCTTAGGCAAGACACTTCACCCCCATTGCCTAGAATGAGTCTGGTGTGTGTGTGAATGGTTGGTGGTGGTGGGAGGGGCCGATGGCACAGACTGGTTGCCTCGCTTCTGTCAGTGTGCCCCAGGGCAGCTGTGGCTACAGTAGTAGTTTATCACCACCGTGTTTGGAGTGAATGAATAATGATGTGAAGTGTCTTTGAGTGTCCAAAAAAGCGCTGAATAAAACCAATGTATAATTATTTTCTATTTTTTGTCAATTAAATAAAGTTCATGTTTATGGTCACATCTTGATTTTTATATTTGGGTTGGGTGTGTGTGTGGTGTGTGTGTGTGTGTGTGTGTGTGTGGGGGGTGTGTGTGTGTGTGTGTGTGGGGTGTGTGCGTGTGTGTGTGTGGGGGTGTGTGTGTGTGTGTGTGTGTGTGTGTGTGTGTGTGTGTGTGTGTGTGTGTGTGTGTGTGTGTGTGTGTGTGTGTGTGTGTGTGTGGGAGGGGGTGTGTGTGTGTGTGTGTGTGTGTGTGTGTGTGTGTGTGTGTGTGTGTGTGTGTGTGTGTGTGTGTGTGTGTGTGTGTGTTGTGTGTGTGTGTGTGTGTGTGTTGGGTGTGTGTGTGTGTGTGTGTGTGTGTGTGTGTTGGGTGTGTGTGTGTGTGTGTGCCAAATTGTATATCATTGTATTGTATCGCACACCTTGTAACAACAACCTTAACTTAAAAAAAATGACAGTTATGCAGCACATTCAGTATAAACACAATTAAACATGTTTAGAAATAATGAATCTGTGAGACGCAGATAAACACAAAGATAACATGCGATAAAGAAGAGACTTACATTAGCGCCAGTGCCAGCTCGCCTTGAATACTAATTCACAGTGTTGCCATCACACAACTTAACTTTATGGGAACACTAACTAGCTGCCTACGACTTCAGTACTTTCTTGGCAATCTGCGTCGACCCACACAAATTTGATAGGTTACCGCGCAAGAAATGCTAATGGCACTTATCAACAGGGAAAAAAGGCAGTAGTAATTACTTGCCAGGCTGAGCTAAATCCTACAGAGTAATCCCTCCTACCATGGAAAATGAACCGCTGCTTTACGACAACGGGAGCAGACCCTGATTGAGGCGCTAACACGAGACCCGCTTGTCACTTTCAATGTAAATTGCCTGTTAACTGCTGTCAATGGCGGCATGCTTAATTTCCCCAGCTTGATCGCGGTTTGTTGTGGTTGCTGTTAAAGTACACATTCATGCATATTCATAACCATTCATCCTCTTCATATGCAGCAGAATTCATTAGCGGTGCCTCCCTGTTAGCCAACACACATCTGCACTTTTGCTCGGTGCCTCTGATTTATTGCAATGTTTGCCTCAAAGAAAAACAGGTGGGAAGTAACTACGGACTTTTTATCGTTTATTGAAATTTACATTCTGCATACAGTTTAAATATGTATGTATATTCATGGGGCAAATCATCTTCAAGTGTGCTTTAGGGAACGCTTTGAGAACAAAAAAGCCCACGGAGTAGTATTGATCACAAGGTTCTGGTTCCTGTCTTAGCGATTGCAATCACTTAAATTTCGACCGACCAATCAGAGAGCGCGGGAGGCGGGTGTTTTAGTTAGATGTGGATGATGTCAAGAGTTTGCGTCAAACGGGAAGGTTGTATTTTGGCGAAGAATGTGATAATAAAGAGAGACCATAGAGAGACCATAGAGAGACCAGTGAGAGAGACCAGAGAGAGACCAGAGAGAGAGACCAGAGAGAGACCAGAGAGAGAGACCAGAGAGAGAGACCATAGAGAGACCAGTGAGAGAGACCAGAGAGAGACCAGAGAGAGAGACCAGAGAGAGAGACCAGAGAGAGACCAGAGAGAGAGACCAGAGAGAGAGACCAGAGAGAGACCAGAGAGAGACCAGAGAGAGAGACCAGAGAGAGACCAGAGAGAGAGACCAGAGAGAGAGACCAGAGAGAGAGACCCGAGAGAGAGACCCGAGAGAGAGACCAGAGAGAGAGACCAGAGAGATAGACCAGAGAGAGACCAGAGAGAGAGACCAGAGAGAGAGACCAGAGAGATAGACCAGAGAGAGACCAGAGAGAGACCAGAGAGAGAGACCAGAGAGATAGACCAGAGAGAGACCAGAGAGAGAGGCCAGAGAGAGAGACCCGAGAGAGAGACCAGAGAGAGAGACCAGAGAGAAACCAGAGAGAGAGACCAGAGAGAAACCAGAGAGAGGACTATGAGCTGTCAGCTTCCTGTTCTGGAGGTTCGTTATAAATCCAGACTTTAAAACCGAGCTCTTAAGATAATCAATGACTCTTCTGGCTCTTGGAAAAGCCATATTCCAGCTTCTTCCCGCTGGTAAAAAGTATTGTTTGCTGCCATGCAGGACATCTCACTGTGCTAACACCTTCTTTCTAAAAGCTGTTTAAACAAAGCCCTTGCATCTTGCCCCTGTATTGAAACAGTTTGTCAATTCCACAGTGTCAATTCTTTCCTGCACTTTTTATGTTGTTTTATTCCTGTACTTTAAACCTAGATTATTTATGTGCTTGTCTTTTGACTTTTGCAAATGTATTCCATAGTGGTTTTACTGCAAATGGCAATATTGCCATTTGCATAAAAGGGGCGACAGTGGCTCAGTTGGTAGAGCATTGGTCTTTGAGCCTGAAGGTTGTGGGTTCGGGCCCACCACGAGACCTACTTCACGACTCCCACTGATGACTGCTGTCGTTGTGTCCTTGGGCAAGACACTTAACCCCACTTTGCCTGAAGCCCCCACTAAAAGATCTCAGCTCCTGTGGACTCAGCTCCTGCAGGAGGATCAGTGAGGGGCTGGTGCTGAGTGTACTGGGTGTAGCTCTGATAATCTGAATCTGAATCTGACAGGAGTTTCATGTTTTCCTGCATGTGCTGAAATGTGCCACAAAAAAAACCTCAAACAGAGCAGTAACTACATACTATGCAGAATGAAACTGCAAATGTGTGCACACCTCACTGAAAACAATAAAACCTCACTAAACTACTAATACCACACTTCACATTTAATATTGTGTGGTATCTGTGAGTATACATTTTCCTTTGGGCCCTTTCTTCCCCCATATTCTGCATAGATAAGCCTGTCTGTAGGTGTGACTGATGTCATAACGTGCAACAGGAGAGTGCTCTAAGCTAGCATACACGTATAGCCACATATAGCCCAAGTGATGTCATCAGAACAGAGACAGTGTGACAAGCACAGGCTGAACTTTCTCTGCCCCACAGTGGGAGTCGCCGGCAGCAGCAGTCACGTTTGGAGCGTGCATGTGCATTTCAACGGCCATTTATAACGTCACAATAACCGAGGAGAAAATGGGGCTTTAGCCATTTTGTTTACAGCCACAGATTTTGATATGTGCTAGAGTTCAGAGCAGGGAAAGACAGTGCTGCTTTCACACATTGTAGCTGGAGGGGAGGTAAAGTGTTTTCTTCCTGTGTGGAATTTAAATGAATGTAGAAAGGACCTTGTTGAACAGCCGGAGAAAATGTGCGGCACATAAAAACAAAAGCGTCGGAGCTTCTGAGAATGGTTTTGCGTTTGGGGAAAAGGCAAACTGGGGAAAATGTTCACTGTCAGAGAACAATGTTTACCAATGTGCTGTATAAATATTTGAATGGAAATAGAAATGCATTTATTCCACCGCATTAGTCACAGTTGGTCTATTTTATCAATTATGTTAATGTAATGGCACTGTAATAGCATACATTTACTGTCGGGATGCATTTAAAGAGCAAACAATTATAATAAAAGCACGGCCATGGCATTATGGATGTGAAAGAAGAAGGAAATCATGAATAGCTCAGTTCTTTGAAGCTTCTTCAAAAGACACTTACCACAGCCTCGTCTTCTGTAAGAACTCTCGTCTCATCTTGAATGAATGTCACTTTGGACTGGATTTCTTCAACAGATAGGCTGTGAAAGAAGAGATACATTTATTTTTAACAAAATAAGGTTCGCAATGAAACTTTTCTGACAAAGGTTTGCCATCTGTTTGTGTCGTTGGATGGATAACGCCAAACTAGAATGTTAAAGCTGATCATGGAAAATCATATGTATGCATGTTCTCCTTGGTCATGATTGGCAGTTACAGATTGTGCAAGTTTCTCAATTACCATTAAATTAAAGAGGGGTCCTTAATATATATTTTGACTGGTATTGAAGCCTTTTCAGCATCTACAGCTAGTTAGACTAGTAACGAACATAGCTACTACTTATTTTGTATGTTTGGTGTGCTCCCTGTGTGCTCTTACTACTGTCCTGTCTGTAGTAGTAGTAGTAGTAATCTTTATTTATATACCGCCTTTTCACTGCAGATCTGAGTCTCAAAGCGGTTTACAATTGTTAATTTTAGGGCATTTGTCTCTCACTCCACACAGAGATGGGAGGGGCCAGTACAGGAGGCACATGCCAGAACTATTGTACATATTTTTAGTGGTAGGGGAAACCGGAGTACCCGGAGGAAACCTACGCAGACACGGGGAGAACATGCAAACTCCACTCAGAAAGGCCCTGGTCCGACCGGGATTCGAACCCAGGACCTTCTTGCTGAGAGGCGAGAGTGCTATCCACTCAGCCACCGTGCCGCAGTCTGTGCGCTGCAACATCGACATTTCCCCACTGTGGGACGAATAAAGGAACTCTGATCTCATCTCTTATTTTAATCAAGTACACACTGCACGGAACTGCAAAATGACAAAAAAAATCACTTTGTATGATTTTCAAACAATATATCTTTCGAATGGCGCAGACAGTATTTGGCCAAAGGACCTTCAAATACTTCTTACAAAGCCACTAATTGCCTCATTTTTATTTTCTGAATTCATGGCCATTGTTGAGACCAGGGATCAGGAACCTGTGGCTCAGAAGCCAGATGCGGCTCTTTTGAAGATTGTGTCCGGCTCTCAGGCAATTCTTAGTTTAGTTTATGCACTAGATTCCTTCAGCATAAACATCTTATTCAACGAAAGACATTAGATAAACAACATTACTAATATCTCAGTATAAATGTGTGGATCTTGTTTTTAAATCACACATAAAAAAATATGCATGGCTCCCACAGAAATGTTTAAGTAGGAGATTTCTTTGGCTCTCTCAGCGAAAAAGGTTCCCAACTACTGGTTTAGATCATAAACACGGTTCTATAATAATGTTGTTTGCGGGTTTTTCTTTCCAATATGGGCTTTTCTAGAGTTTGAAATCAGGGGCATCAAACTCATCTTGGTCTGGGGACAATACAACAAAAATAAGAATTGGTCAAGGCTCAAAGTATACACTAAAAGTGGTCTTCTTTAAATATCATTACTATTTAATTTAAGTTATTTGACACATGAGTTTGGATATGATTTTCTGGAAGATTTTTCAGTCCAAAATTATCTCAGTTACTGTTTGGATTGAAACAAAACAAAGAGATGTCATTCAGAAATGATCGTTGTAGTATATTTAACGTAGAACTAAGTTTGGGTTCAAATTTAAATTTTATGGTTGATTCCTTGAGAAAATTAGCTTCAGAGAAATGTATAACATACCATGTTATCCCATAACCATCAATACTGCAAGTTTCCTCTTATAGAGCAGAGATACAAAATGTGGTTCAGTGGAGTCAAACTAACAACCTCCAGTTGAACGCATCCAAAACATGTGAACTGGTCACGACTTCAGTCGCAATAGTTCTCATTTGTCTGTCGTAATCGACAACTCCCAGGTGCAGATCGTAGAGGAGCAAGTTTCTGGGTTTAACTCTGTCTAACCTGAAATGGGTTAAAAACACTGACCGAGTCGTTAAGAAAGCTCGTCAGCGTCTCTACTTTCTGCGTAAACTTAGAGAATTTACCACTAACTCTAAGATTGTGCTTAACTTTTATGGCTGCACCATTGAGAGTTTACTTGTTGGTTCTGTGTCTGTGTGGTTTGGAAACATCACAGATAAAGAAAAGAGAGCTTTAAACAAGGTGCTCCGCTCTGCAAAGAGGACCGTGGGCTGTGAACTTCCTGTTCTGGAGGTTCTTTATAAATCCAGACTTTTAAACAAAGCTCTTAGGATTGTTAATGACTCTTCTGGCCACCCTGGGAAAGCCATGTTCCAGCTTCTTCCCTCTGGCAGAAGATATCGCTCTCTGAGATGCAGGACATCTCGTTACGCTAACAGTTTTTATCCACAGGCTGTTATCAGTGTGAACAGAGCACTTTAATGATTTACACTTGTTTTGAACTGTTTTAGTCGATCGATTTCACAGTGACATTTGTTTACTGTTTTATTTCTGTCTTTTAATGTTGTTTTATGTCTGTATTTGTCTGTGCACACTGGAGACTTTTGCTAATGTATTCCAATGTGGTTTTACTGCAAATGGCAAATAAACTGAATTTGAATCTGAATTTAAAATCATTTCAGGGCCACTAAAAAAACAAATCTGTCAGACACAGAGGCTACAACAACAACAAAAATTAAGTGAAAAGTAATTTGTATCATTATGAAATAAAGTCTATGGGGTGAATGTATAAATCCAGGTGAAAATATTGTGGTTAAGCTGCGTCTTTGAATCACACACACAAATCCTCGAGTACACCGCTCTCTACATGACATGTCCAATATCGCATTTTTTCTAGGCTTTGCAGGATCTCTGGACAAAGCTTATGAGTTACAAATCGAATCATCGCAATAAGGACAGCAAACGATAAAAGAAAGGACTATTATTGGTACATGTTAGCAAATATTCAGTACACAAACTAACTCTGCAATTCTCCGTTTCAACACAATGGGTATCCTCACAATGCCGCCTCCGAGCCCCAGCACTAACACAGCCTCTTATCTAACACCACTTAGATCTCCTCTTGCTCCATTCTTCTCCGCTGCCGCCTTATTTTCTTTCCCTTCGATGAGCTCCCACCTAAACCAACAGCGCTGAGCTAACATAATGACTGCGCTGTCTGCGGATCAATCCGAGAAGTCCATCAGAAACGGAAGTGCAGGCAAACATACAAAGGAAAGCGCTCGTTTTGCTGCCGAGGATCGATGTTTGGCGTAAGTGCAGCAAGCGAAACAATGTTGTGCGGTTTTAATGGAAAGACCGATCTCTAATGCACAGAGAGTAGCAGGCGTCACGTACAGGCTCCACTTGTATATAGACAGTAACAAATATCAGTCTCTCGCCGATGAAGCACGGTACAGACCGAGAAAGGGAGGGGGATAAAAAGCACAACCTGTTCAGGGGCCTTTGGGAGCCTCCATCACGGTTCATTTCCTGGAGCAGTTGGTACACTCTATTTATAGGGCAGCATACTGGTACCAGTTAATCCTGCAGTGGGTTGTCAAATGAATGCCAGCTGGCACAATGGCTCGCTCCGACTGTGTGTGCGTGTGCTGTGAGGGAAGGTTGTGGCTGAAATGACGGCAAAGAAGTCCATCATTGTCATAGCGCCGCGTCAAAGTGGGCGTTGGACTCAGGCTAAACTTCAACTACACCACGACAAACCCAGACTCAGAGAGGCATCAAACCAAAGAGCAGCCACTACATACAGTCGATGCAAAATGACCGTTAAGTCCTATAATCAAAGGACTCTGTGATGCGGTCGCCAGACAACCAAACATGTGCAAACGCTCTTGGATCTGACGTTCTCGGTAATCCTGGTCGATTGAAGGATGAGCCAATCGCAGATCACTGAACTGATAATGCAGAACTACTTAGCGTAATATCCAAGATGACGGCGATACTTTATCAGAATCAGAATCATTTCTATTGCCACGTAAGTAACAGGAGGTCACAGACTTGGAAATTGCTTTGGCTCAGTGCAACAGTCAGAAAGAGATAATAAAAATAAGAATAAAAAACACTTCTAAAGAATAAATTTAAATTTAAAATAGAGTTACAGTTACTATTTACAATATACAAGTGCACACAACAGGTGCATACAATGGCATACAGATTATATGGGTTAATTACCTTTACTTACACATGAGAAATAGCTGAGAGCATGTGCACACTTTTGCTTGTGATTGATGTATGTAATAAAACTGCTTTTTGCTCATCTCACACAGTTTTCTCCGATTTGTTCTTTAACTATTCTGTCAGATGTGACTAAACACAGCTCATGAAACTAGCTGCTTGGGAAGATAGTGTTTCAAAAATAAGGTTGTTCTTGCTTTCAGGCAAATGCTTTGGAGTATTTAATTTTAAACCATCAACTTCAAAACAGAAAATAGATTCACTATCTGTGTTAAAAAAAGACTAATGATGTCTGCTGTTGTTGTGTCCTTGGGCAAGACACTTAACCCCACTTTGCCTGAAGCTCCCACTGAAAGATCTCAGCTCCTGTGGACTCAGCACCTGCAGGAGGATCAGTGAGGGGCTGGTGCTCTGACTGCCACCCCCGACCCAGACATGGATTAAGCGGAAGAAAATGGTTGGATGGATGTTTAAAATGTAGCCAACAACAAATTTGATGCGTTTTTTAAATTTTCAGCAAAAGCTACTTAATATATGTTTGCATATGTTTTGAAAAGTCACAAATACAGTAAGTATAAAGTGGGGGTAGGTGAAAGAGAGATTTTCTGAGCACTGCAGCCTAGAATAAAAAGGGAATAATTTATTAGACAGTACTTTTTCTGGGTGTTCTTCCTTAAAAAAAAAAGTCAATACAAAAATCATTTGGAATGCCGACTGCAGGGAAAAAAACATTCTTGCACATATTGTATATAATTTCATTAAATCATTCATTTTGTGTGTGACGATTTCCAGAACATCATCTATGCACATGACATGTTGGAAAAAAGGGATACACTAATTTAACATTTTATTCCGTCTGACTGAACCCAGATTTCAATTTGGTCATGACTGAGGCGAGTTTGATCTCGTATCACCTAATTTTCAGTCAATTTAAGACTCAACATTGGATGAAGTCAAACAGAAAAATACATTTAAATATGAGCACATTTCTTCTTCTTTTTGGAGCTCTAAAACCGTGAAAACACCGCCTGAATATTTATGTGTAAACGCAATTACCGGAATAATGAGCAGCATGTCAAACCCAGGCATTCATTTTGTATTCAACCAAGTGTCTTAGTATTAAAGATTCAAAAACTTTAAGAAAAAACACACAAAAACTAGCATCAGGCAATTACCGGCGCCTAATGGACATCAACGTTAAATTAGCTCACATAATAAATGAGGGAACAATTATCAGCAAGTCCACTTTGATGATAATTAGCTAATCTGACGAGTGGATTAAAGGTGCTCTGTGGAAGCTAGCTCTACTTTCCAGCACATGGCAGAGGCGGCAACACACATGGTCCATAGCATAACAATTATTATTTTATTTTTTTTAAGCAGGCTCAAGACACACATTTTTAAATTAGCTTTTGATTGATTAGTATTTATTTATTATTTTGCGTTTTAGTTAATTTATTTATGTTTTAGACACATTTTATTTTGTTTTTTATTTATTTATTTGATCTACCCATTTACTATTGTTATTGTTAATATTAGGCAGGTGCCATTTTCTTTTTAGTGAACACATATTGTATTGTTTTAGTATCCCCAGTGTTTCGTCTGGAGGAGCCCTCTGCACTGGGAGCGCCGGTCTGCTGTGGCTGAGGGGTCTGGCTCTTGGATCTAGTGGGGGTTTGGGGCCTCCTCTCTCCTCCGGGCCCTATGGGGGGCTGACTCTTGGACCTGGTTGGGGTCAGGGGCCTCCTCTCTCCTCTGGGTCCTATGGGGGTCTGGCTCTTGGATCCAGTGGGGGTTTGGGGCCTCCTCTCTCCTCTGGGTCCTATGGGGGTCTGACTCCTGGACCTGGTTGGGGTCTGGGGCCTCCGCTCTCCTCTGGGTCCTATGGGGGTCTGACTCCTGGACCTGGTTGGGGTCTGGGGCCTCCGCTCTCCTCTGGGTCCTATGGGGGTCTGACTCCTGGACCTGGTTGGGGTCTTGGGGCCTCATGCAAGACATCTCGCTATGCTAACAGCTTCTTTCCACAGGCTGTTAGGTGCCTAAACAGAGCACTTTAATTCCTGCTTTTACCCCTTGTATCGTTTTGTTGATCGGTGCCACAGTGTCAGCTGTTTTTTTTTTATATTCTTTTATATTCAGTGTATGTGTATTTTATATTACATTGTATCGTGTTCTTTATTCTGTCGGTGCACACAGAGTACCTTTCTTTGCAAATGTATTCCAATGTAGTTTGTTTACTGCACATGGCTAATAAAATGAATCTGAATCTGAATCTGAATCCTCTCTCCTGGGTCCTATGGGGTCTGACTCCTGGACCTGGTTGGGGTCTGGGGCCCCTCTCTCCTCTGGGTCCTGTGTCGTTCCCTGTGGCTGCAGGTGGCTCTCTGCTCCTGGTGCAGATGGCTCCTTGGATGGCGCTTCTTCAGCTGGATACATCTGCTCCCAGCCCTATATCTTTTCATAGTTTTACCTATTTTATCTATCGACCGATCGATCGATTGATTGATTACTCGTTCATGCAGAATTAGTACAGCATTAAAGAACCAATTTGATGCTGTAATTTTGGCCCTTTAACAAAATCTTGAGAGAGTTTTTAGTTTTCTTAGAATTTAGAATAAAAGGAAATTAGGTGCCACATCCCCATAGTATTATAAGTGGGGATTTAGTTTGAAATCTAACAGGGCGTGGTCTAATTGATGGCTCTGCCCATTATGCCATAGTCGGAGGATTCGTCAAAATAAGTATTTGAATAGATAGCCTCACAACGGCGGGTGTGTATTTGATAAGGTTATGCTTTAAAGCTCAATTTTGCATAATGTGTTTTTTAACACTAGGAGCGCCCCTAGCGGTCAACTGACCATCACTCACTTTAATATGCTAATTAGTGTATTCAAAACAAAACGCCAGAAGTTGAAATTTTATGACTTTTACTGGGTACTTGTTGTTTATATTTTGGTGTGTTTTGTTTTTGGAAAAAGTAAAGAAAACAAGATTTACACGCATTTTCAGAATCAGAATCAGAATCATTTTTATTGCCAACGTAAGTAACAGGAGGTCACAGACTTGGAAATTGCTTTGGCTCAGTGCAACAGTCAAAAAGAGATAATAAAAATAAGAATAAAAAACACTTCTAAAGAATAAATTTAAAATAGAGTTACAGTTACTATTTACAATATACAAGTGCACATGGTGCACACAATGTAAGGTGACAGCACTACAGTAAAGTAAAGTGACGTATGATGGGCAGTAAAGTGACTTTATAAAGGGCGGGGGGACCGGTTAAGAAGTGTTCAAGAGTCCAACAGCAGAGGGGAAGAAACTGTTCTTGTGGCGGGAGGTTCTAGTCCTGATGGACCGCAGCCTCCTGCCTGAGGGGAGTGGTTGGAATAGTCCATGTGCAGGGTGAGAGGGGTCGGCTGTGATACGACCAGCCCGGCCTCGAGCTCGGGCGACGTACAGGTCCTGCAGCGATGGAAGGCTGCGGCCGATCACTTCCTCTGCAGAGCGCACAATGCGCTGTAGTCTCTGTTTGTCCCCGACTGTGGCTCCAGCGAACCACACGGTGATGGAGGAGGTGAGGATGGACTCGATGATGGCCGTGTAGAACTGCACCAACATCTGTGCAGGCAGCTTGGCTTTCCTGAGCTGCCGCAGGAAGTACATCCTCTGCTGGGCCTTCTTGATGAGGAGCTGATGGTCGGCTCCCACTTGAGGTCCTGGGTGATGGTGGTGCCCAGGAAACGGAAGGACTCCACAGAGGTGATGGGGGAGTCCATCACGGAGGGTGGGGGCGGGGGGACAGTGCTCTTCCTGAAGTCCACAATCATCTCCACTGTCTTCTGTGCGTTCAGCTCCAGGTTGTTACCACTGCACCAGGACACCAGCCGGTCCACCTCCCTCCTGTAGGCGGACTCATCGTTGTTGGAGATGAGTCCAATGAGGGTGGTGTCGTCCGCGAACTTGATCAGCTTCACGGAGTCGTGGCTGGAGGTGCAGTGGTTGGTGTACAGGGAGAAGAGCAGGGGAGAAAGAACACAGCCCTGTGGGGCTCCTGTATTTATAATCCGAGAGTCCGAGACATTCTTCCCCAGACGCACTCGCTGCTTCCTGTCCGTCAGGAAGTCAGTGATCCACCTGCAGGTGGAATCGGGCACGTTGAGCTGGGAGAGCTTGTCCTGGAGCAGGGATGGCAGGATTGTGTTGAAGGCAGAGCTGAAGTCCACGAACAGGACCCTGGCGTAGGTCCCCGGGGAGTCCAGGTGCTGTAGGATGTGGTGGAGGGCCAGGTTAATGGCGTCGTCTACAGATCTGTTGGCTCTGTAGGCGAACTGCAGGGGGTCCAGGAGGGGGGAGGTGAGGGACTTGAGATGGGAGAGAACCAGGCGTTCAAATGACTTCATGACGACAGACGTAAGTGCTACAGGTCTGTAGTCATTGAGTCCTGTGATCCTGGGCTTCTTCGGGGCGGGGACAATGATGGAGGATTTGAAGCAGGCCGGGACATGGCAGGACTGCAGAGAGGTGTTGAAAATGTCCGTGAACACAGGAGTAAGCTCACTGGCGCAGTGTCTCAGAGTGGCCGGAGACACGTGGTCCGGGCCAGGAGCTTTGCGGGGGTGCAGCCTTAAGAAGAGTTGTTTAATCTCTTTAGCGGCTATTGTTAGGCTGGGGGCAGGGCTGATGGGTGGGTCGTTAGAGTAGTGGGGGGTGGGGGAGGGAGAGGTGTCAGGGGCAGCATCAAAGCGACTGAAAAATAATAATTTTAACTAAACCACAGCCCTTTCTGCTGCCCCATAGGGATACATGGCGCAGGGGCGACCGTTGTCATAGTAACCTTTCCCGGGGGTTTTTCGCGCCTTATAAAAATGTATCAATATGTTGTCATTAGACTCTAAAGGGACTTGAGTTTTTTTTTTTATTATTTGGGAGAGAGAAAGAGTTTTGAATTGAGAGGAGTACAACACGAATAGAGCTGCAAGTGCACGGTATGAAGCCCAGACAGTGCTTCAAGACATTGAATGAGAACAGTCTGACTGAGGGGAGATGTCACAGCGGGGAGAACACCTATAATATTCTAAATCTGAACGTAAACCCGTAGTGCATTCACGGCACGGACAGCAGTGTTGGAACAAGTCCAGAAGCAATAACGCACATGACCCGCGTAATGCCAGCCATACGCAGGGGTCTGTGTGCGCCTGTCGCTCCATTCTGCCTTTTCATTCATCATCAATTACATTCTTATATTTATACATAGAAGAAGGCAATAAAGCAGAATACAATATCGCAATAAAATAGAACAATTAGATGAACTATCAAGGCAGAGTGCAGAGAGAGCGCTGTGAGGCCTCTCGTCACCCTCGGACACTGCAGGAGGAGAGCGACTGTGGCAGAAGCGGCCCTCATCATATCAATAAGGATATCTTTCTTATTTCATCCAGATAACACTGTGTGTTATTCTGCACAGAGCGCACTGCAAGGCAATGATTATAATTTTGCTCTGATCATAAAGAGCACTGCTTGTCTCAAATAAATACAAATATATATATATTTGTCTTTCTAACGTGTCCCGTGTAAAATTTAAGATTTTACATTGACGATGGAAGCCTTGCTGATGATCTTATGTCAATACGAATACTATTATTATTATCTAGATAATATTTCCCACGGTGATTTCGGCTGGAAAGAGAAAACAGTCTGGAGATGACGTAAGAAGCAGACGCATAGCAGCGCGAAGACGTTATGGTCCCGTGCTTTTCTAAACTATCATTTATATTGTTTGAATTTATATATTGTTACTGAGTCAAATTTAACATATAGTGACCAACCTTTTAGGTGTTTGCAAAGTTACAAAATAAATCTACCCAGAAAAGTCATCGTAATTTTGATGGATCAGTACACGCACAATGTGTCGTCTTAGCCTTTTATTTCGGCTAGAATTACAATTACTTAGCATATTTAGACAAAAAATGTACACAGTTTCATTATGATCACGATTTCCTTGCAACAACAAGTTCTGGTTTAGTGAACAATCAATTTGGCAAAAGGCTGTATCAGCGCAAAGTACATAGCGGTCAACTGACCGCAGGGGGCGGTGCAAGGTATGTTTAGAGCACGGCGGTCCTAGTGTTAAACTTCTCTATAGAGCGATCACCAAGACAAGTTACAGGTCAGACTGGATGTAAGAAAAATATATGTTTATGAAGGTATTTCGTTAGCAGATACATAGAAAGTAAAAAAGCAAAAGAAATTATTATTTGCACTAAATAAGGAGTTAATAAATACTCAAATCAAATGTTTTTAACCTAATTTGAGAACATTCTGACTGTCTTAAAACCAGATTTGCCAAAAGGGACAAAGCCATTTAGTACTATTAAAAAAAAAAAAAATCTTATTCCAAGGGAGACGTTTCTTGAATCTTGATGATTTTGCTTGTCCCTTTGGAAAATCGTGTTGTAAAGAAGCCAAAATGTGCTCAAATTAAGATGTATTTTGCCAAATTTGAGCACTTTTTGACTTATTATTCATCACTTTTTGCAGTGTTGCAGTCTGGATGGATATGAGTTCTCTCCACAATACTCTACGGGACATTTCACATGGCATTTCTTCATCTTTCGACATAAATTTGTATTTATTTATTTATTTGAATTTAGGACAGTACACATATTCATCGATGTGTCTGCAAACAGCGTCAACATAAATACACTGGAATTAGCACAAAAGCTAAATCTCATTCATTGTCCTAAGGCATGTAAAAGCACACAAGCAAACAGTTAGTAAAAGTACAAACAATAAGTCGACAAGCAAGACATAGAGGATTTAAAAGAGAAAGAGAAAGCCCATGGAAGAGCAGACATATGACATATCTCCACAGAGCCAAGCAGAGAAGTTACATGCTGCCCCTTTAATAACATGGTGTCGTTTTTGGGTGCAGAGGGTGAGAATTCCATCTGAAGTCAGCAAACCGGCAGACAACATGCACGCATCAGGTCTAGCAGCGACTTCATCATAATGCCACGTAAATCCAACATGACAGAGAGGTGTGCGCAAGGGGAAAATATGGTGATGTAGCAAACGTTAAAGAAAAAAACACTGCCTTCCGCTGTATTCAAATAACCATCGATACGTGTCCGGGTTTCAGAGATAGCCAGCTCACCAAATCCCGTTGACTGATGGGCTGAAACAATGGCCTGCATAGGAATAAGCAGTCCAAGCAGATATTTCAGCTTAGTAATGTGTTTGTTTAAGCGCGCCGGCCCTGCTGAGAGACTTAGCGTTAAGGCGTGGAAGGAGTGGATGGATGGAGCCGGGGAGGGGGACTGGGCTGAATAATGGGACATATCTGGACATGGGAATGCATAAGTGGGCATACGGCGCTCCCCCGGAAAAAAAAAAAAAATAAATTGCTGCACAAGCGCTTCGGCGATAGAGCGGCAATATGTTTGAAGCGGGCATTCGGTTTACTGTGCCCAAGTCTGACAGCTTTTTTTTCTCCAGAGTGGAATAAGTCCGTCTTTGCAATGGAGATAAAAATGAAAAGTGTGATTTTTAAGGAAGCTTCAAATGAGTTATGGTCCAATTCACTTCAAACAGTAAAGTACATGAAGTCTGGAAATAAATGGGACGTGTTTTAGTTTGAGTGCGGGAAAAACAAATTGTGACACCCCCCGTATGTGAAAGTATATTACTGTTAGACCTCAGAGAGTAAGCAGGGATTTGGCAGTAATGTCACTTTGAATTTTTAAACAATGTTTTTGGGGATACTCCAGACTGTATTAACGGGGCAAGTGAAATATATATGTGGAATGTTTTACTGACAGCGAGCCAAAAAGCAATCACAAAGAAAGAACGACAGACAGACCACCAGTGTTGGGGAGACTGGACATCTTTTGTTGAGACTGACTTTTTCACTAGGCAAGGCAAGGCAAGGCAAGTTTATTTATATAGCACAATTCATACACAAGGCAATTCAAAGTGCTGAACAAAACAAGAAAGCATTAAAATCATAAATAATCACAGAACATTAAAAAGAAAGATACAAATATGAAATCCCTCAGTTGTAGCACAGTTAAACAGAACTGTTTTAACCTGGTTTTAAACATTGTCAGAGAGGAGGCCTGTCTCACATCTTCAGGAAGATTGTTCCAGATTTTAGACTAAGACTGGATCATGACAGATTTGAGGACTATGTTGTTGGACACATTACATCAGCAGTGTTAACAATTGTGCAAATTCTAATGTTCCATGTACTGTATGTAACATTGTGTAGATTGTTAAAGTAAGAACTGCTGAATGAGTCAATAAAAAAAGAAAATAAAAAAGTAAGCAGGGAAGGGCCTGGTTAGTACTGTGATGGGAGACCTCTGGGTGCCAAACTGTTGCTGTGTTCTTCATCCTCACATGAGTCGGGTGTGTGTGTACAGTACTGTATGAATGATTGGTGGGGGTCAGAGGGACCAGTCAGTCTGCCCCGGGGCATATGTGGCCACTGCAACTCACCACCACCACAATATACAGAGTGAATGAATAATGCCATGTAAACTGCTATATAAGTACTATGCATTATTAAATATAAGTACTATGCATTATTAAATATAAGTACTATGCATTATTAAATATAAGTACTATGCATTATTAAATATAAGTACTATGCATTATTAAATATAAGTACTATGCATTATTAAATATAAGTACTATGCATTATTAAATATAAGTACTATGCATTATTAAATATAAGTAGTCAAGGACATGATTCTGTGATCTGAAATAATTCAAATTCATTTTTAAAGCGTATCTTTATCCATCTGTATGACAAGTGTTCAAGTCTAAATATTCAAGTAATTATTGAGACATAAATGTTATAAACCCACCATAACAAATGTAATCGACTGTAATAGGTTTTATTTTAAGGTACACTGTGTAGTTTTTACTCCATCTAAGTAAGTAATCTTTATTTATATACCGGCCTTCTCAGACCAGAGTCAAAGCGGTTTACAATTGTTATTTTTGGGCACTTGTCTCTCCCTCCACACAGAGATGGGCGGGGCCAGTACAGGAGGCGCAGACCAATTGTACATGTTTTTAGTGGTAGGAGAAACCGGAGCACCCGGAGGAAACCTACGCAGACACGGGGAGCATTGAGATTATATATTGTAGTTTACGGTACTACGGCGGCTTCACAGGACAATATGTGGTCTTTGACAGTGGTCCCCGACTCCCGCTCAAACTCCTTTTTGTCCCTTATCAGCCTCTGTATTTCAAGATGGTGGATTGACACAGAGAGTCCTCCAGCTCTCACAGACATTTATAAGTCAAATTCTGTGCCTATGTCAACAATTCAAAAACATGGTGGAGGTAAATATTCTTAAAAAAGGTCACATTTGTTTTTGGTGAACCAGTTTTTTCATTTGGAGCAACTGTAAAAATTACACAGAGCACCTTTAAGAAATGTCGGGGATAACATCAAAGCGGATCTCTGCGAGTGATTTGGCAGATTCTTTTGGAAAGCATACAAAAAGTCCCTCCCCGGTGGTTCTACATTTGAACTAGAAAATTAGGTTGTACAAGTGAACGTGATAGGCTTTTAAACAATGCAAACAAAGCTAAAGATTATTAGATAAAAGTTGGCTGGAGAATAAATTGCTGAAAGAGTTTTGGGAGAGAGAGAGAAACAGCAGCAGAAGACAACAAATATCCTATAATAATAATCTTTCAGGGATATTTCGTTACACTCTTTTCTAAAATATGGGTGAATTTGGTTTATTTGTTTGGAGTAACATCAATGAGGAAGTAATTCAAAGCATCTTGTATATTGTTTTCTCTGCTGTTCCCGCTTATATCGTCGATTAAACGGCCCAGTGTGTGAGCGAAAGCGGCGTCTTTTGGGTATATTCTGCTTTGTACAAAACAAAAACAAAATAACAAGAATTTGCAATGTCATAATAAATCTAATTTGTTTACAAGAAGAAATTAGCATACAAGTTAGAGAGAATTAGCATAAGCACAGGGAACAATAACCGCAGAACTCTGTCATTGCACAGGATAAAATTGCGTGTTTAAGTTCAATTCTTCGAGTTTAGGGGTAAACCATTGAAAACTGGTAAGCATTTGTCAATTTTGGAGACAAGAGAACAAAGGGGTCCCAAAAGAATCCTGATAGGCAGCAAATTATGTTTTCATTCTGTGTTTCAGCAAAAATTGAGCTATGCGGGTAAAATATGGATAATCCTGATTATTTCTCTCATGAATAAATTAGATTAGGATAAACAGGTTTCGTACTCATGTATATGTCGATGATGATTTGTTTGACTTGCTCACAGATAAATTGGACAATGTCATTCCAAATATTACATTGATATTGAATGGAGAATAGGTTTGCGAGACCCGTAGAGCAGACCTGGGCAAAGTTCGGCCCCGATTCACATTTCTATGCAGCCCCCAGACCCTTATGATGAGCTCAATACTCATCATACTAATCATGACAACAACGACCACTGCTCTTGATAGACGCCCTGGTGGCATCAGGACGGGTCAAATGCAGAGGATGAAACTTGTGAGCATAATGCAAGACTGTAATCATTTATAGTATTTTTTTTATTTTTTTATTTTTTTTTGTATTTTGTATTGTATTCTTGTTTATTATTTAGTATAACTTATTACTTATTTTTTTTAATATAATAATGTATGTATAATGTAAATGTGATGTATTTCTAGGTTTTAGGGACCAGGTCTGCAAACTAGCTGTTAGCTATACGGCCTATGAACACAGCATCGGTTCCTGTAACAATGCTTCTTGTTCTGTCCCTACCAAATAAACAAATAATGAAATAATGAAAGTGCCCAATATGGGGATAAACAGTGCAACTCATGATATTATTGGTAATAATTGGCTCTTAATAATGTCCACAAATAAAACACTGGATATCTGGATGTGTGTTCAATAAAAAAATATACATATTCCAAAAATGTTGGAAAATTGTGAAATTGGGTCCGGCCCTACACAATAGGACAATATCCCAATGCGTCCTCCTGAAGAATATAATGTCCCACCTCTGCTATAGAGCCTTGGACAGTTGGACAGTCACAAAGTTTGACATGTTTTTTGTCAGTACATATCAATTATGCTCTGAATAATTTCTCATAATTCTATCTAGAGGCTGTGATAATCGTCAAAAATTATACAAATTATGATGACAAAAGAATAATATGGCTGGTTTGTGAATCGAACCACTGTCAAAAAACAAGCTGGGAAAAATATCCTTCTGAAACCGACTAATTCAAATGTCTTGTTACGGAAAAGCAGTTTATTATGGATTATGAGGCGTGACCACAATGGCAGGCTCCAGCTTGGCCCTAGTTTTGCTGTTGCCAAAAGTGCACGACAATGATGGATAGTGTGCGAAGGGACCCAGTGGCAGTGAAGAACCGGATTAGCAAAGCCCGTGGCCTTTTGGAAGAAGATCCTCTGTTGTTGGTTATGGAGCTGATGTTCATGTCCTACTTAGCGCCCGTAGAGGTGGCTCCAATGACACAGCAGCAGAATCACAGACATACAGTGCAGTATACGGCGGCGTTTGGAGCTGCTCTCTGCGTCGGCCGTGGCATGTGGAGATGAGGGGCTTGAGCAGAGACAGAAGAAAAGTCCAGCGTTGTGCCCTGCAGTGCTCCCACGCCGATGGTTAGTCGAGGCGTGCTTTTTCAGCCCAACACTTCTCCTTGTCTGTCAGAAAGCTAGTGGTCCAAGGACAGAATATCTCGTCTGGTCCACTTGGGAGGGCGCGCTTTGCAGGAGTTTTAGTCGTGTAATGCACCAACTTAGAGGAAAGATATAAAAGTTGGTGTTTTAAAAGGGCACATTACAGACAGGTGGTATCTGGCCTACTTTTAGACAGGTCCTACTAGAAGCGCACGATTAATCACAATCAAATCTCTAACGTTCTAATCAATAACGTTTTATCTTATCTTAAATCAAAATCATAATTTCTGTGGTCGCAAATAACAATTCGCAAACAGTGCGATTAAATCATTTTTTTGATAATTGGGATTGGGATTGTGCACACGATTTAGAGGTATTTATCTGGAATATTTGTCTATATTATAGGTTTGTCAAGTATCTTTCATCTTATCGTTGGGCAGAAGAATACATTTCTCGTTCTTTTTCATTTATATGAGCTGTCAAGAAGTGCAGAAAAGCTCAGGTCTGAATATAAGAATTTAGAGAGGAAAGAAACTAGCGTGTGTATGTTTATATATTTAACATTTAGCAGTGAATCTTTTACTTCTACAAAAATGGTCGTACTATAGCGGTTGGAACTCTAAAAATATTTTATTAAATGGGGAATTGTGTTTGAGGAAACTGTTGTCAATTTTACTCTGAACAAAATCAGACTTTTTAAACATCACAATCGCAATGTTGGTCAGAAAGACGCCAAATAGACATTGTGCTAACATTTGCAGTAGGATTTATAAAACAACAACACAGCCCTAGTTTTAGTCGCTCCTTTTAATCCAATGTCTGCTGACTGAAACGCCAACACATTATTACCACTTTCTGTTTCAGAGTTGTGTTTTTTAATCAAGATGTAGAACGTGTGAATCACTAAATGGCCGGTGAGAATACAGAGCTTTATTTACTATTGTGTCTATGTTCTCATCAAAGGCATCACTTTTATCGTAGATGAAAGTTTGTGGCCTTTTGCTGCCACTGCATTGTACTTTATGAATTATACTTTCTAGTTTTATACTTGAGCTAAAGAATCTCCATGTAGATATGTAACAGATGTGTATATACTTGTCTATTCTAACTTTCCGAAATGTTTTCCCAATAGTCCCAAAGTTACGATGATCTTCTACTGGTTCTCCATGTGCCTGTGTCCATGGAAATATGATTGTGAAATATATTAAACTACACGTCAAAGACAAACGTTATTAATACATTATAAGTACATAACATTTTGATACAATCTTAGAAAAAAACACTTCCAATGCCATGATCTGTTTACTTCTGAATGTTCTGGAAAACGGCTGCAAGTTCAAAATGTCTCTGAAAAAGTTGTTTGTGCTTCACAATTTTTATTTTTATTGCTTTTTTCTGCCTGAGATATTGCTGCAGTTCAGTGTTCATGGTTTTACACTGGTCCAGACCAGAGCAGAGAGGATTCATGGTTTTACACTGGTCCAGACCAGAGCAGAGAGGATTCATGGTTTTACACTGGTCCAGACCAGAGCAGAGAGGATTCATGGTTTTACACTGGTCCAGACCAGAGCAGAGAGGATTCATGGTTTTACACTGGTCCAGACCAGAGCAGAGAGGATTCATGGTTTTACACTGGTCCAGACCAGAGCAGAGAGGATTCATGGTTTTACACTGGTCCAGACCAGAGCAGAGAGGATTCATGGTTTTACACTGGTCCAGACCAGAGCAGAGAGGATTCATGGTTTTACACTGGTCCAGACCAGAGCAGAGAGGATTCATGGTTTTACACTGGTCCAGACCAGAGCAGAGAGGATTCATGGTCTGAACCAAGTGGATCAGGTGAAAATCTGGAGGAATGCTAACTTTTTGAAAAATGCTGATGAAGCATTTAGCATTTTACTTTGGACCAGAGCAGAGAAAATGGCCCGGACCAAGCGACTACTCCACCTTTTGACCTGTCCTGCTCCACCCAGAGGCTACTCCACCTCTGCTGCTGTGACCTGTCCTGCTCCACCCAGAGGCTACTCCACCTCTGCTGCTGTGACCTGTCCTGCTCCACCCAGAGGCTACTCCACCTCTGCTGCTGTGACCCGTCCTGCTCCACCCAGAGACTACTCCACCTCTGCTGCTGTGACCTGTCCTGCTCCACCCAGAGGCTACTCCACCTCTGCTGCTGTGACCCGTCCTGCTCCACCCAGAGGCTACTCCACCTCTGCTGCTCTGACCCGTCCTGCTCCACCCAGAGGCTACTCCACCTCTGCTACTTTGACCCGTCCTGCTCCACCCAGAGGCTACTCCACCTCTGCTGCTGTGACCTGTCCTGCTTCACCCAGAGGCTACTCCACCTCTGCTACTTTGACCCGTCCTGCTCCACCCAGAGGCTACTCCACCTCTGCTGCTGTGACCTGTCCTGCTCCACCCAGAGGCTACTCCACCTCTGCTGCTGTGACCTGTCCTGCTCCACCCAGAGGCTACTCCACCTCTGCTGCTGTGACCTGTCCTGCTCCACCCAGAGGCTACTCCACCTCTGCTGCTGTGACCCGTCCTGCTCCACCCAGAGACTACTCCACCTCTGCTGCTGTGACCTGTCCTGCTCCACCCAGAGGCTACTCCACCTCTGCTGCTGTGACCCGTCCTGCTCCACCCAGAGGCTACTCCACCTCTGCTACTTTGACCCGTCCTGCTCCACCCAGAGGCTACTCCACCTCTGCTGCTGTGACCTGTCCTGCTCCACCCAGAGGCTACTCCACCTCTGCTACTTTGACCCGTCCTGCTCCACCCAGAGACTACTCCACCTCTGCTGCTGTGACCTGTCCTGCTCCACCCAGAGGCTACTCCACCTCTGCTGCTGTGACCTGAGGCTGTTGCTGATTATTACTATTGTTATCTTTATTAGAAATATCAGTTTAATTTTAGATTTTTGCGGCTACTGGACACCTGCATTTCTCCTACGGGGATCAATAAAGTATCTATCAATGATGTGGAAAATCCAATTAATTCTATTACACCTCTGAACCTATGGTGGACTTTCCAGTTTTAGATAAAGTTATTTATACCCAAGGGCAATGTGTAGCTACCACATGTGCTCCCACATAAACAAGACACCAGCGCCTGATAACATGCAAAGTATCATTCTTTACTGAAAGTTGATTTTAGCCTTTCCAAAAGTAATTAATTTTCTACATACTTTTCTGTGACAGTGAAATCATTAGCTAGTATCAGGCATAAAACAAAATTAGACTCATAAAACATTCTACTCATCCGTTACAACCATCCATTTTTGGTCATGGCCTTTCATTTGAGAATCACTGAATTTGAAAAGCACATAAATTAGCATGAATAAGTAATTATTTTACTAACAGAACCGTTTTTTCTTTATTAATATCAACAGCATACAGTATTTATTCACCTGCCATCCTTGTTGCTGTCCAAATGGTTGAAGACACCCACTGCAGAGCTGTTGTATCTTGCATGACCTAAAAGAGAAAAGCAGGTAGGGTTTAGCACTGAAACCGCTGTTGTGTTGACACTCATGGCCACCGTGAGAAATAATAAAAACATGATTCGCTGGATTTGTTGCTATAGCGCACATCTTCACTAAGAGCCTAATGCGAGCTGATGGAAGAAGGATCCTCTTTATAAAACGCTAGCGGAGTGGGGAAGAGGACGGAGATTCTTTGGCAATCAGGCAACGAGTCAGTCACGCTGCGCAGGAACATTTGGTTTTCGCTCTATGGGGAGGAGGGGAAAAAAACATGCAAGAGTCCAGAATGTAATCAGGGGGCTTTGTGCTACTGCGGCTGCTATGACAGTGATTTGCCTCTTCTCCTGTATTCGCATGAAAAGACGACGATCTCAAACTTCCTCGCCGAGCATGTGACCCCGACTGATCCGTTTTGTGTGAAGTGTTAGAGGAGGAAGTTCTAGTGTATGAATCTCGCGCATCATCACGAATGCAGCAGAAAGGGGCAAAGTGATTGGCCTCTGAGTCTAGGCGCTAAGCACTTTACATAACGCTAATTGCGCATCCGCTGCAATTACCTCCCTGCGCTAATTGCAGAAAGGCTAATTGTGAAATGAGCTTTTTTATTTTCAACGGTGTACAGTAGGAGCTTGAGTAGAAGTTGAAAAGAGCTGGTGAATTGCCTTGTAAAAGGAATCCACTTAGATTAACGCGATAGCAATGTGACTTCTTCGCCAGATTCCTTACTCTCCAGTTATTGACTCAACCCAGCTTCTATTTCTCTGCAATAAACGCAACATCTGTCATATTAGGCGCCCTGTTCCTTTGTTCGAAGCGCTCGCAATTCCCTGCCCAACGCTTGACATTCTCAACCCGTTCTGCAGTCGCCCCAAACGCGTTCACAAAGCGCAGAAGAGAAATGGTTGTGAAGCCTCCCCCTTTTTGCTGCAAGAGCTGCGGCTATGAAAAACAACCGTAAGGACGATGGATGGAGAGCGGCTGTGGTGCGGAGGTAAGACCGGGAAGAGGAGGTTGAATCTTTAGGCCGGTGGCACATATAGGGGCTATGTTTACTAATGGACTCCATCACTCATCCACCCATGTTGCTGCGGCGATAGCACAGCGCACTCATAAAAAAGCACACTAGCTCAAAAGAGGAGAGAGGGGAATGGAAGATATCAGCAGGAGATTGGAGATCTACGCCTTGGCTACAAACTGTGTTATCCAAACAAGAGCTGCCTTTGTTAGCTCGCCACTCCACGTCTGAAAAAAACCCCACATTCGACTTGCTTTTATATATCCACAAGCCACACGCAATACTTCCAGGCAGAAAATTACCCCTCTCTGAGAACTGAAAAATGTGTTTTAGGATGGAAATAGATGAAAAGGCTGCAGGTGTTGCACTGAACTTTTACTTTATGAGAAAAGAGAGGCAAAGCAGGAATCGGGCTTTTAATCTCAGAGCTGCATCCTGCATTCACATGATGTTGCATTCAGGAAACATCACTTGAAAATGAATTGTTTTGAATTGTAAATGTGTTTAGGTTTTCTACAGCCTTCTGACTGCAGCTCTGAGGCTCTGCTTTGAGAGCTTTCATTAAAAATACTTGGTTGTTCATGTTCTAGTATTATATTTAGGTTGGAGGTAGCAATAAAACTGTATGGAATGCTGACATCTGCTGAATATTTGGCCAGGTAGTTACAGACATTATCTAAAAACTAAGATTAGAATGCATCAGCTGCCTCCACCATAACTTTGCACTATAGCCTCTTTTGAATGTTGTGATATCGCATGAACGCAATCTATTGAACATCCAATACTGGTTTAGATGTATTGACCTATGATTGTGTTATCCCAATATCTGACCACGGTAAAAGGCAAACTCACATCATGGACTGGGATCAAACTAAATTAGTAGGAACAGAAAAAACAGGGATACAAACAATGGGAGGATACGGAGATCGGGAAAAAAAACCATCAACAGGGACGAGGGGGCCTATACCTTAGCTCACACATGGAACTTCCTGATCGCTCTACTTGTCTGACAATAAGAAAACTCTGAATATATATATACAGATGAAATACTTTTCAATTGTGTAAATGAGATGACAACAATAGAATGTTTCAATTAATACATTAAATGTGTAAATTAAACCGCATTTGTTTACTGCAGTGACCGTAACAAGTTATTGACAATTTGAAATCATGCATTCTGGATTTGAAATTAAAGTGATAGTCTGGAACTCTAAATTAATTACAAATTTTAAGAATTGTATTAAATTGACCTCCTGGCCTTAAATGTTGATATAGTTATAATATTACGGGTAAGTCCCGCCTTCCCTTCTCTTAGCTATAGCTCAAAATTCACGATGCCGTCCACATTAACCAATCAGGTGATGCCAAAGGCTGTCAATCGTCGGGCTCATTTATATATGAACCTATATCCATAATCATTTATATAGGAACCTATATCCATAATCATTTATATATGAACCTATATCCATAATCATTTATATACTGAACCTATATCCATAATCATTTATATATGAGCCTATATCCATAATCATTTATATACTGAACCTATATCCATAATCATTTATAAATGAACCTATATCCATAATCATTTATATATGAACCTATATCCATAATCATTTATATATGAACCTATATCCATAATAATTTATATATGAACCTATATCCATAATCATTTATATATGAACCTATATCCATAATCATTTATATATGAACCTATATCCATAATCATTTATATACTGAACCTATATCCATAATCATTTATATATGAACCTATATCCATAATCATTTATATACTGAACCTATATCCATAATCATTTATATATGAACCTATATCCATAATCATTTATATATGAACCTATATCCATAATCATTTATATATGAACCTATATCCATAATCACTTATATACTGAACCTATATCCATAATCATTTATATACTGAACCTATATCCATAATCATTTATATATGAACCTATATCCATAATAATTTATATATGAACCTATATCCATAATCATTTATATATGAACCTATATCCATAATCATTTATATATGAACCTATATCCATAATCATTTATATATGAACCTATATCCATAATCATTTATATATGAACCTATATCCATAATCATTTATATATGAACCTATATCCATAATCATTTATATATGAACCTATATCCATAATCATTTATATATGAACCTATATCCATAATCATTTATATATGAACCTATATCCATAATCATTTATATATGAACCTATATCCATAATCATTTATATACTGAACCTATATCCATAATCATTTATAAATGAACCTATATCCATAATCATTTATATATGAACCTATATCCATAATCATTTATATATGAACCTATATCCATAATCATTTATATATGAACCTATATCCATAATCATTTATATATGAACCTATATCCATAATCATTTATATACTGAACCTATATCCATAATCATTTATATATGAACCTATATCCATAATCATTTATATACTGAACCTATATCCATAATCATTTATATATGAACCTATATCCATAATCATTTATATATGAACCTATATCCATAATCATTTATATATGAACCTATATCCATAATCATTTATATACTGAACCTATATCCATAATCATTTATATACTGAACCTATATCCATAATCATTTATATATGAACCTATATCCATAATAATTTTTATATGAACCTATATCCATAATCATTTATATATGAACCTATATCCATAATCATTTATATATGAACCTATATCCATAATCATTTATATATGAACCTATATCCATAATCATTTATATATGAACCTATATCCATAATCATTTATATATGAACCTATATCCATAATCATTTATATATGAACCTATATCCATAATCATTTATATATGAACCTATATCCATAATCATTTATATATGAACCTATATCCATAATCATTTATATACTGAACCTATATCCATAATCATTTATATACTGAACCTATATCCATAATCATTTATATATGAACCTATATCCATAATCATTTATATATGAACCTATATCCATAATCATTTATATATGAACCTATATCCATAATCATTTATATATGAACCTATATCCATAATCATTTATATACTGAACCTATATCCATAATCATTTATATATGAACCTATATCCATAATCATTTATATACTGAACCTATATCCATAATCATTTATATACTGAACCTATATCCATAATCATTTATATATGAACCTATATCCATAATCATTTATATATGAACCTATATCCATAATCATTTATATACTGAACCTATATCCATAATCATTTATATATGAACCTATATCCATAATCATTTATATATGAACCTATATCCATAATCATTTATATATGAACCTATATCCATAATCATTTATATACTGAACCTATATCCATAATCATTTATATATGAACCTATATCCATAATCATTTATAAACTGAACCTATATCCATAATCATTTATATATGAACCTATATCCATAATCATTTATATACTGAACCTATATCCATAATCATTTATATATGAACCTATATCCATAATCATTTATATACTGAACCTATATCCATAATCATTTATATACTGAACCTATATCCATAATCATTTATATATGAACCTATATCCATAATCATTTATATATGAACCTATATCCATAATCATTTATATATGAACCTATATCCATAATCATTTATATACTGAACCTATATCCATAATCATTTATATACTGAACCGATATATTAAAACATTATTTTTGTCATGAAAACGTTAACAAATAATTCTGAAGACCTCCGTGCATGTGTATTAATAATGTATAAGTATATTGTGTTCTCTGATTAACATTTAAATGTGTTATGGAAACGTAGGCGTAGACCAATCAGAAAGGAAGGGGGAGGAGCTTGGGTCGTTTTTTCAAATCCTCTACCTCTCTCCCTTTTTTCTGACAAACTCCAGACAATCATTCTAAGAAATCTATCACAGTTTGTAAGAAAAATGTTTTTATTTTGCTTTTGAATGTGGTGGACTAAACTTTCCCATCTACTTCATTGCCACTGCCTTATCTTGTGATGATGGCCAACGATTATAAGGCACAGACGTTCAAGGTTAGTATTGAAGTGCTTACTGAGAGACGGTTCAAACAGGGTAAAAAATGGAATGAACAAATTGACAAAAGTAGAAAGAACACAGTGTAACCCTTCATCCTTAAGGCGCGTTCAGACCAAAAGCTTCAAAAAGCTTTTGACGCGCTTCAACTGACGCCGGGATAGTTTTGTCATTTTGGTGCTTGAAGCTTTTGACGCGAGTGACGCGCCTGACGCCGGTGGGAGGAGCTTCTCTGTTGCCGGTGGGAGGAGCTTCTCTGTTGCCTGTAGTCAGGACAGCGGTGGATTTTTCAATGAGCAGCGAGCCTTTATTTGTTATATAAAGCAAAATAACGTTGTTGTAGGGCTTCAACAAAACATGTTCTGGGTTCACCACAGACTTGAGAGGCTGCAGTGTTTGCAGAGTTCCGTCATTTACTCCAGGAGCTGCGTACGGAGGAGTTTCGCTTTCAGCGGCACTTCCGCATGTCACTCGCCCAGTCTGAGTTCTCAAACCCCGGCTCTCGCCTCTCCCTGCCTCTCCCTGCCTCTCCCTGCCTCTCCCTGCCTCTCCTCGGTTCTCGCTCACCTCTCCCTGCCTCTCCCTGCCTCTCCCTGCCTCTCCCTGCCTCTCCTCGGTTCTCGCTCACCTCTCCCTGCCTCTCCCCGCCTCTCCCTGCCTCTCCTCGGTTCTCGCTCGCCTCTCCCCGCCTCTCCCTGCCTCTCCCCGGCTCTCGCCCGCCCGGAGCTGCCTTGCTCTGAGCCAGACTCATCGTCAGCCTGTTCTTATTTTAAATAAACTACGTTTACTACACAGCATGTGTACAATGATTTTGTTACTCAGAACGTTACTACTCATACAAATAATATTACTAATAACAATAATGACAATAAAACAGCAGCAGCATGACTTCTCTTCATGACAGAGACAGACCCTCTGCTGCTGCTGCTCCTCGTCTCCTGATTGGTTGAAGCCCGCGTCAAAGCTTCAAAAGCTCAGCTTTGCTCAGCTTCGGCGTCAGAGGGATTGTTGTGATACGCGAGCGTTTCGCGCGTCAAAAGCTTCAAGTGAGCGCGTATTACGCGCGACTCTTGAAGCTTTTGACGCGCGTCAAGTGACGCCGGGGCTCTCGGCTTCACCTGACGCGCTTCACCATTCACTTTCAATGGAAACCTGACGCTTTTGACGCCGAAGTTAAGTCCGGTGTGAACGCCCCTTTAGACTCACACGGGGTTAGCCTGACCTCATGGCTCTGAGCAGACGACCATGACACTGTTCGCCAAACCTTCAACAAGTGATTCTCTGTTGGAAGTTTCGGAGGTGCCCGAGCAAATGAAATAAGGACACATTTCCAAACATGTTCTGTAAATCTGTCCTTGCTTTTGTAAATGTGCTGAGGCTGTTCGAATACAAAAATAAATGATCACAATGAAGAACTGATGAAAATGGTGTGCTTTGTTGAATTTACTACAGCTGCTTTTACAATATGCAAATCGAAAAATGTAGATATAAAAGTGTGAACGACAAGCAGCAATTCTCCAGATGCAGTAAAAAAGGGACAATTTATTGTATAGCACACAAAACATGTATTTAAATGTGCACCCGGGGAGATATTGTGTTTAATTATGATGACATAGCCCATTTTGTTTTTGCTGCTCTTCCATTTTTGCTGAAATCCCAATGAACCACCGTTAGCTGCAAACCGGCTACAAGAAAACAGACCGTGGATCTAGGCAAGGCAAGGCAAATTTATTTGTATAGCACAATTCATACACAAGGCAATTCAAAGTGCTGAACAAAACAAGAAAGCATTAAAATCATAAATAATCACAGTACATAGAAAAAAAAAAAAGATAAAAATATAAAATCCCTCAGTTGTAGCACAGCTAAACAGAACCGTCTTTAACCTGGTTTTAAACATTGTCAGAGAGGAGGCCTGTCTCTATAATAATACCTGGATAGGGTATTACTAGCTTATAGCCGTCCCACCATTTAAATAGAGGGCGCCATCTTGGATCCCCGGGGCTTGAAATAGACTCATAAACGGTGCATGTCCGGCCGTAGTGAGGTAGACCAATCATTGGCGTACACCAGTGTCTCCCAAAGTGGGGTCCGCGAGGGTACTGCAGGGGGGCCGCGGGAGGTCATTAAAAAAAAAAAAAATATATATATATATATATATATATATATATATATCATTATTTAATGTTAAATTTATAATGTTTTGTTTGTAATATTAAAATATTTGTGTTCATTATTTGACTTGAATAATCCACTGTAATCATTTTTGTATTACAATGTTTGTAGCAGAGGCTATTTCCCCAAAATAAAATAACCAGAAGAGCCTATTCTTAATGTTGTCTTCTTGGTTATTATTTTGGGGGGCCACGCAGACCCGTCAGATTTTTAAGGGGGCCTCGGTGTTACTGAGTTTGGGAATGGCTGGCGTACACAAAAGAACAGTAAAATAGTAAAACAGTAAATACCATTATCCTTTTTTAATTGACAAAATGAATGCATAATATTAGTAAGTAAGTCAGTGTGTTTATTTCACATCCTCCAAAATTCTCATACAGCAGAAAAAAACAAAATAATGCTTATTGGGCTCCAACCATTGTTCACACACACACACAAACAGTACATTCAGCTTCCCATACTAGGCAAGGCAAGTTTATTTATATAGCACAATTTCATACACAAGGCAACTCAAAGTGCTGAACAAAATAAGGAAGCATTAAAATCATAAATATTCACAGAACATTAAAAAGAAAGATAAAAATATAAAATCCCTCAGTTGTAGCACAGCTAAACAGAACTGTCTTTAACCTGGTTTTAAACATTGTCAGAGAGGAGGCCTGTCTCACATCTTCAGGAAGACTGTCCCAGCAGGAGGCCAGTCCCTGTGGTCCTCAGAGTCCCAGCAGGAGTCCAGTCCCTGTGCTCCTCAGAGTCCCAGCAGGAGTCCAGTCCCTGTGCTCCTCAGAGTCCCAGCAGGAGGCCAGTCCCTGTGCTTCTCAGAGTCCCAGCAGGAGTCCAGTCCCTGTGCTCCTCAGAGTCTCAGCAGGAGTCCAGTCCCTGTGCTCCTCAGAGTCTCAGCAGGAGACCAGTCCCTGTGCTCCTCAGAGTCCCAGCAGGAGTCCAGTCCCTGTGCTCCTCAGAGTCCCAGCAGGAGTCCAGTCCCTGTGCTCCTCAGAGTCCCAGCAGGAGTCCAGTCCCTGTGCTCCTCAGAGTCTCAGCAGGAGTCCAGTCCCTGTGCTCCTCAGAGTCTCAGCAGGAGTCCAGTCCCTGTGCTCCTCAGAGTCCCAGCAGGAGTCCAGTCCCTGTGCTCCTCAGAGTCCCAGCAGGAGTCCAGTCCCTGTGCTCCTCAGAGTCCCAGCAGGAGTCCAGTCCCTGTGCTCCTCAGAGTCCCAGCAGGAGTCCAGTCCCTGTGCTCCTCTCAAGTCCTCAGAGTCCAGCAGGAGGCCAGTCCCTGTGCTCCTCAGAGTCTCAGCAGGAGTCCAGTCCCTGTGCTCCTCAGAGTCCCAGCAGGAGTCCAGTCCCTGTGCTCCTCAGAGTCCCAGCAGGAGGCCAGTCCCTGTGCTCCTCAGAGTCCCAGCAGGAGGCCAGTCCCTGTGCTCCTCAGAGTCCCAGCAGGAGGCCAGTCCCTGTGCTCCTCAGAGTCCCAGCAGGAGGCCAGTCCCTGTGCTCCTCAGAGTCCCAGCAGGAGGCCAGTCCCTGTGCTCCTCAGAGTCCCAGCAGGAGTCCAGTCCCTGTGCTCCTCAGAGTCCCAGCAGGAGGCCAGTCCCTGTGCTCCTCAGAGTCCCAGCAGGAGGCCAGTCCCTGTGCTCCTCAGAGTCCCAGCAGGAGTCCAGTCCCTGTGCTCCTCAGAGTCCGGGCTGGTTCATATGGGACTAACATGTCACTAATATATTTTGGTGCGAGGCCATGGAGAGACTTGTAACAAGCAGAGCTGTTTTAAAGTCTATTCTCTGAGCCACAGGAAGCCAGTGCAGAGACCTGAGGACTGGACTAATATGGTCGTACTTCCTGGTTCTAGTCAGGACTAATATGGTCGTACTTCCTGGTTCTAGTCAGGACTAATGTGGTCGTACTTCCTGGTTCTAGTCAGGACTAATGTGGTCGTACTTCCTGGTTCTAGTCAGGACTAGAATGTGGTCGTACTTCCTGGTTCTAGTCAGGACTAATGTGGTCGTACTTCCTGGTTCTAGTCAGGACTAATGTGGTCGTACTTCCTGGTTCTAGTCAGGACTAATGTGGTCGTACTTCCTGGTTCTAGTCAGGACTAATGTGGTCGTACTTCCTGGTTCTAGTCAGGACTAATGTGGTCGTACTTCCTGGTTCTAGTCAGGACTAATGTGGTCGTACTTCCTGGTTCTAGTCAGGACTAATGTGGTCGTACTTCCTGGTTCTAGTCAGGACTAATGTGGTCGTACTTCCTGGTTCTAGTCAGGACTAATGTGGTCGTACTTCCTGGTTCTAGTCAGGACTAATGTGGTCGTACTTCCTGGTTCTAGTCAGGACTGGAGCTGCTGCATTTTGAATGTACTGCAGCTGTTTTACAGCCTGTTTGGACAGACCTGTGAGCAGGCCATTGCAGTAGTCTAACCTACTGGAGACAAATGCTATATCTTCTTCTTTAATTGTAGGACTGAGCAGATGCATCACACTTCTGATTGCAGCTACTTTGCCTGTCAATAAAATAGTGACAGTCTAGAAAATCTCTAAGGATCACTTGTAATTTCCAAAATCATTTTCTAGAGTAAATGTCTTCTAAGCATTTAGTTACACAACGACTGCCATCCTGGTGCATTTATCTCATGCATAAACGCACACATTTTGCACAGCTCGGCTCACTGGTAGTCGACACAGTCCGCTGCAGAAATCAGGTCAACTGCTGGATTAACGAATGAACTTGAGGAAATCCCCACAAACTGACTATGAACTCACAGCCCCTGTAGCTTTGCGAACGGGGACAACATCTTCAAGAAAAAGAAAAAAAACAGCTTCAACTGATGTGATGTGATCGTATCAAATTCATTACGCCAAGACCCTGACGTGAACTCAAAACTGTGTGGCATCAAAAGAGGAAAAAAGCTTTTGTTTTTCCTCTGGGATTTTCCATACGTTTCAGCACATGTCAGCAAAATAGATAGCAAATAGATAACGGCTAAACGTCTATGGTTAATATATTGCAATGCGTCATATATATGGGCATTTCAAAGCTATGAGAAGAACAGAAATGCATTTGTGTCTATGTACTTTTGAGCTTACAATAGAAATATGTTTGGCCCTGGAGACTGGTTTGAGTGACAGCGCCGGTAAAGGCATACGCTGTAACTATTTCTTCCAACACGATTTCATTTGGAGTTTGACATTGCATACTGTCGAGCAATGAAGGGTAAAAACAGGACAATAACATCAGGAAACACACTTCTATACAAATGCTTTATGTAACTTTTAATGGGCAAAGAGTCTGCTTACTTCTGCAGGGATGTCATATTTGCCTGTGCAGCATATGAAGACGATACGACACCATTTGGTAAAAATAAAAAAATAAAAACTGTATGAAAAGATGTGAAAAAAATACATGTATTTTATGAACAGCAATTTCGATCAGTTTAATGCTAGACTGGGGAATTTCAGACAGATCCATAAAAATAAATAAGTGCCAGACTCCCATACACCCATAATTCATTTACTGTGTTCTTGGGGGTTTCACCGTTTTCCAATTTGAGAGGACTCGATTATTTATTGTGAAAACGGTTCAAGAAAGAATGTAGTGGCTCATAAGAAACTAAACATAGCGTTTGGGAAACTGTTAAGTTAAAAAGAAGTATGAGGAGGAAAGTGAGTTATGGGAAAGGGGTGATCGGTCAGAGAGTGAGTGACCTGTGGCTCACGGCCCAAACCCGGACCAGAAAATTTTTTATTGGCCCCTGAAATGATTTCCTATTATCACTATTAACTTGAACATAGCATCGGTTCCTGTAACAATGCTTTTTGTTCTGTCCCTATCAATTAAAAACATAATAGATAAAAAATATAAACTTGCAGAAATGGCGGAATGGTTAATAAGGTAAAGGTACACTTGTATTAATCCCCGTAGGGCAGTTCAATCCTCTGCATTTGACCCATCCTGATGCCACTGAGGCTTACGTCAGGAGCAGTGGTCGCCGTAGTAACAGCGCCCGGGAACCCATCTCCAGATGTTGATGCTCGGCTTGGTCAGGACCAGAGCTGGAGGATTTAACCTAGTGTGCATATGCGCTTCCATGGCGTGTTATACCTCATTTGAAAACAAGAAACCAACCATATCACCCAACCCAACCCAAGCGTTGGTACGAGATAAACAGCTGAGTGAGGGTGATCCAAGGAAGACAAAATACATGCATGTGAAAACCATAGACAGACAGAATATTAACAGACGTAGTCAGGCCTATCTCCGCCGTTCTAACTAATGGGCCAAACATTGGGCTTTCATGGAGTGATTCAAAATGGCCGCAGGGGCTGGAAAATGTGAAAAAACACATCTGTGCATGTGTCAGCTGCACGAGCTCCATTCATTTAAACGAGTGACTTCTAAAGTCCACAGCGACTAAACTAGACTGGTCCAGAACACTCAGCATTGACACACATGTGGAACGGAGCTTTGGGCCAAGAGCCAACTTTGGACCATCCTGTAAAGGTGTATGCTATATGTTAGCATTGGCTAATTCTTATTCCGGGTCCACCCCCACAGGCCCGGGGTGGTACTGCAGCATGTCAGCGCCCGTCATTTTGGCCATTTTTGAACCGGGACCCGCCCCCACTGAACCCAACATATAATTATAAATTGTTGATTTAAAAACATAAATTGTTGACCAATCCTTTATCTTTGACCAAGTTTAACCGACCGAAAACATGTCTTATGCAGAGTGTGCATGTTCTACTGTATTGCTTTTGTATTTTGGTTTTTGTTCCAAATCGTTTTAATGCTGTATTGAACGGTAGAAGGATGTTTGCGTCATACAACACCTTTTCCAAACTCTGCTTTTAATTGTGGAGTACAGGAAATAAATGATCTAGAATGATTGAAAGCTACTGGTTTAAGAACACTAAAAGTAAATCCATGCACAATTTCAATCAAAGATAAACACAACATGTAAGTAATTATAACTAATAAGAAAAGTAGCAATGTCTCAAATGGAGCTTTGTCAAAACATCAAAATGTTAAAATACAATATTGTTTGAGGTTTTGTTGACAAAGATAAACTGATTTTGACATTTGTGGCAAAAATCTGTCTCAGTGGTTGGTCTTTGATTGGATGTTCAGTCGGTCGTGTGGACAGGAAAATTGGATGGTGTTTGACACGAAAACAGATGTTATATTTTAAGTTTGGTAAGTTGTTTGTTTGTTGTCAGTCATCTATAATTCAAAGACATTTTTTTGATGTAATTTAAGGAGCATCCGTGTCTTGGAAGATACTATTGCACTGTATAGAATCCACAATGGGCCAGCAGATTAAGCCGATCACTTAGACAGAAAAACTTGCCAGGTTAGTGGAAAAGAAAACCTGTTTGCCGGAAAATGTCTGTTAATGTCTTATCAACCAAGCCGAGCGCTGCGCTCGCAAAACGCCAGACGTCTGGTGGTACCTAAGGTTTCAAAAAGCACTGTCGGCGGGAGAGCATTTAGCTACCAAGTTCCTTTACTTTGGAATCAGCTACCCACCCACGTTAAGGAAGCAGATACGGTCTCTATGTTTAAGGCCAGGCTTAAAACACTCCTCTTCAACTTAGCATTTGGTTAGGTTGTTGTCCGGTCAGGTCTCGTCCAGTCTTGGAGTCTGCGTATATTGGACGCGGTCCGCTGCATCTTCAACCCTACGTTCTAGGCTAGGCTAAAACAGTCCTCTTTAGTTTAGCATATGGCTAGGAAGGTAAGACTCGGGGAAGGCTAAACTCCTCAGACTGTCAGTCAAGCTGCATAGGGAGCCCCCTGCTGGAGAAGTATGGTAACTTGAGCACTATCCTCTCCTTCCTAATTTATCTGTTTAGCATTATTGGATTTTGAATGTAGTTTGTTCATTGCTATTCACCCGTTGTCCCATTGTCTGTTTCATGGTACGATGACGGGATCTCTGAGCCTGGCCTCCTCCATCTACACCTGCGGACTGCCCCGCCCGACCCGCCTGGGAGTGCTTCAGTCCTGCACCGGACCTGTCCACGTTCAGCGGCCACTGGTCCACGTTCTGCAGCTTAGGTCCTGGATCTACAGCCTCAGTCCTCGTTCTACAGTCTGAGTCCTGGATCTACAGCCTCAGTCCTCGTTCTACAGTCTGAGTCCTGGGTCTACAGCCTGTCCGTCCGTGGGAGCGGATCCCTTTCTCAAACTACGGGTCCCCCCGAGGTTTCTCACTTTTTCCCACTGGGTTTTCTTATGAGTTGTTCCTCTGATGCAGGAGGGTCTGTTGGACAGTTAGTGTCCAACTAGAAGGACTGTGATGATCCAGGACACTTTAACATTCTACATGTATGACATTTATCAACATGTGTTGATAACTCAGAGACTTAACGTGTGTTAAGTCTCTGAGATGATGCTGTCGTGACTTAGGGCTATACAAGAATACATTGTTTTGTATTGTATTGTATTGCAGGGTATTATTGGCCTTTAAAAAGACAAACTAAAACATACCTGCAGGATATTAAGGTTTTATGCCATACACTAAATCATTCTGGACAAAGCCACAACAACTCCATAGTAACAAGGAAGTAAATGATCACACAACAAAATTAGTTTTCATAGTGTGTTTGGGGTGTTATTTTTGCCCAAGGAAATTGTTTGCAGAAGACCAAATAACGTCTCACTTTCACCTGCATTGCTTACATCATTTATGGACAGTGCTCATCCCGCTCCATGGACCAATGGCTACTACGTGATTGTTATTATGGCACCTCCTGTGTTCAAACTGCCTATTTCTCTGTTTTGTTGTTGGTGAATCGCCAACCTTGTAAATATGTGCCGCCGAGGCAAAACAAAACAATTCTCAGCTACTCTCCAATGAAGTATAAAAAGCGGGGAGTGAGTTTGGACCGGCTACATATGCTTTTGTACAAGGACATGAGAACTAATCAGATTTTTGGATGGACTATAAAAGCATAGCATTATCCAAAAAAACAAAACCCAAAAACATAAGGTTATCTGTAATTGCTGGAGAAACGGCTGAGAATGGCCTCGTCTATATGCAATTGAATCCACTCAAGATGTACCGCACACATGCCATCACAATGATTAGAAGAGCCTAATAAAAGAGGCCAGATGGATGACCAACATGGAGCGGACATGCCGACGCACAGCACAAAACCGATACGTGTGACTATGAGCAGTAATGGAGCTCTAAGATACAGCCTCAGCGTTGTATATAGGGGAGGGCCGGCGTCTGGCAAAGGTCAGTCAGCGCAGTAGATGGATGCTTCTCACTCCATATCGCAATGACCTTTCTCCCAATCAACACTGGAGGCGAGTTTGGATCCAAGAAGACACTAATTATACAGGATTTAAAATGTCCGTCATGGTCAAGGGTTGTTGATGATGTCATTTCTTCAAATAAGTCATAAAATGTGTGTTGGCAATTCATTACTGGAATCCAATATTGTGGGTGACACAGTGGCTGAGTGGATAGCACTTTTCAGCAAGAAGGTCCTGAGTTTGCATGTTCTCCCCGTGTCTGTGTGAATGTTATGAGTGAGTGATTAGATGGTGTTTGGTCGGAGGCTTTGATGGTCCAGTGTGTGTGGAGTGAATGAAACAATATCTGAACTCTGAACATTGTAAAGCGCATTGGGTGACCCTGGTCTTTAAAAACGCGCCATATACAGTAAATAGTGATTACGTACAAAGAAATAGATTTCAGTAATAATGCATCTCCTTATTTCCGGTGCTTCTACAAAGTTAACTTTGACTAAAAACATTCTATTGGGCTTTTATTATGTCCACTTGAGGCTATTTCAGCTGTTTTGTAATTCAAACAACTACCCACCATAACATAATTCAAATTGACTTCTTTAATATAAAAACTGGCGTGCACCAAGAGAAAGAGGTGGTCATTTGTTTAAGAAGTTGCCAAAATGGAGCACACAGAATTGGTGGGAAGCGGCCGGTACCCTACAGCTTTGCATAATATGTACTGTATGTGGCCAGATGGCATTAAATCAGATTCATGCCACGAGGATGAGCAAGTACAAGTTACCCACATCAATTCTCAAACAGATCTTTCTTTTCTTCCCCAGGCTATAGCAAAATCCAGTCTGGAAAGGCACCTCATTCGCATATATCATCATATTTTACAGAAACAAAACTTCTCCCTGCCCCTACTGCGAGTGTGCAAGTATAAAACCTTCAGTTTTGGGGTAGGTGGAATGAACCATTGCTGAACCATAATACCTTATCCTTGCAGTTCCTTTTCCATTATTGAATAACTATGTGAGCTTTGCATAATTGCATTGCTACACTCTATGTGGTCAGAGAATTCCGACGAGGAATTCTATCAAACCCAATGCTCAGAGATGTAAGTATAAAACCAAAATACATCTTTTATATTGAGAATTAAATCAGTTGCGTCTTAATACATTTTGCTTGAAGTTGTTGATGCTTGTATGGACTCTGAGGTTGAATGTATGGTATGTAATATGTAATGTATGTAATATATTTATTTGACTTGGACATTGCACAGTAACTGTATTGTTCAGACCGGACATAGCTACAAGCAAATTTTCATTCGTAGTGGCATAAAGTGACAGCAGGTTTACAGTGTGCAAAGAATGTAAATAAAAGTATAAAGTAGCTCAGTTGGTAAAGCACTGGTCTTTGGACCTAATGGTTGTGGGTTCAATCTCACCACGACCCATGTCACCTGCTCCCACTGATGTCTGCTGTCATTGTGTCCCTGGGCAAGACCCTTATGTCTCATGACCACACATTGCCTGAAGCCCCCGCTGAAAGATCAAGGCCAATGTCTCCAATGACGGAGAAGCCATCTTCCCGTGGACTCACCACTTGCAGAGGATCAGCGAGGGGCTGGTGCTATGAGACTTGGGTAGCAGCTCAATAATTAATTTAAGTGGCTGCAAAAATATTAAAATTTTCACATGACATTCCTGATTTTTACCATCATCCTTTTTAATCTTGTTGATGCAAACAAACAAAAAAACAGCAATAATAAATGTAATCTTTATTGTTTTTACAACGTGTGGTGCATTGAGAGCTGCAGCCCCCTCTGTGTCTGGAACCTATTCTGTGTAGTGCATTAAAAAGACAAAGTAAGCACTAGAGCAGATTAAAAACGATGCATATGGATGTCGAGGGCGACTCAGAAAGCCTCAAAAACACCAGGAGACATTTGCGTATGTAGGTAATACCGAGAGCGGGTCCGTGCGTGTCATTTCACTCCAGAAAGTTGCATATTGCGTGTTTCATTTACTAAATCCCCTCCGACCGCTGTGCGAGGAATGATTGTGCTTCTTCCTTATCCTGCTGCACAACCTTCCGAACATCCACATTTGAGAGTTTGAACGTCACTTAAATGCCAAAGCGCCGTGTGCTCCGGGCGATAAGAGAATTTTCCTGTGAGTCATAACTTTGACTGTGAGCAGCGAGAAGGGAGAGAAGACGAGACCTTGGAAATGGCCGCTGTTCAGCCTCCCGGTCAATTAAATTCACAGGCACGTATATTTAACCCCTCCAGCTGTTTTCCGTGTGGTGCCATTTGTCATCTTGTCCTTCTAACCTGCAGTACTGAAGTCAATTTACTACTACTTCGCAGAAATGAAATGAGAGGTGCCCCGTGGTAGCAATGTCGGTGACCTAATAGTATCGTCAAAACTGTAGGAATCACATAAAGCTTGTGTGTCTTGTCGGGTTAAAGATGGTGACACACTTACTACTAGGAAAGGGATTCTATATGTTCTTAAAGGGCCAGGGCTGAAACTAACTTTTTGATCTTTTATTATTTTGTTATTATGTTGCTTGATTATTCTTTGGGAGGAATTGATTTGTTGTTTAGACCCTGAAAGGTAAATGAAAATGGTCGTTTTTATACATGACCAAAACAAGTGATTCCGCTGAACATGTTCATATAAAGTACTTACGCATTGGGCTGTTTGATTGAAATACTTAATCATTTCATTCAGCAGATCATTATAGAAATATCATAAAACGATAAAAAACTCCCTGAGTCCAGAAATCTTCAACATCTCTCAGAATAATGTTGTAAAAGTCTACTCAAGCGCAGAAATACCTTATATCCTATTTGGACATTTTCACAGGTAAGCTACACTACATACAGCCATAATGCAGATATATTAACTCATTCACTGCCCATGACGACAAAACTCGTCATGTTGAATAGTAACGCTCACTGCCCATGACGAGTTTGACGAGTTTTTCGTGTTATTACACGGGAGGCTGCAGTAATGTCTGGCGCACCTTGTGAATGACCCACAACACTGATATATAGTACAAATGTACCTGTAATGATAAATCACCACCAGTAGGATGCAGTATTGCACCACAGGAGAGGTCATAAGTCAGTGGAGAGAAGGAGGAGGAGTGTGGGAGTGTGAGAGAGCGTGCTGCTGTAGCATTGAGACGGATCAGCGATCTAGTTTAGCGATAGTATAGCAAGAGTGATGGCGAAAAAGAATAGTTATAAGCAGCTGACACTGCTTCAGAGATTGACTCGCGGATCAGTGAGTGAGGTCGAGAGGGGAGAGAGTGGAGACCCCGGTGGAGGTCCGTCTCTGCAGCCCAGAGCCCGGAGCAGGGACACACCTTCCGCCTCTCGCAGCGTATCAGCTGCTGCTGTTACTGATGCCTCGGATTCGTTCAGCAAACCTGATCATGATTTATCGGACACACTCACAAACACTCACACGCACTCACTCACTCACTCACGCACACAGACACTCACTCGCACACTGACATTCACACACACTGACATTCACACACACTGACACTCACTCACACAGACACTCACTCGCACACTGACAGTCACACACACACACACACACACACACACACACTCAAATTCACATGCTTCATTCTATTTTATACATCTATAGTTTTATTGATCTTTGTGTTGTTGTTGTTTGACGTTTTGGTTGATGGAATAGAAGAAAGTTAATTTTTCTATCTGTGAATAAATTGCAATTGCAATTTGCCATCAAAAGTATTATTTCAGAGTCATGTTTTTATAATTTTTGTAATGGAACAAGTGTGAAGATGTTTTGAGTTGTCACTAAAGCAGCAAAAATGCATCTAAAAGTCTCTTTTCTGCTTGATATGTTCCTGTTTACATACAGCTCGTTTTCTCTGTTTTCTTGCTCAGACCAGGTGTTATGGGTGAAAGTATGCTTTGTTCTATGGCGAATAACGCAAGAACGGTAAGAGGTAGAAACAAACTGTTTTTTTCAGAGTAAAGCAGAGAGGTTAATCTTTAATTTGGTGCCCTTGGTGTTTACATCGTCTAAAAAATGAATATTCTGTGGCACTTCAAAGTTGGGTCAAATCACCTGAAATTGCTGGCAGAATGCACTTCTCAAATCTGAAAATGCCTGGCAGTCAGTGAGTTAAATAACAAACAAGGTCAATAAAATAATATAATATCCATTAAGGCAAATTCGTTGAAAGATTTCACTTCATACTGATGAAAAGGTAAAACAAACAAGCAAAGCCTTGTCATTGGTTAGAATGTCCCTTAGAATGTGCAACTGTGAGATGTATCCATCCCATAGTGGTAAGTGTAATGTCCTTGACACTTACCGCCGTCACCGCCGTCACCGCCGTCACTGGACTGCAGAGCCTTCAGTGTTCGCTCAGCCTCGTGCATCTTTTTTCTGTGTTCCTCTACTTTCATCTGCAGACCTTCTGCTACCTGCTGCAGCTCACGGAGCTGAGCCTGAAACACACAGTAATAAGTATGACTGATGATGAGACGTTGGGGTTTCATACTTTATTATGGAAAACATTTTTGAACTATATTTCTGTTTTGAATGAGGAACAAGCCGATTTGAACAAAAGAAGAAGAAAACACCTCACCCACTGTACTTGCATACATGAGTGTGTGATGGGCAAAGTTCTGGCCGTGGGCATTTGTCGTAGTAAAGGCAGATGCAAACTAATGTGTTGCTAATATGGTTGCTAAGGCAAGATGGAGTCTCCCCTGGGAATGAAGGCATCTGTTTCATTCTTTATGACGCATATCTGGATTTACAAAGACACTATCAAAATAAAATACCCAGGATCATAGAGAGCAGTAAAGGACTTTTCAATGTGAGTTAAGGAGCCAGAGCGAGCACTGCCCTATTGAGCTTCAAAGAGTTAGGGCGGTCCATCTTTAAACAGCCTGGGATTTTGTAAGAGGGAACAATGTTGTTACATAGAGGTCAACAATAACACAAGAGAAAATCCAATAATCCCCATGGAATAAAATAGTTTCTAAGCTGAGCTCCAAACGTAACATCTTATCCACCACCATATTTCCAGAATTTGCATCAGAAAAGTATAGCAAATGAATATCCACCTGCTGTGTTTTCTTTAAAGCAGTCCTTCTCAAACATTGGGGCGGGCCCCCCAGAGGGGCCAGAGGGGCCAGAGGGGCCAGAGGGGCGCGCGACTGCAGGGAACAAGCCTTTTTTCTGTATGTACAACATCTACTTCCACATCCTCAGTCTCCGTTCTGACCCCTGTAGCAATTGCGGCCACTTTGTAGTGAATAACAGCAGTTCCACATCCCCTGTGGCCGCCACTCCGGCAGGCTTCAAAAGTTTGCACTGGAAATCTCAACGGCCAACAGTCATAGTTCACATCAGAAACAATAAAACGTGAAGAATATCTTTGTTACAAGATAACAGCAGACTGTGAGGACTTTATATTGATCAGATTACTGATGATGGTGATTTAATGCACTGTGTCGTTGATATTCAGGCTCAGTGCGATGTGAACTGTCACTAAAGTGGGGCCTGGTAGTGGAGAGATCACTGCAGGTGCAGACTGGCCATAGGTGCATTCTGAAGAAGCAGAGCGGATGCTTTGACAACAGCTGCACCACAATGTGACCAGAGCACAACAACACCATTCCTTGGACATCAGCAGATCCACCGCTGCAACAAACAGACCTGGCTTTTGCTTTTTTTTTTAAGCTGAGGGGCATGGAATGTTTTCTTTTTCTTACGGCAGCGTGACAGAAATGAACTGAGAATTATTTTCTGACAGATATTAATTGAGATTCGCTGCTTTAAAAAGCATTAAAAAGGTGATTCTGAGGAGCACAGGGACTGAACTCCTGCTGAGACTCTGAGGAGCACAGGGACTGGACTCCTGCTGGGACTCTGAGGAGCACAGGGACTGGACTCCTGCTGGGACTCTGAGGAGCACAGGGACTGGACTCCTGCTGAGACTCTGAGGAGCACAGGGACTGGACTCCTGCTGGGACTCTGAGGAGCACAGGGACTGGACTCCTGCTGAGACTCTGAGGAGCACAGGGACTGGACTCCTGCTGGGACTCTGAGGAGCACAGGGACTGGACTCCTGCTGGGACTCTGAGGAGCACAGGGACTGGACTCCTGCTGAGACTCTGAGGAGCACAGGGACTGGACTCCTGCTGGGACTCTGAGGAGCACAGGGACTGGACTCCTGCTGGGACTCTGAGGAGCACAGGGACTGGACTCCTGTTAGTGCCCAGAGTCAGAACTAAACATGGGGAGGCTGCTTTTCAGATTCATGCTGCTAAAATCTGGAACAATCTTCCTGAAGATGTGAGACAGGCCTCCTCTCTGACAATGTTTAAAACCAGGTTAAAGACAGTTCTGTTTAGCTGTGCTACAACTGAGGGATTTTATATTTTTATCTTTCTTTTTAATGTTCTGTGATTATTTAGGATTTTAATGTTCAGCACTTTGAGTTGCCTTGTGTATGAAATTGTGCAATATAATTAAACTTGCCTTGTGATGGAAAAAGCAGCTAATTAATTGCTCTATCAAAGACTATTTTCTAAAAACAAAGAAAATAGGTGAGAAATGGCAAAGGTAGTTGAGTGTAAACAGAGAACAAATCAAGTCTCATCGGACTGCACTTACAGTTGCTGTCGTACAGAACAACGTACCTGTATCAGAGAAATACTACGGGGTGGCATGTGTTGCATATAAGCCGGCTTTCTTTGTTCCAGAGATATCCTCAAAGACCTCCTACAATGACCACTTTGTTTTCATGCGTCGCCCGTCACTCACGTTGACAAATATTGATCAATTATATATAATCTTTGCACAATGTTATCTCCAGAGTCCAAGAATTCCACATACAAAAAGACAAATTGTGCTCTCTCTCACTGTCACTTCTTTCAAAACACTCCTGCCACATTATTATTCCAAAAGGCGCTCACTAGAAAGAAAAGAGAAGCACAATATAATATTTAAATCAGGAAGCGGCGTTGTCATAGCAAAACAGACAGCTTCTGACAGGCGACCATAAACTATCATTGCTCAGTAATAGACCAATTAATATCAAAGTGCTGCCATGTCTCAGTGTGTGGGTGTGTCTGTGTGTGTGATGTGTATGCATTTGTGTGTGTGTGTGTGTGTGTGCGTGCATATTTGTGCATGTGTGAGTACATATGTGCGTGTTTGTGTGTGTTTATGTGTGGTAGACGTGTATGTGTGAGCGTGTATGCATGTGTGAGTGTGTGCAACGTGTGTGTGTGTGGTGTGCGTTTGGGTGTGGGCGTATATGTGTGTGTGTGTGTGTGTGAGTGTGTGCAACATGTGTGTGTGTGGTGTGCGTTTGGGTATGGGCGTATATGTGTGTGTGTGTGTGTGTGTGTTTGGGTGTGGGCGTATATGTGTGTGTGTGTGTGTGCGTGTGTGTGTGTGGTGTGTGTTTATATGTGTGGGTGCATATTTGTGCATGTGTGAGTACATATGTGCGTGTTTGTGTGCGTTTATGTGTGGTAGAGGTGTATGTGTGTGCGTGTATGCACGTGTGAGTGTGTGCAACATGTGTGTGTGTGGTGTACGTTTGGGTGTGGGCGTATATGTGTGTGTGTGTGTGTGTGAGTGTGTGCAACATGTGTGTGTGTGGTGTGCGTTTGGGTGTGGGCGTATATGTGTGTGTGTGTGTGTGTGTTTGGGTGTGGGCGTATATGTGTGTGTGTGTGTGTGTGTGGTGTGCGTTTATATGTGTGGGTGCATATTTGTGCATGTGTGAGTACATATGTGCGTGTTTGTGTGTGTTTATGTGTGGTAGACGTGTATGTGTGTGCGTGTATGCACGTGTGAGTGTGTGCAACATGTGTGTGTGTGGTGTACGTTTGGGTGTGGGCGTATATGTGTGTGTGTGTGAGTGTGTGCAACATGTGTGTGTGTGGTGTGCGTTTGGGTGTGGGCGTATATGTGTGTGTGTGTGTGTGTGTGTTTGGGTGTGGGCGTATATGTGTGTGTGTGCGTGTGTGTGTGTGGTGTGCGTTTATATGTGTGGGTGCATATTTGTGCATGTGTGAGTACATATGTGCGTGTTTGTGTGCGTTTATGTGTGGTAGAGGTGTATGTGTGTGCGTGTATGCACGTGTGAGTGTGTGCAACATGTGTGTGTGTGGTGTACGTTTGGGTGTGGGCGTATATGTGTGTGTGTGTGTGTGTGTGAGTGTGTGCAACATGTGTGTGTGTGGTGTGCGTTTGGGTGTGGGCGTATATGTGTGTGTGTGTGTGTGTGTTTGGGTGTGGGCGTATATGTGTGTGTGTGCGTGTGTGTGTGTGGTGTGCGTTTATATGTGTGGGTGCATATTTGTGCATGTGTGAGTACATATGTGCGTGTTTGTGTGTGTTTATGTGTGGTAGACGTGTATGTGTGTGCGTGTATGCACGTGTGAGTGTGTGCAACATGTGTGTGTGTGGTGTACGTTTGGGTGTGGGCGTATATGTGTGTGTGTGTGTGTGTGAGTGTGTGCAACATGTGTGTGTGTGGTGTGCGTTTGGGTGTGGGCGTATATGTGTGTGTGTGTGTGTGTGTGTTTGGGTGTGGGCGTATATGTGTGTGTGTGCGTGTGTGTGTGTGGTGTGCGTTTATATGTGTGGGTGCATATTTGTGCATGTGTGAGTACATATGTGCGTGTTTGTGTGTGTTTATGTGTGGTAGACGTGTATGTGTGTGCGTGTATGCACGTGTGAGTGTGTGCAACATGTGTGTGTGTGGTGTACGTTTGGGTGTGGGCGTATATGTGTGTGTGTGTGTGTGTGAGTGTGTGCAACATGTGTGTGTGTGGTGTGCGTTTGGGTGTGGGCGTATATGTGTGTGTGTGTGTGTGTGTGAGTGTGTGCAACATGTGTGTGTGTGGTGTGCGTTTGGGTGTGGGCGTATATGTGTGTGTGTGTGTGTGTGTGAGTGTGTGCAACATGTGTGTGTGTGGTGTGCGTTTGGGTGTGGGCGTATATGTGTGTGTGTGTGTGTTTGGGTGTGGGCGTATATGTGTGTGTGTGCGTGTGTGTGTGTGGTGTGCGTTTATATGTGTGGGTGCGTGTGTGCGTGTGTATATATGTGTGGGTGTGTGTGTTTATGTGTGGTAGACGTGTATGTGTGTGCGTGTATGCACGTGTGAGTGTGTGCAACATGTGTGTGTGTGGTGTACGTTTGGGTGTGGGCGTATATGTGTGTGTGTGTGTGTGTGAGTGTGTGCAACATGTGTGTGTGTGGTGTGCGTTTGGGTGTGGGCGTATATGTGTGTGTGTGTGTGTGTGTGTGAGTGTGTGCAACATGTGTGTGTGTGGTGTACGTTTGGGTGTGGGCGTATATGTGTGTGTGTGTGTGTGTGTGAGTGTGTGCAACATGTGTGTGTGTGGTGTGCGTTTGGGTGTGGGCGTATATGTGTGTGTGTGTGTGTTTGGGTGTGGGCGTATATGTGTGTGTGTGCGTGTGTGTGTGTGGTGTGCGTTTATATGTGTGGGTGCGTGTGTGCGTGTGTATATATGTGTGGGTGTGTGTGTTTATGTGTGGTAGACGTGTATGTGTGTGCGTGTATGCATGTGTGAGTGTGTGCAACGTGTGTGTGTGTGGTGTCCGTTTGGGTGTGGGCGTATATGTGTGTGTGTGTGTGTGTGAGTGTGTGCAACATGTGTGTGTGTGGTGTGCGTTTGGGTGTGGGCGTATATGTGTGTGTGTGTGAGTGTGTGCAACATGTGTGTGTGTGGTGTACGTTTGGGTGTGGGCGTATATGTGTGTGTGTGTGTGTGTGAGTGTGTGCAACATGTGTGTGTGTGGTGTGCGTTTGGGTGTGGGCGTATATGTGTGTGTGTGTTTGGGTGTGGGCGTATATGTGTGTGTGTGTGTGTGTGTGTGTGTGGTGTGCGTTTATATGTGTGGGTGCGTGTGTATATATGTGTGTGTGTGTGTGTGTTTATGTGTGGTAGACGTGTATGTGTGTGCGTGTATGCATGTGTGAGTGTGTGCAACGTGTGTGTGTGTGGTGTCCGTTTGGGTGTGGGCGTATATGTGTGTGTGTGTGTGTGTGTGTGTGAGTGTGTGCATTTTTGTGTGTGGTGTGCGTTTGGGGTGTGGGCGTATATATGTGTGGGTGCGTGTGTGCGTTTGGGTGTGTGCGTGTGTGTGTGGTGTGCGTTTGGGTGTGTGTGTGTATATGTGTGTGTATATGTGTGTGTGTGTGTGCAGCCCGCCGCCTCCTGTGACAGTGCAGAGCGGCAGAGATGGATTCAGCGCGGTTCCGATAGGGATGGATACCTTTCTGGGGCGCGGCGCTTAGGCACCTTCAGCGCTCTTCAGTGATTTATGGTCTACATTTTGAGAAGGAACGAGATGGCGTTTACGTCAGCTAACTTTTGGCACGTCGACGGGAGAACAATATGTGTTTACAGCGTGTGCAATCAAGAAGTCAGTGTTGTGTTGCTCTTGCCATGTCATAAGTTCTGACAATGAGACGTATTGTTGTTAATGGAAAGAGAGCAAAAATAAATATTATGCATTATTTTTGGCTATTAATAATCATATTGACATAATTTACTTTGTAATTTGATGTTCTAATTGTGAAATAATATTTTCAGTAGAAAATATGTGACCCAAATACAAAGGGTAAAAAACAGCGCTTTTGGCTTGTCCCCATGATACCAACATGAATGTGTAGAAGTTGTTTTGCTTTTTAACCAAATTTGAAAATTACCGGTAGCAACTAGAGCCATGTGAGTGTAAAGGACATAATTTCTCCTGAGAAAATGCCAAAACTATCTTGGGCACTACTTTTGTTTTAAAAGGTCTAAGCGTGATGTCATAGTTGTGTGACACGAGTTTTTGAACAATGGGGCAGAGTTATATGTTTCAGAGAACAAAGTAAAGTAAATGTATCAGTTTTGAGCAGATCTATCAGACTAATCCAGTAACAACAGCTGAAAAGAGACTGTGGCGGGCGCCAGTTTGTGGGGCGCCAGTCTGTGGAGTGCTTCAAAAAGCACCTGAAAACAGTTCTTCAGGAAGGCCTACTGCTGATCTGTCTTTTAATGCATTCTAATTGTTTTATTCTGATTAAGTTTTAAACTCGATGTAGCACCTTGAGATGTGCTTCGCATATGTGTCTAAATAGAAGGAAACACAAAATGTTTTGGCAACCATGTATTGTGTAATGGTCAATAGAATGGATTTATTTTGTACATAAACTGTGACTCTGGTTCTCTGGTGCTTGTCTCCATGGAGATGGATGAGTTTGCCATAATGTGATAATGTGGAACATTCTGTGCAAAGTACTCACATTATCTCCCGATAATGTTCAGCTTTATTATAATCTGTTTTTCATCATATATCTACACTGCTTTAATGGTTTAACCCATGGACAATATGTGACCCTCATGAAAGCTGCTGTTTTGTCAAATATTCATGCAATATTCTTTTGTCAATGGGATGCTTTGTTTAATAGTAGTTCATTTGCAGCGCTGTACATTTAGTAAATGACAGTGTAAAGGATTGTAATTAGACAAACAGTCTCGATTCAAAGCTTTGTCAATATGTTTTAGTGCATTTAATGCTATGCTTTGCACTCTCGGTATTGTTAAAAGGCTTCAGGAGGTACAATCAACGCATAGATAATCGCACAGCTCCTGAATAGAGCATTTTATTGAATACCAACGTGTTTTCAATTAGCCAAAGAATACCGATATCTACTCAAGCGTGACCAATGATCTACCATCCTCAGCTTTCTTTGTGCAATTTGATTTTAGAAAGACCTATTTCCTTTGTCTTCATTAACCTTCAAGCCTGAGACAGAGTTTGGGAGGTTTGGTTGAGATGAGCTGCTGGGGTATAACCTTGCCATATCCACGGAGGCACTGACACTGTAGCCCAGATCTGCCAATCAAAACACACTCGTACAAAAAGGAGAGAGAAAGGTGAATGCTCACAAACCATGGCCTTCAGCAAAAAATATCTCTGCTTTACTTTGTATTCAATTCTCCATCCCACAAGTAAAATCTATTTCTTATTATGAGTCATGTTTAATACAATGTTGGTCTTTTTATGGTTAAGGTTATATTCACACGTGTCCTCTGCCTTTGACCGATCCTTGAACGACACCAGAGCAACATGTCAGGAGCAGTGGTGCAAACGTGATGAAAACAACTATAACATCAATGTCAAAAACTCTAAAAATGGATTTGCCCTTTTTGTTCTCTTGTGTACAGTAGAAACTACAGGTTGACTTATGCAAAAAGATGCATAACAACCAAAGCAGAACCTGAAGATTTCCTTTTGTGCCAAACTCCAGGGCTCTAGTTTCTCATTTGGCAGAGTGCTTGTCAAACTAAACGTGCAATTGGAGAGAGGCGAGGAGAAAACACTCAGGGTTCAGGCATTGTAAGGAAGCAGTAGAATGTGCTGTAGAAATATACAGACATTAACTCATTGACGTATTTGTCTGGGACCCTCTATTAGACTGGGGATTACAGGACAACAAAAATAGCTAGAAACAAACGTATTTTTGCTGATGAAAGTAAACAATCCCATCTTTCAGAATCTGGTTTCATTTTTCACATAGTTTGGGGTCTTGAGAATCAGTGAAATCATCAAAACGGCTGCCAGTCAAGTTAAATGTAATGCGTACAGTGTGCAGAATTTAAGAAACATTGTGTTCTGAAGTGGGGGAGAACAGAGCTTACAAGAATTATGCAAACTAATAATTTAAGTACACTGTATTTGTAGTGGATTTAGAGGATTAGGGAAATTTGGGATTTGAGAAAAAAGTCAGAAGCATTTTTTCAGTGTGAATTTGTTAGTCAAAAATACAACATTGCAGGGAAAATGTGTGAACTGCAACGCTATGGAAGAGTCTCACTCCTGGCTGTAATAATAAGGATATTTATAATAATAATAACGCTTTTACAGGATTGTCACGTCTCTCAGAGTACTACACGACACAGGCGCAGCGGCTAGAGCTTGTGTTTTACAGCAAAAAGGTCCACCGCCTTTCTGTGTGGAGTTTGCATGTTCTCCCCATGTCTGTGTAGGATTCCTCCGGGTGCTCCGGTTTACCTTTGATGCGTCAGTGTGTCTCGCTTCTGTCATCACTGTGTGTTGATACTGAACTTTGAACATTGTAAAGCGCTTTGGGGGATCTTGCTCCCCCAAAGCGCTTATATAAATAAGCATTACTTACTTACCAGACCGGGGATCGAACCCTCAACCTCCATGTAGTCACCCACTCAGACCATTGTTGGTGTTCATTTTGTGCATTTGCTTGAGTAAACGCATTCCCACATGATAAATCTAGAGTGGAACAGTAATAAGAACCATCCCACGTGTGTGAAATACTGAATAACAGCAGCAAAGGCTATTTAATTTAATTTTCTGTGATTTCAAGATGTGGCTCTAAACTCTGCAGACCACAGACGAACAACACACACAGGCTGTTGTCAGGTGTTGGCTACATTCTGCAGAGAGCTGAAAAAGGAAGCATAAGTGTCCTGTTGCAATCATTAGCGATAATGAGAAATTCCGCTCTGTTTTTTCCACTATTTCTACGTTTTAAGAGCCGCCTCGAGGCGATGGGTGTTGTCATATGAACCAACACGTCTCACCGTTTCTCTGTGGTCTGGAGCTGTGATTTAATAAACAGGGACAAAGTTTGGTTGGTTTGGCATATCTGTGTGGAGTTTGTATGTTCTTAGATAAGATCAACTTTATTAATATAATAAATCTTTATTCCGGACTCAAGGTCCATTTAAAAGACAATACAAAGACACCACAAAACACACACAAATCCATCTCACAATGAGAATTGTACATTCTCCCATTGTCTGCATTGGTTTCATCCATTATTACTCCACCACTAAAGTATAAACACTGAAACAGAGATTCTGAATCTCAGGAAGACGCTCATTGTTAAATAAAAATAGATAATGGCATGCAGACAGAATGAGCCACGGCAAAAACTCATTGATAAATAATGCTTCTCAAAGGAGATGCAATCTGAAATCATGATCTGCCAAATCTGTGAATGGAAAGCCTAACACCATCAGATGTTGTTGCAGAACAGGGCCTGGTTAGTTCTGTGATGGGAGACCTCTGGGAGCACCAGATGCCAGAGGAGCTGGCTGCGGCTGTGAAGTATCAAACTGACTTGTGTCTTTAGGCAACAGATTACCTACAGTAGTATGAGTCTGGGGTGTAGGTGAATGAATGGTGGTGCAGAAAGTTGATGGCACAAAACTGGCAGCTGTGGCTACAGCCGTAGTTTACCACCACTGTGTACAGAGATAAGATGAGATAAAACTTCATTGATCTCACAATAGAGAAGTGTACAAGAGTTTATAATTAAAGTCATGTTAAGCGTCTTTGTAAGAGATATCCGTGTAAAGCATTACATTCACTAATGTGCATCCATCTACTACAAACCTACTGCCACAGGAGCTTTACAGTATGTTGACAATATCAGAATGATTTCAACAATGGTGTTTACAGAAAGTTATTGAGTGATGCTATAATTGTCAACAAACTCTAACTTGACTATTTTAACCTCAGTAACAAAACAGTAAGACCAAATTTGACAAATGTTCTATATTTAGGATAGACACCACAAGGTGACATTTAAAGAGGACAAACTGAATCGGATCGATCGATATCAGACAATTCTCCAAAGGGCACAGCTGTCCAACTCACAATCCTACTGCACAAAGCACAACTTTCAATAATCTATCATTTCCTCATAAAGACTGACTATAAAAGGCGTGGCTTTTGGCCAGTACCGAGCAGTCACTTCATATCGTCGAAGCACCGGAGTTGTCCTGGCAGCACATGGTGTACCAAATAATCTGATGGCTGTTCTTTGAGTGTTGTCACCTGTTCCTATATTTCTGCCAAAGGGAAGATAGATGGATGTCTCTCTGGTGGAATATTCTCCGTGGGCTAAGACGCATGGAGCAGCAGGTGTTGTGCGCGTGTCTGGTCAAAACAATATCACAGAACACAAGCTGCTCGTTTTGAAGAGGAGTCTGTGAATGTGGCGACTAGAAAAGGAAATTAACCTACGTTTAGCCTCCAAACCGCAAAATTAGGCTTTATATGAAAGAGCAGTGGCCAAGCGTGTAAAGATGGTAAGAATATGTATGTCGTGAAGGATTATTTTTAACTGAATAACTATAATTGGCCTCAAACGCACCCATATGTGTACAGTCCAAGTAAGAAGCCAAGCTAAACAATATATTACCGCTTATTTATATTGATCAAAGTAAAGTAATGGAAAGGACTTCAAAACAAGATGCTTTTTAACCCAGTTTAAGCAGGTCTGGGTTTGTTTATTACATTGGGAACACTGGGAATACCAGATATTTTCTCTTCAGGTAGTTGCAAGAAAATTGATTGACGAAAGAGTTTAAGTTAATACCATGCACCACCAAAACCTGTGGCTGTGTCCTGTTTTGAATATCTACGGTTATTTATAGGGGTTGTTACGGCAAAATTTATTCCAGCTTTGAGCCATAATTATCTCACTTTCCATGTTGTTCATTGAAAGGTAAATAGATTTTTGAACGAGATAGATTTTGTTTAATTTTTCGAGTTTCACCTATAAAACTGTCTTGCCCCTGTGCTTTGATGGGGGACACCTAGTTGCATTGGGACACCATTAAAGCTGAAGTACCTAACTTCCACTAAAAATCTAATCAAATCGCTCTCAAAGCAACTATCCATCCGTACTCTCCGCTTAATCATCATGTCCTGCATGTAGCGTCTGGGTCTGGTCCCTGTGTTTGCGATTACAATCGGTTGAATTTCGACCGACCAATCAGCGAGCGCGGGAGGCGGGTGTTGTAGTTAGATGTGGGTGACATCAAGAGTTTGCATTGAACGGGAAGGTCGTTGTCAAGAAATGTTTATTAGCATATTAATAAATGTATGGGTTTTCATATAGAATGTGTTTGGGACCATTTCAGCATTCAATGGCAGGAAATCACTTATCTAAGTCATGAGGCCAATGTGACGTTGGAGACTGCTGACTTCACCGTTCTCTGGGGTCAATGGGACTGTGGACGTCTAGAAGGACAATGAGAGCCTGTAGAGACACCCTCAGGCTCAGACTCGGAACTGGTCTAAACGATTATTGAATGACATGTGTATTGATGACATACTGTGCCTTGTGACTTGACCAAACCCATTTGGCGTCTACAACTGAAGTAAGCAGTGTTGCTTGGTTCTTTGTCTTTTGCTTTTACCATCTAGCGCTGACCCAGGCTGATTAGCTTGTAATGCCTGTATTCTGCTTACATTAAACCTTCTTTTATATGTAGACAGAGTCCTGGATTCCATTTTACTAATCTGTCCGTGTGTGATGTCCAGACAACTGAGTAGTTTTATTCACAGTCGTAGTTTGGCGAAGAATGCGATAGTAAAGTATTCTGGTCTGGTTCTATCTAGAAACTGACGCCTCTGCAATAGGAATGTTTAGCAAATGTAATCGCTGGAAAAAATTGTGGCGCTACTCCCCACGGGCTCTGTTAGCGGCAAAGGAGATGGCTAAAGCTAGGCTAAATGCTAATGACTCACACGGGCTCATACGTCACTGTAAACTCAGATCCAATGGTTTCAATCTGCGAAAGGAGTTAGCCCCTCCCACCTGTAAACGGAGTCAATGGAGCAGATCCAGACCTTAGTACCAAATGTAATTAGTACTATGGTGTGGTAAGACCAGGCTAGATCAGAGTAGCAGCCCTCACTCAGCCAGAACCCCAGTATGTAAAAGTTAAAATAAGATGAATACAGCATGCTATTTGGTTCTTGCTATACCAGTCAATTGTAAAGTAAAGAGCTTTATTTCTACTGAGAAGACGTTTGTACTATTGGGGCAAACAAGCTTCTCTGATGTATGTAGGAAGTAACAGATTCTCCAGCTTTAAAGAAATACCTGCTTCTCTCTCCAAAGCAGCACTCCTTCCTCGATGAGCTGCTGCTTGAGTCTCAGCCCCTCGTCCAAAGCCCTCATCTGGCCCTCCACAAACGCCCGCTCCCTCTGCCCTAGATTCCTGCAGAGAAAGAAGCATAGCCAGGATATACACTCCATTCATTACCAGCAGAAAAAACCCAACACCGGCCACCTCTGCAAAAGCCACAGTGTGATGGCCCAATTCAATATTTAAGGGCCACACATTGCAGCCGGAATCCAAACGGGGGAAAAGTGAAGTAAATAAGAAGCCGCGTGCCTGTCTGGGTTAAATTGTTTTTATAGTCTGCCACTGCACAATACGAGCATGGAGCTTGTGAAAACATAATGAGATATTGTCCGGATGCAGTTTTCAGAAGCAAGCAACAAGAATTAAACCGCAGTGTAAAATAAAGAGTTACATTGCTGCAGTGAAATGAGGTTCACGGTGTCGTAAAAACTGCCATTGTTCTCAAATATATGGCCACGCATTGCCTTGGCGATGCTGCGCCGTTGTTTTGTCATAACATAACGTTAACGGCATTTCGCGTATAACAGGATGGAGCTGATAAAATCGATAGGATAAATCTAGATTGTAATTGGAAATGATCATGAACGTTAAGTATATCGAGCCTAAAGCACAAAAGAACATGTGACAAATAGGTATAGTGCATTTTGTCTGGATAGTTTTCAGTGATATTTTAGTTAGTCGTTACTTCAAACCTGCAGAACACAATTTCACACATCTTTACACGAATATAGGTTTGAAAAGGGGTTGGATGAAGCAGATGCAAATTTCTTCCCAACCATTCAACACGATAGTACACAGAATACAATATGTAATTAATCAACATTCAGAATACTAATGTCATACTGTGCATAACATACAGTAATGTAGCACACCCTAACATGGGGTATTCGACACACACACACACACACGCACACACACACACACGCACACACGCACACACACACACACACGCACACACATACACACACACACACGCACACATGCACACGTACACGCACACAGGCACGCACACACACACACGCACACATGCACACGTACGCACGCACGCATGCACACACACGCACACACATGCACACACACACGCACACACACACACACACACACACTCACGCACACACACATGCACACACACACACGCACGCATGCACACACACACGCACACGGTGGCACCGGGCGGCACGGTGGCTGAGTGGATAGCACTCTTGCCTCTCAGCAAGAAGGTCCTGGGTTCGAATCCCGGCCGGACCAGGGCCTTTCTGAGTGGAGTTTGCATGTTCTCCCTGTGTCTGCGTAGGTTTCCTCCGGATACTCCGGTTTCCCCTACCACTAAAAATATGTACAATAGGTCTGGCATGCGCCTCCTGTTCGGCGACCCCGCTCCCATCTCTGTGTGGAGTGAGAGACAAGTGCCCAAAAAATAACAATTGTAAACCGCTTTGAGACTCTGGTCTGTGAAAGGCGGTATATAAATAAAGATTACTTACTTACTTACTTACTTACTTACACACATACACACGCACACAGGCACACACGCACACATGCACACACGCACGCATGCACACACACACACACGCACGCACGCACACAGGCACACACACACGCACACACACATGCACACACACACACGCACGCATGCACACACACACACACGCGCGCACACACACGCACGCATGCACACACACATGCACACACACACACGCACGCACACATGCACACACACACACGCACGCATGCACACACACACACGCACGCATGCACACACACACACACGCGCGCACACACACGCACGCATGCACACACACATGCACACACACACACGCACGCACACACACGCACACACACACACGCACGCACGCACACACACAGGCACACACATACACACGCACGCACGGGCACACACACGGACGCACACACACAAACACACACACACACACACGCACGCACACACACAGGCACACACATACACACGCACGCACACACATGTACACACACACACGCACACACACACACACGCACGCACGGACACACGCACACACATACACACACTCACGGACGCACACACACAAACACGCACACACACACGCACACACACGCATGCACACACACACACACGCGCACACACATACACATATTTTGACCTTTACTAGAAGCTACTTTACTATGAAACCCACTGGATGCTTTTGGTCTACAAAGCTCTTCTCTGGTGGTTGGATAGTTTAGTCAGTTTAGTCATTATTTGAAAACAACAGTGCACAGCAGCATTAAGCTCAGAGACAGATTTGTTCTGCACCAGATTCTAGATAAACAGATCATTTCAGTCTGAAGTGACCGGTTGGTTCCATCGTATCCGTCTTGGAGAACCTCAAACCTCTACTCTCTGGCTTCACATGACATTTACCACCTACATGATCCACGCATCGGACTGAAATAGAGAAAAAAGCGAAGAATTCCTGCTCCTTCTTCTTGGAAAACTCTTCAGTTAGAAACGTAATGGACTGAACTGGTTTCTCTCGTGCTTTCACAATGGAGCTCTTTCCCTCGGTTATTATGCTTTTCTGTTCATGAGCAGCTAATGTACTTATATGTATCTTATATTATTGTTACATTTGATCTTTGTTTCTGTAAGTTTAATGTGTTGCCCAGGTCCCTCTTGAACAATTTAAATAAAGGCTAAATAGAATCTATAGATCATCAATAATCTTAAAGTAATGATTCTGAATGAGTTTCCTCAAATAGGACTTGACAGGGCCGAAAAAGGGTTCACGGCTGCTAAAAAAATGTTTGCCACAAGATGGAAACCCCCTCTTTTTGACAGCGGAAGATTTCTTTTTAATTATTGTTATAGCTGTCCACAACATTTATAAAGAAATATCAACATGAGGAACAGTGCTGTGGACAAACACACGATTTTTTTCTTTTTTTTAAGTGAGTAATGGAGAATCTATGTGTGTATGACTGTATTGCATATGTTTTTTTCTAATAAAAGAAGTACAAAACAAATGAACATATATAAATGTATGTATTAGTATTGCTGTATTTCAAGTTAATTATTTTCTCTTTTCTTTCTAACTGTCTTCTATAGATGGTCCAGTTTTTACTTGACACTGACTTTTGTACATTTGGTAAATAATACTGAAATGTGGTGTGTCCTCATCTCAGCTGCTTCGTACAATTCGCAGATCTTTGCCAAAAATGCACAATCACGTTTTCTAACCCCCTTTGTTTTGGTCCTAACGTCTCAGGCTGCGGCCTTACTACCACAGTGACACCACGCCCCCTGGTGGTACAAAGCGTCACCTTCACCCTGGAGAACACATCCATAACCAATCACACTGCTGCAGCCATAATAAAGCTGAGGAACCCAACTTTCCAACCACAATAAAAGAGAATAATGACATAAAAACTAATTATGAAACCACTTTGGTACTATCAGAGTGTGGCTTCCCATGTATGTATATTTTGGCTTTTTCAGACAGAAAAGTGAAAATAGAAATCTGTTCTAACGCAAATAGTGACTCACAGGCCAAGTTTTTATCAGTTTTGCAACACTCTTTCTGTTGGGGCAAAGAAAAAGTATGAAAAATGTATTTAAACAGCTTTTCAGGCGATTTGTTTGTATATTTAAGGGTGGACTGGATGTGTAAATTAATTATTGTTCATGATTAAAATTCATAAACTGTCCCTATATGCAGATGATATTATTGTATATTTGACTGATTGTTAAATATACACCTTGTTAACGCACCTTGTTATTTATTATTGTAACTCTTTGTGTTTTTTATGGTTTTTCATTACTTGTGTGTTTTTAATTGTATTTTTAATGGTGATTATTTGTGCCTTGTGTGGTGTGGACTGCGAGGCGCTTTGTGTTGCCCTGTGCAGGAAAAGCACTCTATAAATAAAGATTGATTGATTATACGTTTATCAGTTCCACAATACAAACAGATTATGGAAATGTGTCGTGTTACTCATTAAATATAAATACATATGAAATTATGCGTATTGGCGGTTTAGTTACAGAAGAATTAGAACGATACCTATTCCTTTGGGACATAAAATAGTCATAAAATACCTTGGAATTAGTAAAGTAGAATTAGTAAGGAATTATTTGAAGGTGAAATCCTCAGCTGTCCTTGTGGTGACCCTCTTTTTGTTCTTTTTTATTCTTAAAATGTATCTATTCTATGGCCAATATAATTCTAGACAGACAAACAACAGAAATACAAGCAGGACAAAAGGGTCAAACACAGACACCAAAGGATTTTTCACATTCACTTATAATCAGAATTTATTCCAATAATAAGCAAAAGAATTGTATCCCACTTTTTATGGTGATTTTCTTTTTCTGTTTCAACCAAGCATTCTTCTAAATTGTGATCTGTGCCCCGCTTTTTAATATTTAGTCTTATTGAACCTTTGACCTCTAAAATGTCAGTTTACTACAAAAACAGCAAAAAAGAAAACTTGCATAAAATAAATATTGAGGTCCAAATATAGACAATATGTTTGAGGAGTTTACTTTTCAATATAAATAAATTCTTGGGTTTCATATGACGTCAGGGCAGAAGGTGAATAACAAACGTAGGACAGGACGTGACGTATCCTGGCGGTGCAGTCTGCCGGGTTTATACACGGAGATACAGTAGAAGAAGAAGTGGTTTATACAGAGATGTAGTAGAAGAAGAAGTGGTTTATACACGGAGATATAGTAGAAGAAGAAGTGGTTTATACACAGAGATATAGTAGAAGAAGAAGTGGTTTATACACAGAGATATAGTAGAAGAAGAAGTGGTTTATACACTGAGATATAGTAGAAGAAGAAGTGGTTTATACACAGAGATATAGTAGAAGAAGAAGTGGTTTATACACTGAGATATAGTAGAAGAAGAAATGGTTTATACACGGAGATATAGTAGAAGAAGAAGTGGTTTATACACAGAGATATAGTAGAAGAAGAAGTGGTTTATACACAGAGATATAGTAGAAGAAGAAGTGGTTTATACACTGAGATATAGTAGAAGAAGAAGTGGTTTATACACGGAGATATAGTAGAAGAAGAAGTGGTTTATACACTGAGATATAGTAGAAGAAGAAGTGGTTTATACACTGAGATATAGTAGAAGAAGAAGCATCTTTTTGTGCGGTGTACGCTTGTAGCAACCGCACAAATAGAGAGAAAGACAGAGTTTGTTCATGTTCCAACTGTGGTCTCATATAAAGGAGGACACTTTGAAAAAATAACTGGAATGAGGCGGAGGTGGATCAAGGCTTTCCCAGATAAGCGCCCCCTGCAGGCCACCCCAATGAAACACTGCAATTTATTCTGTTTTTCTTTCCAAAAATTCCAAAAATCAAGACTCTTTTGAGAAATATTTGTTAGTTCTCCCTTAGAATTGAGTGTCCCTGATTAAGACTGTTCCAACAACCGTACACTGCACAGGAGGAGAGCCTTTGACTCCAAGACAGACTTTACATGGTTTTACATGGGAGCAACACTGTCCCATCTCTGCTCATGCGCCCCCTACAGGCCAGTTTAATGAAACCCAAGAATAGGAGCCAGAGCGATTAAGAGCAAAACTTTGTCCAGAACTTCCCTATTATCTAAGGGTTCAAAATTACCATAATTACTACATTGCAAAGTCCATATAGTAATTACCATGAAAGGCCTATTGTTTGTATTATAAAAGGAAAGTTTAATGATGACAAAGTGTATACCCATTTTGAAGAACCCAAGCAAAAAGCAGGCCCACCACCAGGATAACCATTTTAGATAATTGTCAGGCATGAAATCATACAAGTTATTTTTCATGATCTATTCTCAGTAGTGATGGAACTGACCAGCATGAGTTCTGGCATCGAGTGGGACTGTTGTATTCGTCTGAGGCGTCACAGCAATCTGGCTCCGGAACAGCAGAGATCCGTCCAACGCACAAACAAGAATAGAGGGAGAGAACACAAGATATCAGCCACAAGAACAAGACAATATGCTTTTATCCATAATGAGCTTTGTCTAAAAATCACAGCGTGGGAAACTAACGAGGATGTCGGGCTCTATTGAAGAAGATGCTATAATTCCATGAGATTTATAATGAAAACAAACACGAGTCCGTGGCATTCGCCCAAGACAGAGTTAAGTGAGCAAGGAACAGAAGCTAGAACGGATAATCAGTCTTATAAAATACCTGCCAGCTTATATTTTATAGCTCAGTTTTGGATAAACACCTTGATTTATTGAAGATTCACCGGCCTTTAACTGGGACTGTATGTAATATTTTTCTTTTCAAATACATCTCCATCTTTCATGTGTCCCCACAGATAATGGGGCAACATTTAGTAATCATATTTGTCCTTTTGCGAACAAAGGTTAAAAGTGGATCTGTTCTTTAATCCAAAACGCAATGGACACAATGTACGGAATATTGTTTATGGTTATCAGCAGATTATCCAATCAGCAGAATGTAGTGTCTCTCGTTTGTGTTGCCAGTGTCTTTTGTGAAATGTAACTGTTGTTTTTTTAAGAAAAGCACCACATATTTGTTCAAATGAAAGCAGGTAAAAACAAAAGTCACACGTTAAACACAGACTTTGTACCGTTTCAGGCTAAACCCTTGCACGAGGATTGCATCAGTAATCAGTGCTTAGAAGCTACATATATCTGGCAACAACAGTTGGATTGTAATTGATATAATGATTAGCATTAAGCCAGTACGAGTGCGTACAACATACAGTTCCTTTAAATCTACATCCATCCCACAGGCCACCTTTGCACGAGATTAGAGGCTGCAGAGATTACGCCCAGAGCTGGATGAAACGCCACATCTGACACGATCAGTTAAAACACAATCGAGACACTGTCCAGGCCTCACAATCTACTCTGCTGAAGAAAACACTATTCTTCTACAGTATTCAAACTGGTGTGTTGTGCCCGAGCCAAATGTAAATACTTAAACAAGAGAAGATAGACTTCAATGTTTGTTTACTCACAGGCAGTGGATCAAAAATAATATTTCTGGATTATTTGTTGATTCCTTAACATTAGGGAAGAGCATAGACAGTCTCCCTTAGATTGGAATCAAAAAGTCTCTGGCAATGTTTACAGTACGTCCAGGTTGAAAACTTTGTAAATGAATCATTTTTAATCCTTTTTTAACCAATTTTTTAAAAACATACATTTGAATACTATTTGTTTTACATGTATTTACACTGTTCTATTTTCTATTGTCTGCTTTTAATTCACATGTATTTGTTTTGTCTTGTGAAGCACTTTAAGAATGTGCTCTATAAATAAATTAAATTGACAGATAGAAAGGTTCACAAACACTGACCCGTCTAACTGTTGTGCAATACATACAGTTTGTGCTTCTTTTTTGGCCTTAGTTCAGAGGTTATGAATGAATGAATGTGAATTAATGAATTAACTTTTTTCACTCATTGTACCACTTATAGTTTTAATGTTTCAAATTAAAATATCATTGAGCCAATCTGTGGTGAGGTAAAAGTGCAGTTCAGGCAAGGCAGCCCAGGAATTTGCAGGGACTGGAGGATTTTTAGCAAGCTAGACACTTAAAATGCAATGAACAAAGAAACAAAAGCAATGTAAAGTCTGTCATTATGCTCATTTTGTGCCGAGATACATCAGTCTCTACATTTTTGAAACCACTGGGATAAAAAAAAAAAAACCTTTTCGGTAAAACAAAACAATCTTGAGTGTTTCTGAAAGCACTGACTGTTATTTAAACATTTGAGACTTGACAATCTCCTTTGGTAATAAAAACAGGAATAGAAGAAAAATGGAAAAATGGCAGTCTAAGAAAATGTAGGCCACATTTTCAGAATCTGCTTTGCAAGAAGAAGCAAGGGATGCTGGGAGATGGAACAATGGAGACGCTTCTTTTTAGTTCAGCTCGAGTATGTTTTTGTACAGAGAGATGTGATAAGGGGAGACAACACTTCAATCATTGATTTTAAACTAAATTGTGTGCCACAAAAAACACATGTAATCAACAAAGGACCAAAACGTGTGTGGGCTTTGAAGTTGTCTTAGCCTGGTCGTACCACACCATAGTACAGATTACATTTCATACTAAGGTCTGGACGTGCTCCATTTAGCTTTGTTAACAGGTGGGAGGGGTTAACTCCTTTTGTAGATTAAAACGATTGGATCTGAGTTTACTGTGACGTATGTGATAAGCCCGAGTCTGTTGTTAGCATTTAGCATTTAGCCTAGCTTTAGCCATCTCCTTTGCCGCTAACGGAGCCCGTGGGGAGTAGCGCCATAATCTTTGCCAGCGATTACATTTGCTAAACATTCCTCTTGCTCCGGCTTCAGTTTCTTGATAGAACCAGACCAGAATACTTTACTATCGCATTTTTCGCCAAACTACAACCTGCCCGTTCGACGCAAACTCTTGACGTCACCCACAACTAACTACAACACCTGCCTTCCGCGCTCTCTGATTGGTCGGTCGAAATTCCACCGACTGTAATGCGAACACAGGGACCAGACCCAGACGTTACAAGCAGTGAAATGATGATTGAACGGAGAGTACGGGTGGATAAGGCCAGGGTGAAGTTGTCTTGTATTTTCATATATATTGTGAAGAAGTACAAAAAATACAAATGTTTTCTTTGTGGAATACGAATTAAGGCTGTTCAAAACATAGTCACATAAAGTTGGCCTTCTTGTCCTTGAGAGAGAGGAGCAGAGAATCCTATCTACCCACTACTTTGCTTCAAAAAGCTTCTGTAAAGTTCATTAGGGTCCACTTGAGAGAAAATACGATTTAGAAAGCTCACCGCAGATGCCGTCGTTAACTCGTGATGAAGGGATGTAGTGTGGGCGGAAACCCAGGTTAGTGCAGTAGAAGCGGCCTCGAGGACAAGCGGAGGTGCCTGGAGACGAGAGGGGAGGTTAGGCTGGTTAGGCTGGGTGTCTGTTTTAAGGACGCAGCCTGGAGACGAGAGGAGGTTAGGCTGGGTGTCTATTTTAAGGACGCAGCCTGGAGACGAGAGAGGAGGTTAGGCTGGGTGTCTGTTTTAAGGACACAGGCTGGAGACGAGAGGAGGTTAGGCTGGGTGTCTGTTTTAAGGACACAGCCTGGAGACGAGAGGGGAGGTTAGGCTGGTTAGGCTGGGTGTCTGTTTTAAGGACACAGGCTGGAGACGAGAGGAGGTTAGGCTGGGTGTCTGTTTTAAGGACGCAGCCTGGAGACGAGAGGGGAGGTTAGGCTGGTTAGGCTGGGTGTCTGTTTTAAGGACACAGCCTGGAGACGAGAGGGGAGGTTAGGCTGGGTGTCTGTTTTAAGGACACAGCCTGGAGACGAGAGGGGAGGTTAGGCTGGTTAGGCTGGGTGTCTGTTTTAAGGACACAGCCTGGAGACGAGAGGAGGTTAGGCTGGGTGTCTATTTTAAGGACGCAGCCTGGAGACGAGAGGGGAGGTTAGGCTGGGTGTCTGTTTTAAAGACACAGCCTGGGGACGAGAGGGGAGGTTAGGCTGGGTGTCTGTTTTAAGGACACAGCCTGGAGACGAGAGGAGGTTAGGCTGGGTGTCTGTTTTAAGGACGCAGCCTGGAGACGAGAGGGGAGGTTAGGCTGGGTGTCTGTTTTAAGGACACAGCCTGGAGACGAGAGGGGAGGTTAGGCTGGTTAGGCTGGGTGTCTGTTTTAAGGACACAGGCTGGAGACGAGAGGAGGTTAGGCTGGGTGTCTGTTTTAAGGACGCAGCCTGGAGACGAGAGGGGAGGTTAGGCTGGTTAGGCTGGGTGTCTGTTTTAAGGACGCAGCCTGGAGACGAGAGGGGAGGTTAGGCTGGGTGTCTGTTTTAAGGACACAGCCTGGAGACGAGAGGGGAGGTTAGGCTGGTTAGGCTGGGTGTCTGTTTTAAGGACACAGCCTGGAGACGAGAGGGGAGGTTAGGCTGGGTGTCTATTTTAAGGACACAGCCTGGAGACGAGAGGGGAGGTTAGGCTGGTTAGGCTGGGTGTCTGTTTTAAGGACACAGCCTGGAGACGAGAGGGGAGGTTAGGCTGGTTAGGCTGGGTGTCTGTTTTAAGGACACAGCCTGGAGACGAGAGGGGAGGTTAGGCTGGTTAGGCTGGGTGTCTGTTTTAAGGACACAGCCTGGAGACGAGAGGAGGTTAGGCTGGGTGTCTGTTTTAAGGACACAGCCTGGAGACGAGAGGGGGGTAGGCTGGTTAGGCTGGGTGTCTGTTTTAAGGACACAGGCTGGAGACGAGAGGAGGTTAGGCTGGGTGTCTGTTTTAAGGACACAGCCTGGAGACGAGAGGGGAGGTTAGGCTGGGTGTCTGTTTTAAGGACACAGCTGGTTAGGCTGGGTGTCTGTTTTAAGGACACAGTATCAGCGACAAACAACAGAGAGAATATATATATATATATAAATAAATAAGTTAATGAAAAATTTGTCCTCTAAATATGCTCAAGATATTACTGTAGAGATGCAAGAGCACAGATGTACAATGCCACAGTAGCTGCTTTTTGTTCTCAATAAAATTATGTATAAAATTATGTCTTTCTTTACAACACTTGAAAATCAATGGATGTATAAGCATTTTTCAGAAGTTTTCATGAATTGCCATAATATGATCTAAATATTGTATCGCTGAGAAAATCTTTTATTTTGGTCCATGCCACCTCAAATGTAGTACCCACCACTTTTAAGTATTAATGTATTTTTTACCGAGAACAACTTTGATGATAAACTAAAGTAAAGATAATTTACCAATATTAGACATGACTTCTTTCCCTTCCATTTCTTTCAAGAACTGCATGAAAACATAAGTTCTCGTGCAGTGAGGCGCAGACCCAGGTCCCGGAGCCAGTTGTGACAAAAGACATCCACCCATTTCTATGTTTGGATTTAATGTGATCAAAGTGGCTCATGTCTGCGCCTGTTTCATGTACGAGCAGGAAAAGTAATGGAGAAAACCCTATTACTGGTGTGTTCTATTGAAAATACACCGAAATGTGTACAGTGACCACTACCAGACGATCCTGAGGCATGTCCTGCATGAAGTTCATTGTTCTGCATTTGTGGGCAGTTCCAAATAGGCAATGGTGCGCTGCCATTGTGTTGCAACTGTCTTTCCACTGCAAAAAATGATCAAATATGAGATCATAATAACTAGAATCGAGTTTTTTTTAACTTGACTTAAGTTCATTCTGACTGTCTTAAAATGAGATTTGCCAATGAGACAAGCCATTTTGACTTGATTCAAGAACTATTGCTTTATTTTCTCATTCCAAGAGAGAAATATCTTGTATCTTTTTAAAACAAGATCATTTTTCTTGTTCCACTGGCAAATCTTGTTATAAGGCAGTCAAAATGTGCTCATATTTAGATACATTTAGCCAAATTTGAGCATTTTTTTGTCTTTAATTTTGTGATCTTTTGCAGTGTCTGGCAGGTGTTAGCAAAGACAATCCTGCTCACTCCAGGGAGGGTCTCAAATAGTGTGACGGTGAAAAAGGTAGATTTTGCTCTAAGCACAATAGCATATGATTACATTTTTCAGACCAATGTTTACGTTGACATTGTAACAAGACATTTTTTGATGAGAATTCAGTTCAAGATTCAAGAATGAATTTGCCATTTGCAGTAAAACCACATTGGAAAAACTGAGCAAGACTACCCCAGTGTGCAATAGTACACACCAGAGCTCTTGTCACGGCGCCGTGCAGCGAAGTTGTTGAAGTAAGGATTCTATTAATTGTATTACCACATGGTTTTTTTTTAATATACCAGCCTACCAAATTTGATATTGTCCATCCCACTATGTCTTTTCACACTGCCTCAATGTATGTACTTTATGTCTTGTTTAAAACCTAAAAAGTGGCTGGTTCTCACCTGGTTCATCAGATCCATCCTGACAGTCACAGTAGTCATCGTTCACCTGCTCAAATGGGATCATTTTAGACCCGTCGATGCAGAGAAAAGACTTCTTCTCTCGATAAAACCGTTTATCTAGATTTCACAAATAAGAACATTAATTCATTTAAAACAGAGGCACAAACTCAAAGCTTGAATTATAATACAGGTAGATATTTTTTTGTATTTTGTTCATAGTAACTGACTAGGATTTAATAATGGATTCAAATATGCAGAAATCAGAAGCATCCTATTAACATTGATAATTGCCAAAGAAACAAGCAACAGATGTCATTTACGAGACAAAACGGAAGTAGTCGTGTGGTTGGGGATGAGTAAAAGGTAAAACAGGTGCTTCCAGAGACCTCTGACCTCTACCAACTGACAGTAGCTCAGCAGTGGGCTTTTAGTCAGAAGGTCGTGGGTTCGAGCCCACCTCAAGACTTTCATCATCGACTCCCACTGTCTGCTGTCGTTGTGTCCTTGGCAAGACACTTAACCTCTGGAAACAGCAGGTGCCACAGTGGGGCAGCTGTGGCTGTAAAGTGCCAAACTGTGGTTGTGTCCTTAGGCAAGACACTTCACCCCCATTGCCTAGAATGAGTCTGGTGTGTGTGTGAGTGGTTGGTGGTGGTCGGAGGGGCCGATGGCACATACTGGTTGCCTCGCTTCTGTCAGTGTGCCCCAGGGCAGCTGTGGCTACAGTAGTAGTTTATCACCACCGTGTTTGGAGTGAAAGAATAATAACACATGTGAAGCGTCTTTGAGGGTCAAAAAAACCGATGCATTATTATTATTATTATTATTATTAAATGTAGAACAAAACAGCATTGCACAAACACACCTGAAACGATTGACATGCAACTTTGAGCAAATAAGAAAAAAGAAAACCTATTGGAAAACCTATTGGAAGGTGCTTCTGCATTATGCCCCCTTTAAACATCTGCAGAGTGTCACACCGCCTTGGACACACAAACAACACAGCAACACAACATGACAGCCAAGACAGACACGTCCATTCCCTGATATCGTGATCCATGCTCATAATGTGACAGTAGCAGGCAATACATCTCATAGAAAACATAAGCTAGCGTTTATTCGGACAGAGCTAGCTGAGGTTAGCTGCCACACAGAGCTCAAACTTACACGAAGACGAAATTCCTCTTATTTTCCGTGAGTCCACCAAGTGAGACCAGAACACGGCCAAGACAACTGCGTGGAACTGCATGTCATAAATAAAACAGCGCCGGTTTCCATTCATGACTTTAGATTTGGCTCGGACATTTAAAAGCGGACTGCGGAGACTTCCTGAAACACAGGGTCACGTGACGGAGCTATGGGATGTGATTGGCTGATGGAGAGCACCCGGAAACCGTAGCAGCCAATAGGAAGGACCGCACGCGCACAAACAGTATAAATATTATGAAGCTGCACGCGGGTTCCTCTGTACGGTCCCTGTCCCGTGGAGGCGTCATGTAGTAAGGGAAATGAGCAACTAATGACTTTTAAAGTGATTTTTATAAGTTATTAGTTATTAGTTACTCTGCAATTAGTGATAGGAGTTGGATGGAGTGATGTATTTGTAAATACCGTGCACACATTTTTAAGCCGTGTAAACAACCTGTAGTCTGTAGTACTGCTTCCCATGTGAAACTGTTCTTGTGCATAATAATTATGGCTGTTTATCACAAATAAACAACAAATATAATCATCACACCTACCAGATGAGATTAAAGCACCTTTTATCTAACTTCAGGGATTGCGCAATAACTCTAACACGGTTAAGATAAGATAAGATATACCAATATTCGTCTCACAGTGGAGAAATGTCATCGTTGCGCACATTACAGCCAAGAAATTACTCAGATTGCACACATCAAATTGAGTCTATTGTTTAAGATAAAGAATCAAATAAAATAAACTGTGGGGTTATAATTGCACTTGGTTCAGAAGTATTTACAGATGTGTATATATATTGTACTTTAGCAGCGGAGAATATGTGAATATGAGCAGGATTAGCATCAGAAATAATAATATCATCAGGTAAAGTGACTGGTGAATGGCAGAAATATCCTTCAGTAGAGTTAACACCAGTCTCTACAGCACTAGAAAATCAAAACAGACAAAAATCAGTCCGTGAGATAAGGGATACAAAATCTAATAGTATCAAAAGCACATTATGTAAACGATTTTCTGTTCAGACTTAAAGGGGCACAGTGTAACTTCTACAGTGGGGTCTGCTATCTATTCTTTGTTAGGATGTTGTTGCGCTAAAAATTTGATTGCTAAAATATAACAAAAATATACTGTAGTCTGAAACCGATCAAAGTTAATTTTAGTATAGCACATGGGCTATGCTTTTTTTCAAGTATGTATCTTTGGTGTGAACAGAGTCAATGCACATTCATTGAGTGCCCATTTTTACTGTGAAGCTAATTTTCAGCTAGTCCCTGATTAATTTTATTCATACTTGCAAAGGTTAAGCCTGTACAATAATGCTGCCATTGTATACTCTCTTATTGTTAAGTGTACTGGCTTATACATACACAGATACTTTCCAAAGTGGTCATGCTTAACATATCCAACGACTCCTGAACTTTCATTGATTCCACACGATGCACACAAAAGTAGAAGTATTTGAACTGTTTATAACTGTGTATAATCGGACCTGGTATTGTACTGACGTTTAATTAACACAGACAGATCAATAAAGATAGATAACATCTCACATATTTATTAAAAATAGCAAATCTTTACAAAATATACAATACAAAACAGCCATGTGATAAAACACTTCTAATATAGGTACTTTTTGCTCATTTATCATTGAGCCGTGTGTACAGACCAGCGTTGCAGAGTGACTCTTTGCTCTGGAGATAGGTCAGGTCTCGGATCATGTTTGGGAACGGGTACGAGTCCAGCGGAGGACGCAGGGGGAACACCGGCATGAGTCCAGACGTCACGTAGGGAGACATGAATCCTGCCACACCTGCCCCATTAGCACTGGAGTAAGCGAGCCTGAGGGGGCCCATGCTGAGACGGGGTCCCAAGCCATACAAGCCGCCCCCCCCTGAAGCCGCGGGGGGCATGTGTACTGCGGAGAAGGCCGATTTATTGCCCACAGCAGTGAGAGCTCCGGGCAGTCCCACAGGAGGCCTCGTTGGGCCTGGATCCTGATTGATTTTGTTCTCTTTCGCGTTCAGTATGAGTTCTATCGATTTGGCAATGTCTCCCTTGCAAGTCCGCACTGTTGACTCCAGCGTGTCCCGTTTCTGATGAGGGAAGATCTTGGCCATGATGTCGGTGGGGTCCCGTTCCGCAGTTGGTCTGTCCGATTCGTTCCCTGACTCTTGGTCTGAAGATGACGACCGCTGTGGACTGTCTGAGTGCTCGGAGCGCTGGTCGAAGCGCGGGGGTGGACTGGGGCTGCCGTCGCTGAGTGAGTGGTCTCCGTTTGGTGACAGGTCTTTCTCATGGGGAGATGGGAGTTGAGAGGAGTGAGGGGCAAACAGATGGTGGCCCATGAATCCACTATAAAGGGGGTACTTGTTCATCTTGGCATCTGAAAGGATAGAGTTATGATTAGAATTTGGTTGTTTTGAGTTGTCCAACATCAAATGAAATGAGATTAAATATTCCAGATTAAATACTTTGGATAGTAAATGGTAATTGGGTCATTTCAAAATAAATATATATCAGTGCTTACAGAGCCACTGAAAATATATTAAAGCAAGTTGTGCAAGAACGCATTCATCCATGAGTGAAGGAATCAGGAAATAACAATCTGGACTGAAGCCAAAGTTTAGTTTAGTGTATTTTTTTGGAAACCCTACTATACACATATATATTAGCTTTCAAACAGTAGATATAGTTATAGGAATATCTAGCTTCTAAATCATCTCTCTTTATATTTGGATTTGGAAATTGTAACAATACCAACTGTTTCCCCAGTAAAAGTGGGCAATGGGCATATTTCTATTTTTCAATTGCATCACATAATGAAAAAACCTTAAGAAAACACTCCAACTGATAAAACAGGACTTTCAATTTTAAAAGTTAGTGGCCGCTGTATCACAATTTAGAATGACTGTCTCTCCCATCCACATTACAACACATTGAATCAAATTATCACAACATTTCAAACAACTCACCATCTTTTAGATTTCCAGCGGCAAAAACTTCAAATCCAGGGGGAGTGTGAGCAGCTGGCGCGGTAGTAGACGTGGCCACAGCTGAGCCCTGGGGTACCCCGCCGTCCCCGACCATCCCCGCTCCCGCCGGGTACATCAACCTCAGCTCGCGGGCCTCGTTCTCCTCCTGGGCCTGCTGCCTCCGGAGTGCCACCTGCGCTGCCATCACCCTCTGCCTCTCCGCAATCAGCGTGCATTTGGCGCAAACGCAGTCTCTCCAGCGGCAAAATCGCTTGTGACCTTTGAGGGCCGAGACGACGCCGTGGTTCCTGCAGCGCGCGCACTTCGGAGTTCGCGGATAGCCTCTTTCCAAAGCAGGGTTGCAGGCCCGGAGGTAGAGCGGTGGTCGCAGAAGGGAGTGAGGCATGGAGAGAGAAGCCATGGGTGAGGAGCCATGCGGGGACAGGTTGAGGGGTTGGATCCGGCCGTCCATCGCTCTGAGTGGAAGTCGACTTGAATGGCACTGGCCCCTTGGCGCAGCGCCTTAAATGCAGCTTTGCAGGTGGCTGGGTGTGAAACTCAACACCCCAGTCCCGCCTCTGGTCCTCCTCGCAGAGTAAAGCCCTATCATGTTTATTTGCAGCGAGATGAATGGTGGGTTAATCTGGTGGAAGTGAGCGCAAATGCAGCTGCTGCTTGGGAAAAAAAGTTAAGGTGCGGTTAATCCTGTGAACAAATCTCTCCAAACAAGTCTTCTATACAGGCTCTGAATGGGGTTAACTTAAATGAGCTTCAAACAGGAACAAAATAACAGTCCGGCACATTACAAATCACTTCAGAAATGGATAGATAGAAGTTAGGGCTGCATTAAAGGAATCCAACGGTAACTGGAATTTTAGAAGTTCTGAGAAAAATTTACCAAATATAAGAAAAATAGAAGATTCTCTGGATTTTAGTTTAGTTTGAAGATTTGTTAATGGGACGAACAAGTATATTTTGTCCTGTTGCATCTTTTTTTATAGTTTCCATATAGTAAGTAATTATAGAGTTTATCTTATATATTTTTTATTTCTTTGAGTGTATCTTTTATTTGCACTCACAGAATAATGGTTGTACTATAGGTTAGAACACTGTCTTTTTTTTCTGTAATGTGTGGGAATTTATAGCTACACTTTTATAGCACTTTTTAAAGATCAAGATAATCAAATAAAATCAAGGGTTTTGTAAATTCATTTTAAACAATTTTTTATTTATTTGATATGTATATAAAAAAAAAGCTTTATCTTGGTTTGAGTTCTTCTTGAGTCTAGAATTAACAACAACAGAGTCATTTTTTAAAACACACAAACAAAAACCACTTCTGTAGATTTGTGGAAGATTCTGTCACAATATACTCAATATAAAGAATATGTTTTATTTATTTTCTGTTCATATGTGTATTCCTTTACAAAGAGATTCTTATGTTGCTATTATTTTACTTACTTTGCTTTTTTATAGAAAGTTTTGAGTTGAAATATTCTAAAATAGGAGAGTTATACACTGTTTTGAAACACATTTTCCACAACATTGATCTTCCCAAAACAACATAATTTTTTTTAAGTTATCTATAATTATTTGATCTTTTATGCTGTATTTTTTGTGTAGAAATTAGAGTATTTTGTAATTATTATGAACTAAACAATACATGAGAATGAATTAAAGTAGATTAGCATTTGCCCATACAGCCCACAGCTGCTAGCTTGTATTGTGCCTCTGTTTAGACCGGAAGTAGGCAGAAAAGCAGTGCAGTAACGACGGCGAAGTTTGAAAGGTGTTGCCAAAGGTTTTCTCTAATCTTTTTTACGCTGCTGTAAAATAAACAAGTTGCCTCAGGTTAGTCCCGTCACAATACCCCTTTACAATGGCCATTTTGGTTTCCCCGCTGAGCGCCGCATATTCAGCCAAGAGGATGTTCTTAACACAACAATGGAGCTAATCGTCGCAATGAAGAAACCAGGTAATTATCCGACCTGGTTATTCTGTCGGACAAATTACTCGAACAAAAGCCCCATCTGTCAACAAACACTCAGAGTGATGGATTACTTCTTACACCTTGTCACATGTTTCATTCATTTCTGTGGGTTCTGACGGGATCCGGTTACAAGCAGCAGATTGCCTTACTATTATGGCCATTATTACACAGCGGTGTGAAGTAAGTCACGAAGGGAGGAAAGGCGGCCATATATGGGCGCATGATGGGAAAATGTACGAAAAGCGGATCAATCCATCAGTCTTTTTATCTATAGAGCCCTTTACAGCACTCAAGGCGACCAAAGCGCTTCACAATCAAATTACATAAAATCCATTTAAAACATTTATACATTAAAAACAATAAAACAGATTTAAAAAAAAATAATTAAAAGTCATTTCTAAAATTAATCAATCTTTTTTATGTCGAACTTTGTTGTCAAATCCAGTGTCATGGCAGTTCAAAAACATTAAAAAATAAAATAATAAAAAGCTTCTTTGTACCCATTTGAAAACAAATACCAAAACATTCAGTCATTTTTAGTCTCTTGGTATTTCGTCCCACGGTCCCCTTATCCCCAAACCCATAACTTTAACCAACTTTACTGACTCAATTCCTACAACCTTAACCATAACCATAACCTTAACCTTAACCAAATTGTTACTCTTAAAGGCACATTTTAATTAAAAAAATGGCTACACAATGTGAACATGTGCCTCAGCCCAGGATGAAATACCAAAGATTTTTGTGGGTGCGGCCACATCTTTAGATCAGCTGTTTTCTGTGGCACAAGCCGTCACTCAACTGCTCTCAGTGAGAAAAAGATGTAATGTTTTCTGATTAGATAAAGACATATTTTGACTGATTTGATCACCAAATGTTGCACACAGAACGGAGAGTAAATACAGTCCCTGGAATAGTTTCACATCAGTCAGAGTCAGGTTGGGACAAAACATTGAAGAACATTTTAACTCATTGACTGCTGCCGTTTTGATGATTTCACTGATTTTCAAGACCCACAGAATATTATTTCCTAAAAATATGTGAAAAATGAAACCAGATTCTGAAAGACTGGATTGTCTGCTTCCATCAGCAAAAATAAGTTTGTTTCTAGCTATTTTTGTTTTCCAGTAATCCCCAGTGGAATAGAGGGTCTCAAACAAATATGTCAAGGGCACTCAATGAGTTAATATATTATACAAATACTATTGGTGACTTCCTACATGGCTTCACAATACCATCATTGCACTCAAAATACTGAATTTAACAAATTCAAATAATCTTAAAAATATAGTCATTTTAAATTCAACCAAGACAAACTCGTATCTCCGTGATTTCTTAACTAGTACGAAAATAGCTGCAATGTTAAAGGAGCAATATGTTTAAAAAAATACAAAAAACCAAATGGCCATAAGTGGTACTGCACTCTCCCTCACTCAGGTTGCCAGATATGCAGATGAATCCAGCTGGGACCGTAACAGCTGCCTTTTGACAGATTAGGGCCCTTTAATGACGACGTCACATGAAAATCTTACATTTGCTTAAGTACTACGGATCATATCAACTTTCTAAACACTCAACGTGTCGTGTATCATTATTTGATTATTTCAAATTGTCATATCTTGACAATGGAGACGAGCAGATGGCACCAGAACAAGTCACGGGTCAGAAGTGACTCAATCCACAGTCACGCTGTCTGAATGTTTTATCAGGAGAGTTAAAATACTGGGGAATGTTATAGGCCCGAGTGTGAGTCAATCTCAAATAATTTTAATTTAGTAATTGATTAATCGTTACAAGAAGCTTGGACTTAAACCTGCGGCAAAGAGGTTTAATAACTAACATAATATTCTATAATGACTGCACGATGAAATGAAAATGTTTTGTCATATGACTCTGGATACAACACAATACAATGTATTCTTGTATAGCCCTAAATCACAGCAGCATCATCTCAGAGACTTAACAAAACCATTGAAATCACCACAGATCTGATAATCAACAGTTAAAACACATAAAGAACATAGAACACATGTTGATAAATGTCATACATGTAGAATGTTAAAGTGTCCTGGATCATCACAGTCCTTCTAGTTGGACACTAACTGTCCAACAGACCCTCCTGCATCAGAGGAACAACTCATAAGAAAACCCAGTGGGAAAAAGTGAGAAACCTCAGGGAGACCCATGGTTTGAGAAAGGGATCCGCTCCCACGGACGGACAGGCTGTAGATCCAGGACTCAGACTGTAGAACGAGGACTGAGGCTGTAGATCCAGGACTCAGACTGTAGAACGAGGACTGAGGCTGTAGACCCAGGACTCAGACTGTAGAACGAGGACTGAGGCTGTAGATCCAGGACTCAGACTGTAGAACGAGGACTGAGGTTGTAGATCCAGGACTCAGACTGTAGAACGAGGACTGAGGCTGTAGATCCAGGACTCAGACTGTAGAACGAGGACTGAGGCTGTAGATCCAGGACTCAGACTGTAGAACGAGGACTGAGGCTGTAGATCCAGGACTCAGACTGTAGAACGAGGACTGAGGCTGTAGATCCAGGACTCAGACTGTAGAACGAGGACTGAGGCTGTAGATCCAGGACTCAGACTGTAGAACGAGGACTGAGGCTGTAGATCCAGGACTCAGACTGTAGAACGAGGACTGAGGTTGTAGATCCAGGACTCAGACTGTAGAACGAGGACTGAGGCTGTAGATCCAGGACTCAGACTGTAGAACGAGGACTGAGGCTGTAGATCCAGGACTCAGACTGTAGAACGAGGACTGAGGCTGTAGATCCAGGACTCAGACTGTAGAACGAGGACTGAGGCTGTAGATCCAGGACTCAGACTGTAGAACGAGGACTGAGGCTGTAGATCCAGGACTCAGACTGTAGAACGAGGACTGAGGCTGTAGATCCAGGACTCAGACTGTAGAACGAGGACTGAGGCTGTAGATCCAGGACTCAGACTGTAGAACGAGGACTGAGGCTGTAGATCCAGGACTCAGACTGTAGAACGAGGACTGAGGCTGTAGATCCAGGACTCAGACTGTAGAACGAGGACTGAGGCTGTAGATCCAGGACTCAGACTGTAGAACGAGGACTGAGGCTGTAGATCCAGGACTCAGACTGTAGAACGAGGACTGAGGCTGTAGATCCAGGACTCAGACTGTAGAACGAGGACTGAGGCTGTAGATCCAGGACTCAGACTGTAGAACGAGGACTGAGGCTGTAGATCCAGGACTCAGACTGTAGAACGAGGACTGAGGCTGTAGATCCAGGACTCAGACTGTAGAACGAGGACTGAGGCTGTAGATCCAGGACTCAGACTGTAGAACGAGGACTGAGGCTGTAGATCCAGGACTCAGACTGTAGAACGAGGACTGAGGTTGTAGATCCAGGACTCAGACTGTAGAACGAGGACTGAGGCTGTAGATCCAGGACTCAGACTGTAGAACGAGGACTGAGGCTGTAGATCCAGGACTCAGACTGTAGAACGAGGACTGAGGCTGTAGATCCAGGACTCAGACTGTAGAACGAGGACTGAGGCTGTAGATCCAGGACTCAGACTGTAGAACGAGGACTGAGGTTGTAGATCCAGGACTCAGACTGTAGAACGAGGACTGAGGCTGTAGATCCAGGACTCAGACTGTAGAACGAGGACTGAGGCTGTAGATCCAGGACTCAGACTGTAGAACGAGGACTGAGGCTGTAGATCCAGGACTCAGACTGTAGAACGAGGACTGAGGCTGTAGATCCAGGACTCAGACTGTAGAACGAGGACTGAGGCTGTAGATCCAGGACTCAGACTGTAGAACGAGGACTGAGGCTGTAGATCCAGGACTCAGACTGTAGAACGAGGACTGAGGCTGTAGATCCAGGACTCAGACTGTAGAACGAGGACTGAGGCTGTAGATCCAGGACCTAAGCTACAGAACGTGGACCAGTGGCCGCTGAACGTGGACAGGTCCAGTGCAGGACTGAAGCACTCCCAGGCGGGTCGGGCGGGGCAGTCCGCAGGTGTAGATGGAGGAGGCCAGGCTCAGAGATCCCGTCATCGTACCATGAAACAGACAATGGGACAACGGGTGAATAGCAATGAACAAACTACAGTCAAAATCCTAATGATGCTAAACAGGTATGGTAGGAAGGAGGAGATAGTGCTCAAGTTACCATACTTCTCCAGCAGGGGGCTCCCTATGCAGCTTGACTGACAGTGGATGTTGTCCAGGGGCATCACTTGAGTTTTGTTTTGGTCAAATGTACAAAAAATACACTCACCGACCTTTCGGAATCGAAACAACTAATCAATAAAGGTACACTGTGTAAATTTCTGTCCTCAGAAAACAGGCTGTGTACAAACCTTATTTGACCTTTTCTGAACAAAAGTTTAAAGTGGAGTCTACAAAAATTCAACGGTCATCAGGCAACTATTTTGGTATTTTTATTATTTTTATTTTTTTTAATGCATGTTAGCAATACTTTATTTATTTTAATAGGTGACTTGTGCCTCATGTGAAATGCCTGAAATGAATAAATAAACAAACAAACAGCAAAATATATTCTCAAATCTTTATATTTAGAATTTTTCAGGATATTATCCAATCAGAGATCAGAATGAGGCTCCCATCTCTGGTTTTGGCTTTTTTTAAAATATAATAACTAAATTCATAAGGAAAAAACAGCACTACGCACCAGATACACACATAAGTACATAACACACCGGGTTTGTACCGTGTCTATGAGCTCCAGCAGGTGGTCTGCATCAGTAATCAATGCTTAGGAGCTTCATGTAGCGTCCTAAGATTCTGTCCACAAAGACTGGATTCATTAATAATAGAAATGATTTTCTAAGACCAATCATAGTGAATATTACACACTGTCCCTTTAATCCAAACAACAATCGACAAACTTAAACCGATCATCAAAAAAACGCTTATTACTGCCCTACAAGCAAATGGCCTGCCGTAGGAAAAAACACACTTTCAAAATGCGGTTTGAAGCGTCTGTTCTGTTTCCCGTTTAATCTTACAGCTGCATCTTTTCAATTCAAAACTTCTCAGGTTGGAATCCGCTTCAGCAGCGTTTGAAGTCCGTCTAAAATAGTTCCAATTGTCGTCCACATCAGCCTTCTCCGATAATTATGTGCAGATGAGAGAGCGACGTGGTGTGTGCGCCTGTAGCTGCCGTGGCCCGTCTCTGAATAATAGATATGGGTTAAAGAGGCCGTGGATGCAGGCTCTCCAACCCCCTCGTGGCGTTTTTACTGAGATAATGATTCCCTGAAGGGCAACTCTGAGGAAGGCCTGCTGCAGCTAAAAAGCAACACAAACCGCTGCTAGCACGAAACACAACCGGTCTATGCTGTTATTATCGGCTAATATGGCTTTGCTTACTGCGCTGGACTGCTCTGTGCGGCACTAAGAGAGCTTGGATAAAAAATAAAAAATAAATTAAGTGGCCAATTTTGCTCTTCAAGGCAGTCGAGCTTTGTCAATGTGGAAATTGAGGAGATTATCCACTCTGACTGTATATCTGTTGTTTTATGATTGTGTTTATGCATGGGGTAAAACTTATACGTTATTTACTTTGGTTTGATATGGGGCGACAGTGGCTCAGTGTGTAGAGCATTGGCCTTTGAGCCTGAAGGTTGTGGGTTCGAGTCCACCGTAAGACCTTCTTCACGACTCTGACTGATGGCTGCTGTTGTTGTGTACTTTGCCTGAAGCCCCCGGTGAAAGATCTCAGCTCCTGTGGACTCAGGAGGATCAGTGAGGGGCTGGTGCTCTGACTGCCACCCCCCTGACCCAGAAATGGATTAAGGGGAAGAAGGTGGTGAATGGTTGGTGGTGGTGGGAGGGGCCGATGGTACAGACTGGTTGCCTCGCTTCTGTCAGTGTGCCCCAGGGCAGCTGTGGCTACATGGATGGATGGATGGGTTTAATATGGAGTATACAGTGTTTTGTTTCTTTATTTTACTAAAGGCAGAGATTAATTCTGCTTCTTCATCACGCTAAAGTTAGAGATTTTTATTTTTACTTTAGTATTCAGTTATTGTTCACGCTGTGTGCTCCTCATTCCCACTGTTCTGTAACTAGTGATGCAAAACTGAAATTTCCCCACTGTGGGAAAAAGAAAGGATCTAAATGAAACTATATTTTGATCGGCCCAACAGAAAGAGTTTTGTAAAAGTAAAACGTTGTGAATAATTAGACCAAAACATGCAGCTAATTAGAAAACATGTAGTGAGAGCCCTTTCTATTTCACTCTTTTCTCAAAAAATGCATTTAAAAACTATTGATTAAATCCAACTGTTTTAATAGCAAGGAACTAGTTACAGTAAGGCAAGGAAAGTTTATCTGTATAGCACAGTGCATTCACAAGGCAACTCAAAATAAGGAAGCATTAAAATAATAATCACAGAACATTAAAAAGAAAGATAAAAATATAAAATCCCTCAGTTGTAGCACAGCTAAACAGAACTGTCTTTAACCTGGTTTTAAACATTGTCAGAGAGGAGGCCTGTCTCACATCTTCAGGAAGACTGTCCCAGCAGGAGGCCAGTCCCTGTGGTCCTCAGAGTCCCAGCAGGAGTCCAGTCCCTGTGCTCCTCAGAGTCCCAGCAGGAGTCCAGTCCCTGTGCTCCTCAGAGTCCCAGCTGGAGTCCAGTCCCTGTGCTCCTCAGAGTCCCAGCAGGAGTCCAGTCCCTGTGCTCCTCAGAGTCCCAGCAGGAGTCCAGTCCCTGTGCTCCTCAGAGTCCCAGCAGGAGTCCAGTCCCTGTGCTCCTCAGAGTCCCAGCTGGAGTCCAGTCCCTGTGCTCCTCAGAGTCCCAGCAGGAGGCCAGTCCCTGTGCTCCTCAGAGTCCCAGCAGGAGTCCAGTCCCTGTGCTCCTCAGAGTGCCAGCAGGAGTCCAGTCCCTGTGCTCCTCAGAGTCCCAGCAGGAGTCCAGTCCCTGTGCTCCTCAGAGTCCCAGCAGGAGTCCAGTCCCTGTGCTCCTCAGAGTCCCAGCAGGAGGCCAGTCCCTGTGCTCCTCAGAGTCCCAGCAGGAGTCCAGTCCCTGTGCTCCTCAGAGTCCCAGCAGGAGTCCAGTCCCTGTGCTCCTCAGAGTCCCAGCAGGAGTCCAGTCCCTGTGCTCCTCAGAGTCCCAGCAGGAGGCCAGTCCCTGTGCTCCTCAGAGTCCCAGCAGGAGTCCAGTCCCTGTGCTCCTCAGAGTCCCAGCAGGAGTCCAGTCCCTGTGCTCCTCAGAGTCCCAGCAGGAGTCCAGTCCCTGTGCTCCTCAGAGTCCCAGCAGGAGTCCAGTCCCTGTGCTCCTCAGAGTCCCAGCAGGAGTACAGTCCCTGTGCTCCTGAGAGTCCCAGCTGGAGTCCAGTCCCTGTGCTCCTCAGAGTCCCAGCAGGAGTCCAGTCCCTGTGCTCCTCAGAGTCCGGGCTGGTTCATATGGGACTAACATGTCACTAATATATTTAGGTGCGAGGCCATGGTAGTAGATGGATTGAATTATACAACTCACATTGTTTGTGGTTTAAAAGTTAGGTACCCCAGCTTTAACATCTGCTTGACTCAGAGATGTGCTTGGTCTGAATTTTTCCAGAGTATTCCATAACCTGTTCATCATCAATTATTGTTTTTAATTTGCTGTACAGATCTGTGGAATATACGGATTAAAGTCGGGGTACCTAACTTTACCCAAGTTTTTCTCTTAAATGCTTTGAGCTCCCGTTGGGCTCTTTCTTCCAATGCCAAATATGTAAATCACACTTGTGTATTTTTATCAAGAGAAAGACACTTTGTTGTGGACTGACTTCTTCAAAACATTTTACTTTTTTTCCAAGACTCATTTCCTGAACTGTGAGACAAGAAGACTGTTGCCATGGTGACTGTTGATCGAAAACTACATTTAGTATTATCATTTTTTGGGGGGGGCCTTCTTGAAATGCACGCAACAGAAAGCTGAAACCATTGAATACAGGTGCCCGATATTTCCCAGAATTACAACACTCGTTCATTTTAATTATGTCTTTTCTATTAGCAGAGACTGGTCCATTTACACATGGTCTCATCACCTGTGTTACCGCCTGGCTGCACTTGCACACACACACACACACACACACACACACACACACACACACACACACACACACACACACACACACACACACACACACACACACACACACACACACACACACACACACACACACACACACCTGCATATTGAAAATCCAGGGGAGATGGGGGTTTGGGTGCTCCAGCTGTGAGCAACTATGGAGATAATCTAAAATGCATCCGTCAACACTGGAGCACGCTGGAAACATAAATAAAGGCCAGTGATGCAGACGCACACACTGGGCTTATCACTTCATCCACTGGAAAGAGGAATCTCATCTTTCGTGGCTGCGGCAAGTTTATCCAGGAACTCGGAGCTTGTTGTACTGTTTTTTCTTTTTACTGGTTCATAAACAAAAGCTGGCCGAGAATACAGAAAGATGTTTAATAACTTGTTGGAGCTTGTTTAACAGTTTCTTTATTGATAACAGCATAAGAGTCAATACATTCTGACTTTTATCTCATATACAGATATATTACTGTATACCATTGAAAAGTGCTTGAAGTAAGTCATTATAAAGAAGGTTCTGGGTTCGAATCCCGGTCGGAACAGGGCCTTTCTGAGTGGAGTTTGCATGTTCTCCCCGTGTCTGTGTAGGTTTCCTCTGGGTGCTCTGGTTTCCCCTACCACTAAAAACATGCACAATAGTAAGTAAGCTTTATTTATATACCGCCTTTCACAGACCAGAGTCACAAAGCGGTTTACAATTGTTATTTTTTGGGCATTTATCTCTCACTCCACACAGAGATGGGAACAGCAAACAGTAAATAAAATAATAATAATAAATAAAAATTGACCTTTAGGCAATCAGGAAAGTTTAGAATATAAGGGGATTTTCAGAGTGAGGTGAGATATTGTACGTGTTTTTAGTGTTGTAGGAGCATCGAGAGCAGGAGTGTCAAACAAACAAAAAGGAGCTGGGTCAAAAGCATAAATTAGAATTGTTTTTTTACATATGAAGATATTTTGACATAAATCTTATTTTTCATGAAGTGTGTTTATTATTTGGATTTAAACAAAACTGGACTGAATCTAAAGTTAAATACTGTATATTGTTTTATATACTTCTAATGGTGTGTTGGGTTCAGAAAATAAATGAAATGTTCTTGTTTATTTGAGAAAATGGGTGATTATAACATGTCATGGTCGTCCTTTACCATCATAACACGCACACTAGGTTAAATCCTCCAGCTCTGGTCCTGACCAAGCCGAGCATCAACATCTGGAGATGGGTTCCCGGGCGCTGTTACTACGGCGACCACTGCTCCTGACGTAAGCCTCAGTGGCATCAGGATGGGTCAAATGCAGAGGATTGAATGTACCTACGGGGATCAGTAAAGTCCACCTTCACCTTCACCTTCTTCAATGCTGCAAGTTAATGTTGATATACTGTATAAAAATCATGTTAGGGGCCACTAAAAATAGCTCACGGGCTTGAGATTGCCATGCCTAATCCAGAGGAAACCTACACAGACACAGGGAGAACATGCAAATTCCACTCAGAAAGGTCCTGTTTCGACCCAGATTTAAACTCAAGATCTTCTTCCTAATTAGCGAGAGAGCAAACCACTCAGCCAATGGTTCAATTCAAGCTTTAGATACAGAGGCTTTTCTGGACATACTTTGTAGATAATTATTGATAACACTCAGTTCTTGGTCGTGCGAAGCCATTTGTTTGTGTTTTCTGTTTTGACATTACAATCGTGAACCATGTCTTCTGCTGAGACGCGACCCCAGACCTCCGCATCCTTTGTCATTTTCTTCACCATGACAACAGAAATGTCCAAAATGACTCCTGTGGTCGACTTCAGAACATCACATTGATTCTTGTGTGTATGAAGCTGTTTTTTTGGTGATTAAGTAAGAATTAATGTATGTGATATTTTAGTATTAATGTGTGACTGAATAAATGAATAAATAGATAAGTGTCCACCCCCCGCCCTCAGCAGTCTGTGTTTCTCCTTTAACGTCCTCAGCCTCTTGTTGTGGTGGTTGTTCTTTATCCTCTCTGACGGTAAAGCCTTTTCTTTCTCTCCCAGTCCCTGCACATTCCTGGGCCGCCTTGCCTGAACTACACTTTTGACCTCACCACAGATTGGCTCAATGATATTTTAATTTGAAACAAGAAAACTGTAGGTGGCCCAAGAGTGAAAAAAAAAGTTAATTCATTCACATTCAATCATTCATAACCAGGGCTGGACTGGCTATCGGGCGTACCGGGCAATGCCTGAAGGGCGGCAACGTGACCATGTACCCAAGACCATAAACGTGCACAGGGCGTGTCTTTGCAAAACCCGTGCACACAATACACCGCTGCAGGAAACAGTCTCCCCTCTCCTCTTGAAGCGCGACTAAACTCCATAAATTAAAGCGTGGGTACCTACATTTTCCATCGCATTAAAAGGTCATGTTGGCCGTTTTTGGTCTCAGTCCAGCCCTGTTCATAACCTCTGAACTAAGGCCAAAAAAGAAGCACAAACTGTATGTATTGCAAAACAGTTAGACGGGTCAGACGGGACGTGTTTGTGAACCTTTCTGTCAATCAAGCACATTCATAAAGTGCTTCACAAGACAAAACAAATACATGTGAATTAAAAGCAGACAATAGAAAATAGAACAGTGTAAATACATGTAAAACAAATAGTATTCAAATGTATGTTTTTAAAAAATTGGATAAAAAAAGATAAAAAATGATTCATTTACAAAGTTTTCAACCTGGACGTACTGTAAACATTGCCAGAGACTTTTTGATTCCAATCTAAGGGAGACTGTCTATGCTCTTCCCTAATGTTAAGGAATCAACAAATAATCCAGAAATATTATTTTTGATCCACTGCCTGTGAGTAAACAAACATTGAAGTCTATCTTCTCTTGTTTAAGTATTTACATTTGGCTCGGGCACAACACACCAGTTTGAATACTGTAGAAGAATAGTGTTTTCTTCAGCAGAGTAGATTGTGAGGCCTGGACAGTGTCTCGATTGTGTTTTAACTGATCGTGTCAGATGTGGCGTTTCATCCAGCTCTGGGCGTAATCTCTGCAGCCTCTAATCTCGTGCAAAGGTGGCTGCTAATCTCCTCACAAATCTGGCAAAACCTGATTACCCCTCGCACTGTCACAGAAGTTGAGCAAGACGCTAAACTGTTGGGATGAAAGTCAAAAGATCCTGGTGTCGCTAAACGGTTATGGATTTAGGTGAGATTCTAAAAAGGATGAGACGCGATATCATGTATGGAAGCTTGTTAGGTTCACTTGTGAGTGTGTGTTTTTGTTCGCTGGTATCATGTTATTTCAAGATAATTTCATGTTATTTCAAGATAATTTCATGTTCTTACAAGATACGGATAATGTTATTACATGATATAAAATGTTATTTCATGATACCATTTTATTTTGAAAGAACAAGATACTGTAGATACAGAAGAAGAAGCTGCAGACGCCAGACTTTTAATATTTACAGTCTATGTCCAGACCATATGTCAGGAATGTGGAATGGCTCAGGCTTTGTACCTTTCTGCGACAGCGAGGGCTGTCAGAGGTGTATTTCCCATGACGGTCAAGCTAAAGGCTAAACTGTATTTGCTGGCCTTAAATTAAACCATTGTTCTAGAAATAATGACCAAATAGGGTCATAATAATAATAGGGAATAATTTGATTGTTAATATATAGCGCCAAACTGCGTGAACAGTAGCAGCTGTAGCCGTGCGTGTTAGCTCTGTTACAACTTGAAATTCACTGCATGGTGATTTTTATTTCCTTGTTTACAATCCTGAAATATTATAAATCTTTGCGGATTTATGTAATTATGGTGATAGCAGTTCATAACTTCACATTGATTACATTACATCAATATGAATTTAATCACATTGATTATTGATCTGATGCCCATAGACTGTAAATATTAAAAGTCTGGCGTCTACAGCTTCTTCTTCTTTATCTACAGTATCTTGTTATTTCAAAATAAAATGGTATCATGAAATAACTTGATCCGTGTCTTGTACGAACATGAAACTATCTTGAAATAACATGATACCAGAGGAAAAAACACTCACAAGTGAACGGAACAAGCTCCCGTAATTAAGCCTGTTAGCTTGACTATGATATTTCTTGCTTTGAAAATGTATGGACCCAATTTTTATATGTACCCAATAATAATAATAATAATAACAACAGTAATACATTTCATTTATATTGCTCCTTACATTTCCGGGAAACCTCAGAGTGTTAACCTAATCTAGAAAAGTAAATATTTGACAGCAATATTCAGATACTAATTAAAATTGTGCTGAAACTTGCATTGTTTAAGGTTCGATATTTACATTTTAGATGAAGCTTGAATTTTAACAATATTTGCATGTTAGATGTTTTATTTTCATTATTAACAGTTTTGGCTTCAGTTCTGTTAGTTTTGACTATAAACATGCACTCGACCTACAACGTCAGCGTATATTCAATCGGTTCAGCGCAATATCAGCTCTTTTCAGAACTTTCAGAGCCCAGAGTTCAGTTTGACATCACACTAAAGTGAAAAGAACCTGCATTTGAGGAGATGATGTAAAATAACTTGATTATAAAAAAGTTAAAAAAAAAAAAAAAAAAAAAAAAAAAAGTATTTAAGCACATAAATAATCTTCACATAATTCCATCCATCCATCCATTTTCTTCCCCTTAATCCATTCCTGTGTCGGGGGTGGCAGTCAGAGCAGCAGCCCCTCACTGATCCTCCTGCAGGTGCTGAGTCCACAGGAGCTGAGATCTTTCAGTGGGAGCTTCAGGCAAAGTGGGGTTAAGTGTCTTGCCCAAGGACACAACGACAGCAGTCATCAGTGGGAGTCGTGAAGTAGGTCTTACTGTGGGCTTGAACCCACAACCTTCAGGCCCAAAGGCCAATGCTCTACCAACTGAGCCACTGTCGCCCATATAATTCTTCAAACAGACATTTCACAGTGCAGATTCTGTACCTCATAAGAAATACAGAGTTATTGGTCCATATGTTTAAGTTTATTCATTTCTTGGGTCTTTTCAACTCATAAACAATCAACAAAAACTACTTCATATCCAAATTGTTTTACTATTTTACATAAACAGGTTTCTATAGAAGTCCATAAAAGTCCCAGAGCGTCCCGTGTCCTGACCCTCCTGCAAAAGAAACAGACAGAGGACTGCAAAAATCTATAGAAAAAAATAAATAAATAAATAAAACCAGGTCGATGTATAGAAAAGCAACAATTCTGCTACTGTGGTGCCTAAAGGATTCATAATAATAATAATAATATTAATAATAATAATAAAATATATATATTATAATAATAATAATAATGATTATAATAATATGATACTAATAATAATAATATAAATAATAATGATAATAATAATAATAATAATACAAATTAAATACAATAATAATAATAATGATAATAATAATGATAATAACAATAACAATGATAATAATAATAATAACAACAGTAATACATTTCATTTATATTGCTCCTTACATTTCCGGGAAACCTCAGAGTGCTAACCTAATCTAGAAAAGTAAATATTCAAACAAATATATAATCAATCATAATTTATCTCCATCTTTATACTCTAACCTCTTCCATTGTAACTGCAGCCATTGCACAGCTACACAAAACCTGTGTAAAGGCTGGGTTCAAAGTTCAAAATTGTCACTGGATATCTTTGGCAACGCAACATGTTTCAGTGAGTTTCTATTGCTTCAAGTTTCAACTAATTCTCGTCTCTTTCAGCGACTGAAGAGACCAACCCTTTGCATGTTTGCCCTCTCATCCGTCACTCCACACCGCTCTAAGTATGTGTGTGCGTGTGTGTGTGTGTGTGTGTGTGTGTGTGCGTGCTTTCGGCCTTTTCTTCTGCAGCCAACCACAACACGGACTCTATCCACTCACAGTTAGTTAATCTGAGTTTGCAGCACACGCAGAAACCTCGCAGGAATAAGAAAAAGTGGTTTTGCGTCGCTTTGAACAGACTTTCTAGTGTTGTTATTTTGTGCCAGGGGACGTAGACTTGTTGCATCTGTTTATAAGAGCCTGAAGCAAGTCACTTCTGTGGAAGAATGTTCACACGAGCTTCTCTGGGATTTAGCAGACAGGCAGCTTTGAGGCAGAAAACTTTAGTAACGACACATAATGCAGATTTTCATACTTGACGAGAATAATGTTTTTGCTATGAGCCGTTGTTCATGTGGTTCTACTTTGTACCTGTGTTCTTTAAAACTGATTCACTGCATTGAAGGTACAATAGATAATGTACAGTTCATATATTTGTATCAATGAATTATAATTAAATACATGTGGAATACAGAAAATTAGGGTAGTGTTCAATAATCCATTCACTTTTGTAGTTCAACGTGAAACTATTTTATTTAATAATGTGCACTTTATTCCTCCTCTGCATTTGACCCATCCTGATGTCACTAAGGCTTACGTCAGGAGCAGTGGTCGCCGTGGTAACAGCGCCCGGGAACCCATCTCCAGATGTTGATGCTCGGCTTGGTCAGGACCAGAGCTGGAGGATTTAACCTGGTGAGCATGTTTTTAGTGGTAGGGTAAACCGGAGCACCCGGAGGAGCACACGGGGAGAACATGCAAACTCTCTGCTAACCACTCAGCCACTGTGCCGCCCCAATTTTATTGTTATTTTTTTGTGACTCAATAAACAAAGATATACATCAATCCTGTATTTGCAGCTTGTAAAAACCCCAAACAAATCTCAGAACATTTTATTATTTTGAAAATGGGCTGTTCACGGCCAAAACATTATACCAAATAATGTGTTTTTATCTTATTTTGAGGAAATTCTGACTGTCCAAAAACCAGATTTGCCAACGCGACAAGACATTATGTGTTATTTAAAAAACGTTTTCTCGTTTGAAGGTAACTGTTTCTTGTATCTTTTTAGAACAAGACAATTTTGCTGTCCCTTTGGCAAATATTGTTTTAAGGCAGTCAAAGTGTGCTCAAATGGAGATGCATTTTGCCAATTTTGAGCATTTTTTTGCAGTAAGGCTTGCCATTGGTCACAGTGCATGTAATAAATCTATTTCTTGTCTGGATTTGAAGTCACTGAACAATTATTGAAATGAATAATTTTCAGATTAATATTCAAATTGTCCGAGTTTCACTTGAAGTTTGGACCTCTATATATACATGAGTTTGTGATTATTTTTAAACAGTATCTTACATGTTGTGTGCTTAGAAAGTCCAGTACCCCAGCTTTAATAAAAACCAGTGCATATTGTGAGAAGACACCTTTGTTGATTGCACCGGAAACACACACGTCTCCACACCTGTGCGTCTGAAAACATGGGAATCAAAACTGCACTCTATCAGCTCCCATCTTCCTCTCCCCCATGGATCACCTTTCTCCCCCCTCTCCCTCACCTCGACTGGTGGTCCGAGCGCGGAGGGTGTCTGCGCATGGTGTCTATCGGGGGCCCTCACTTGGCCCTGTGATGCCTCAGCGCCACAGAACAATAGTCAGATCCAAGTTTACTCTACGGCGTGGGTGGTGTGTAGTCACGTTCATCGCGTTCATTACATCTCCATCGACACGGAAATGCAGGTATTTTTGTTTTAAGTGTTCCATAATGACCAGTGTGTGTGTGTGTGTGTGTGTGTGTGCGTGTGTGTGTGTGTGTGTGTGTGTGTGTGTGTGTGTGTGTGTGTGTGTGGATGAGGGGGAGGCGTAAGGAGCTGTGGTTCTGGTCAAGTGCCAGTGAATGGGAGCTTCTCTAAACAGGGTAAAGTTTGTCGTTACGCATCAAGTCTTGGATGTCGCTTAAAGCTCGGGTACCTGACTTTCAACCCATATAAAACCCATATATACAACCTATTTATTTCATCTACTTTACTTTTTGTTTTATTTTTAAAGTGGATAACTGGTATTTTTACAGTTGTCGATTTGCCAACAACAGATCAGACAGCAGAACATGCAAATACATGGGAGCTTATTGGTCCAGAGGGAGAGGGAGGACAATGGTAATAAATGTAAACAAATGTCCTTAAAAGTCCTGGACCATCTCTGTCCTTACACCCTCCTCCAACGGTGTCAAAAAGTGACTCTCCTGGCTCTTTCTTTTCTAGTATTTACTCCGGACTGTACCTTGGGTTAATTTCCATCTGTTGTCCCACAGTCGCACTCACAAACATACACGCATTCACCCTGAACTACTGCCCACCGGGGAGACACAGGGAGAACATGCAAACTCCACTCAGAAAGGCCCTGTTCCAACCGGGATTCGAACCCAGGACCTTCTTGCTGAGAGGCGAGACTGTTATCCACTCAGACACCGTGCCGCCCAACGATGTAAGATGAGGAAGAAGGAGCACTACCGCAGGGCCTTCATCCCCACCACTGTCAGACTGTACAACAAGTCACTTTAAGTCACTTGCAACAGGACTGAAAAACCTGCACTACTATTGACACTTTTTATTACATTACATAATTATCCTGCATTTAACATGTTGCACATTTCTGTCTTTTGCACAATCTGAGTGATTCTATCCATGCCAGATGTGACTGTACGTTTCTCCATCAGAGATCAATAAACTCTATCTTATCTTATCTTATCTTATCTTTGGACAGCTTGTAGTGGTCGAATTTGTCATTACTAATTAATTATGAAATCAAAAAATGAGGTATCACTTTAGCATTAGCATTAGTGTTAGCATTACCACGACCTAACAGACGTAGTCACTCCTATCTCCGCCGTTCTAACTAACTAAAATGTAAAAAAACACATCTGTGCATGCGTCAGCTGCACGAGCCTCATTCATTTAAACGAGAGACTTCAAAAGTCCACAGCGACTAAACTAGACTGGTCCAGAACACTCAGCATTGACACACATGTGGAACGGAGCTTTGGGCCAAGAGACAACTTCTGGACCATCCTGTAAAGACGTTTTCCAGAGGTAAGAAGATGCTATATGTTAGCATTGGCTAATTCTTATTCCGGGTCCACCCCCACAGGCCCGGGGTGGTACTGCAGCATGTCAGCACCACCCCCACAGGCCCGGGGTGGTACTGCAGCATGTCAGCGCACGTCATTTTGGACACTTTTGAGCCGGGACCCGCCCACACTGTTCAGGACTCAGAGATAAATAGTGATGTTTGTAAAAATCTAACTTGTTAAAAGGCGACAGTAGCTCAGTTGGTAAAGCATTGGCCTTTGAGCCAGAAGGTCGTGGGTTCGAGTCCACCATAAGACCTACGTCACGACTCCCACTGATGACTGCTGTCGTTGTGTCCTTGGGCAAGACACTTAACCCCACTTTGCCTAAAGCCCCCACTGAAAGATCTCAGCTCAGTGAGGGGCTGGTGCTCTGACTGCCACCCCCCCGACCCAGACATGGATTAAGGGGAAGAAGATGGATGGATGGATGGATTATATTTCATGAACCTTTTTCTTTTCTATGAGCCTATACACCTACTTCCATAATTGTTTTGCATTCATGCTTCACAAGCCAATGGAGACTATTCTCATGTGTCCAAACATCAAAGAACACTGTTGCACTTTGCCGTACAGACTGTCGTGTATTTGATCAATTCAGTTTTCTTGCTTCCACAAAATCCACTAGTTCTTGGTTTGAAATTGGGCAAAAATCCTCAAAGTTGAGTCAGTGAGACAGCTGCTGCTTTCAGCGTTTACGCCTGAGGTTAAGAACGATAGAAACCACATGCGACACACATCGATTCTTTGTCCACAAGAAGGAAACGCTATATTTTCAGTCCCAACATTTAGCAAGATTTGATTTTTCTGTTTCAACCAAAGACAGAAACTCGACTTGAACATGACGCACACACACATCTCTGTCACACACACACACACACACACACACACACACACACACACACACACACACACACACACACACACACAGACAATAAAAGCAACACAAAATTGACTATATTGTCCTGGAAGAGCAAAGGATTGGTGTCATTTTATTTTATCTTTATAACATTCAAACAGGGGTAGCTACCTTTCGTAACCACGGACATTTTTACCCTTGCAATAAATGCCATTGAATTAGTTCCTTGGTCCAAACTCTCGTTCCATCTCTAGTTTTCATGTGAAGGAAAAGGACCACCCTCACTCAGCCACTCAGCTCGCAGCCCAAAGTGTCAAATAGTGACTTACAGGGTTCTTTCTAACAAGTTTACAAAAGATAACAAGGTTTTCTGATAAGATAAGAGGCTGTGAGGCTGTAGACCCAGGACTGAGGCTGTAGATCCAGGATTGAGGCTGTAGACCCAGGACTGAGGCTGTAGACCCAGGACTGAGGCTGTAGACCCAGGACTGCGGCTGTAGACCCAGGACTGAGGCTGTAGACCCAGGACTGAGACTGTAGACCCAGGACTGAGGCTGTAGACCCAGGACTGAGGCTGTAGACCCAGGACTGAGGCTGTAGACCCAGGACTGAGGCTGTAGACCCAGGACTGAGGCTGTAGATCCAGGACTGAGACTGTAGACCCAGGACTGAGGCTGACGACACTCAGATCTATGTCTCACTGACTGCAGGAGAACATGGACCACTGGATTTGCTCCTTCACTGTATCCAACAGATCAGTGACTGGATGCAAAATAATTTCCTCCAGCTAAATGCAGACAAAACCGAAATCATTGTCTTTGGTCCCCAGAAACAAAGAGAGGGCGTCATTTGTCAACTTCAGTCTCTCTCCCTACTTCCTTCAGACAAGGTCAGAAATTTGGGGGTAATACTGGACTCAGACCTAAATTTCAATAGCCACATAAAATCAATAACATCAACAGCTTTTTACCATCTGAAGAACATTGCCAAAGTTAGAAATATAGTGTCCAGGGCAGACCTGGAGATTCTTGTCCATGCATTTGTCTCCAGCAGGCTAGACTACTGCAATGGCCTGCTTACAGGTCTGTCCAAACAGACCTGTAAGCAGCTGCAGTACATCCAAAATGCAGCAGCTAGAGTCCTGACAGGAACCAGGAAGTATGACCATATTAGTCCGGTCCTCAGGTCTCTGCACTGGCTTCCTGTGGCTCAAAGAATAGATTTTAAAACGGCTCTGCTTGTGTACAAGTCTCTCCATGGCCTTGCACCAGAATACATTAGTGACATGTTGGTGTCATATGAACCGGCCCGGACTCTGAGGAGCACAGGGACTGGACTCCTGCTGGTGCCCAGAGTGAGAACCAAACATGGGGAGGCTGCGTTTCAGATCCATGCAGCTAAGATCTGGAACAATCTCCCTGAAAATGTGAGGGAGGCGTCTACTCTGTCAATGTTCAAATCCAGGTTAAAGACTGTTCTGTTTGCCTGTGCATACAACTGAAGGATTTTATCTCCATTTTTAATGCACTGCTGTCATTTATTTATTTTTTTAAATTTCTTGTGTAATTTTGAAAGTTTTAATGGTTTTATTCTTTTGTGTGATTTTAATGTTTTAATTGTGTTTTAATCTTTTGTGTGATTTTAATGTTTTAATTGTGATTCTGGTGTTTGTTTTATGTGATGATTTGTGATGTGGACTGTGAAGCGCTTTGTGTTGCCCTGTGTATGAAAGGCGCTCTACAAATAAACTTTGATTGATTGATTGATTGATAGACCCAGGACTGAGGCTGTAGACCCAGGACTGAGGCTGTAGACCCAGGACTGAGGCTGTAGACCCAGGACTGAGGCTGTAGACCCAGGACTGAGGCTGTAGACCCAGGACTGAGGCTGTAGATCCAAATTAGAGAAAATATTGCTATTTTCTCTAATTTGTACACTAGCTTTTTGTATTAATTAATAAACTAAACACATACAAAGAAAGACTTATTCTGAGCAAATGGAATAAAGGCCTTTATGACAATTATATAGATTTAATTAATTCATATAATCTACAGTTGACACAAACACAACATCAATGCTTTATTTCTAACATGTGAGTGACTTTGCTGCAGTATTGTTCCTTAATGAGTTTGTAATTATGTGTGGGTTGGCTCCCAGAATACACATCCAGACTCCCGGTAGCTGCCTTCAGGTGAGCGAGTGTTTAGAGCCTCACTGTGGAGAGAAGCCTCCACAAACAAACACAATCTCCACCACAAACAAACCATCACGCACAATCCTCGCTTTGGTCAACAGCTCTCTGGAGGTCCGATTGTTCTCGCATTTGTATGAAAGAAACGTAAACAGGAGTCAGTTTCAGAGCGGCCCTTTGTAATGAACCCACGACACAAATACTGCGTGGAAAACTTTAATCTGAAAGTCATACTCGAGCTCAACAAGGAGGCAAAGACCCCACATGGTTTTTATATTTTACATATATCTAAAGCTTCACTCCCAATGAAAGGTCATGTTAGTGACTTCAATTATGTTTCATTTTTAGAAGAATGTATACAGCCTCAGTCCTGGGTCTACAGCCTCAGTCCTGGGTCTACAGCCTCAGTCCTGGGTCTACAGCCTCAGTCCTGGGTCTACAGCCTCAGTCCTGGGTCTACAGCCTCAGTCCTGGGTCTACGGCTGCAGTCCTGGATCTACAGCCTCAGTCCTGGGTCTACAGCCTCAGTCCTGGGTCTACGGCTGCAGTCCTGGATCTACAGCCTCAGTCCTGGGTCTACGGCTGCAGTCCTGGGTCTACAGACTCAGTCCTGGGTCTACAGCCTCAGTCCTGGGTCTACAGCCTCAGTCCTGGGTCTACGGCCTCAGTCCTGGGTCTACGGCCTCAGTCCTGGGTCTACAGCCTCAGTCCTGGGTATACAGCCTCAGTCCTGGGTCTACAGCCTCAGTCCTGGGTCTACAGCCTCAGTCCTGGGTCTACAGCCTCAGTCCTGGGTCTACAGCCTCAGTCCTGGGTATACAGCCTCAGTCCTGGGTCTACAGCCTCAGTCCTGGGTCTACAGCCTCAGTCCTGGGTCTACAGCCTCAGTCCTGGGTCTACAGCCTCAGTCCTGGGTCTACAGCCTCAGTCCTGGGTCTACAACCTCAGTCCTGGGTCTACAGCCTCAGTCCTGGGTCTACAGCCTCAGTCCTGGGTCTACAGCCTCAGTCCTGGGTGTACAGCCTCAGTCCTGGGTCTACAGCCTCAGTCCTGGGTCTACAGCCTCAGTCCTGGGTCTACAGCCTCAGTCCTGGGTCTACGGCCGCAGTCCTGGATCTACAGCCTCAGTCCTGGGTCTACGGCTGCAGTCCTGGGTCTACGGCCGCAGTCCTGGATCTACAGCCTCAGTCCTGGGTCTACGGCCGCAGTCCTGGGTCTACAGCCTCAGTCCTGGATCTACAGCCTCAGTCCTCGATCTACAGCCTCAGTCCTTGACCTACAGCCTCAGTCCTGGGTCTACAGCCTCAGTCCTGGACCTACAGCCTCAGTCCTGGGTCTACAGCCTCAGTCCTGGATCTACAGCCTCAGTCCTGGGTCTACAGCCGCAGTCCTGGGTCTACAGCCTCAGTCCTGGGTCTACAGCCTCAGTCCTGGGTCTACAGCCTCAGTCCTGGGTATACAGCCTCAGTCCTGGGTCTACAGCCTCAGTCCTGGGTCTACAGCCTCAGTCCTGGGTCTACAGCCTCAGTCCTGGGTCTACAGCCTCAGTCCTGGGTCTACAGCCTCAGTCCTGGATCTACAGCCTCAGTCCTGGGTCTACAGCCTCAGTCCTGGGTCTACAGCCTCAGTCCTGGGTGTACAGCCTCAGTCCTGGGTCTACAGCCTCAGTCCTGGGTCTACAGCCTCAGTCCTGGATCTACAGCCTCAGTCCTGGATCTACAGCCTCAGTCCTGGGTCTACAGCCTCAGTCCTGGGTCTACAGCCTCAGTCCTGAGTCTACAGCCTCAGTCCTGGGTGTACAGCCTCAGTCCTGGGTCTACAGCCTCAGTCCTGGGTCTACAGCCTCAGTCCTGGGTCTACAGCCTCAGTCCTGGGTCTACGGCCGCAGTCCTGGATCTACAGCCTCAGTCCTGGGTCTACGGCTGCAGTCCTGGGTCTACGGCCGCAGTCCTGGATCTACAGCCTCAGTCCTGGGTCTACGGCCGCAGTCCTGGGTCTACAGCCTCAGTCCTGGATCTACAGCCTCAGTCCTCGATCTACAGCCTCAGTCCTTGACCTACAGCCTCAGTCCTGGGTCTACAGCCTCAGTCCTGGACCTACAGCCTCAGTCCTGGGTCTACAGCCTCAGTCCTGGATCTACAGCCTCAGTCCTGGGTCTACGGCCGCAGTCCTGGGTCTACAGCCTCAGTCCTGGGTCTACAGCCGCAGTCCTGGGTCTACAGCCTCAGTCCTGGATCTACAGCCTCAGTCCTGGATCTACAGCCTCAGTCCTGGGTCTACGGCCGCAGTCCTGGGTCTACAGCCTCAGTCCTGGGTCTACAGCCTCAGTCCTGGGTCTACGGCCGCAGTCCTGGGTCTACAGCCTCAGTCCTGGATCTACAGCCTCAGTCCTGGGTCTACGGCCGCAGTCCTGGGTCTACAGCCTCAGTCCTGGATCTACAGCCTGAGTCATGGCCCTCCTCAAGGTTTCTCACATTTAATCCCATATTTTTTGGCTGTTCCTTGCCGAGGGTCTAAGGACTGGGATGATCCGAGTCAAACCAAGTCTCTGCCACATTAAAATGCCGCCTCGCGGAAATTCAGTCTTCGCGGAAGACTGACGGCTAAAGCCACCCCTTCAAGGCCGGCCTCGCATCCTCAGTCTATCGCAGCAAACGCCCATTTCCAACCAACCCACGCTGGTCAAGCCAGCAGCTTAAAAGTGGAGAAACTCACTTTACGGCCTTCTCGAAGCCTTGCCATGCCACCACCAGTGCCTAGGTCCCGGGTGGATTGTGCGCGGACTCACGCAGGAGCCTCGCTGACTAAACGCCGCACCGGGGCCTAGGGCGCCAAACCACCTTTCAATAAAAACATTCAAAATGTATTTTGTCTTCTGAAGTCTCTCCAGATTGAACTGGCTTTATATCCAGTGTTATAAACATGAAGCCACAAGAAGCAACGCAGCGGACACATTCAACAGGCGCTGGATCAGACTTGGCCAAACGTCTAAATGTATGCACTGCTCTAAAACATGCACGGACCACTCAACTTCCACATGAGAATAGAACGACTTAAACTTAAAACACAAATCAGCCAAATGTCCAGCCTTTGATCTGACCCCCATCACCCAAAATGTTATGTTTTGACAAAGGTCTTCTTTGATGCCCTGGCAGATTCGTGGCCACAGTATTTTTACAGCCTACATGTCTAAAACAAAAGTCCACAGACTGAAAAGAAGCCATTGGAGCGAGGAAAGTAGGTGTTGTGCAGCCGTTATCAGATGGAGCAGCGGCGGAGGAGACATCGCTGTGGCACATCTCTGCAGCCTGTTATGGGAAAATCATCCACTCTTTCACACACGCACAATAGCAGCATGGATATTGTTAAACATTGTCTCTGATCGCACAACTGACATCTGCAAAGAAACGTCTGTCGGGTCAGATTACAGGGAACTAGAAACATGAGAAATGCAAGCACTTAGAAACACATTGTGCTCAAATGTGCAGAAATAAGTTTGACACAATGGGTTTGTTTGTTGAAATGCAATCTCAAATTATCCACAACAAACCAGTCATTTTCACTGTTGCTTCAGAAAAGTGTGTTTTCCTGGAGTTACAAAATGTGGAAATCAGCCTGGTTATGTTTCTGGTCATTGACTTTTCTGATGTGACTTGATAGCTAACAGTACTTTTTTATATGTATATATGCTTTTATAAAATATAATTTTTTTTATAAAATACGGAAGCTTGTTAGGTTCACTTGTGAGTGTGTGTTTTTTTCCGCTGGTATTCATGTTATTTCAAGATAATTTCATGTTATTTCAAGATAATCATGCAGTTATTATATAGCAGTTCATAACTTCACATTGATTACTGACTCGATCTTCCTGCATCCACAACAAAGACACCTCTGACACCTCTGACGCCTGAGCCATTCCACATTCCTGACATATGGTCTGGACATAGACTGTAAATATTAAAGGTCTGGCGTCTACAGCTTCTTCTTCTGTATCTACAGTATCTTGTTACGTAATTCATGTTATTTCATGATACCAATTTATTATGATTAAAATTATTTCATGAAATAACATGATATTTATCTTGTACGAACATGACATTATCTTGAAATAACATGATACTGTACCAGCAGAAAAAAACACACACAAGTGAACCTAACAAGCTTCCGTAATGAAAATATAGTTGAAGAGTCAAGAGAAAAGTTTCACATAGATTTCCCAGAAGCTGTGAGCTGTGAAAATGTTGTTCTACCTGATGACTAGCATTGTTCATTTGTCACATGTGTCACTCTTTTATCAACAATCAAGTCGGAATTATGAATGAATGAGATGGAAGGTAGATTAGAATACATTTTGAACGAATGTTGGCATAAATCCCATTTATAAATAACAATGGAAAACTCTCTGTGGGTACACTAAATTAAACATATACACAACACAATACAATGTATTCTTGTATAGCCCTAAATCACAGCAGCATCATCTCAGAGACTTAACAAAACCATTGAAATCACCACAGATCTGATAATCAACAGTTAAAACACATAAAGAACATAGAACACATGTTGATAAATGTCATACATGTAGAATGTTAAAGTGTCCTGGATCATCACAGTCCTTCTAGTTGGACACTAACTGTCCAACAGACCCTCCTGCATCAGAGGAACAACTCATAAGAAAACCCAGTGGGAAAAAGTGAGAAACCTCAGGGAGACCCATGGTTTGAGAAAGGGATCCGCTCCCACGGACGGACAGGCTGTAGATCCAGGACTCAGACTGTAGAACGAGGACTGAGGCTGTAGATCCAGGACTCAGACTGTAGAACGAGGACTGAGGCTGTAGACCCAGGACTCAGACTGTAGAACGAGGACTGAGGCTGTAGACCCAGGACTCAGACTGTAGAACGAGGACTGAGGCTGTAGACCCAGGACTCAGACTGTAGAACGAGGACTGAGGCTGTAGACCCAGGACTCAGACTGTAGAACGAGGACTGAGGCTGTAGATCCAGGACTCAGACTGTAGAACGAGGACTGAGGCTGTAGATCCAGGACTCAGACTGTAGAACGAGGACTGAGGCTGTAGACCCAGGACTCAGACTGTAGAACGAGGACTGAGGCTGTAGACCCAGGACTCAGACTGTAGAACGAGGACTGAGGCTGTAGATCCAGGACTCAGACTGTAGAACGAGGACTGAGGCTGTAGACCCAGGACTCAGACTGTAGAACGAGGACTGAGGCTGTAGATCCAGGACTCAGACTGTAGAACGAGGACTGAGGCTGTAGATCCAGGACTCAGACTGTAGAACGAGGACTGAGGCTGTAGACCCAGGACTCAGACTGTAGAACGAGGACTGAGGCTGTAGACCCAGGACTCAGACTGTAGAACGAGGACTGAGGCTGTAGACCCAGGACTCAGACTGTAGAACAAGGACTGAGGCTGTAGATCCAGGACTCAGACTGTAGAACGAGGACTGAGGCTATAGATCCAGGACTCAGACTGTAGAACGAGGACTGAGGCTGTAGACCCAGGACTCAGACTGTAGAACGAGGACTGAGGCTGTAGACCCAGGACTCAGACTGTAGAACGAGGACTGAGGCTATAGATCCAGGACTCAGACTGTAGAACGAGGACTGAGGCTATAGATCCAGGACTCAGACTGTAGAACGAGGGCTGAGGCTATAGATCCAGGACTCAGACTGTAGAACGAGGACTGAGGCTATAGATCCAGGACCTAAGCTGCAGAACGTGGACAGGTCCAGTGCAGGACTGAAGCACTCCCAGGCGGGTCGGGCAGGGCCGTCCACAGCATACACAATAATTGAAGCTTTGGGCGGCACGGTGGCTGAGTGGATAGCACTCTCGCCTCTCAGCAAGAAGGTCCTGGGTTCGAATCCCGGTTGGACCAGGGCCTTTCTGAGTGGAGTTTGCATGTTCTCCCCGTGTCTGCGTAGGTTTCCTCCGGGTGCTCCAGTTTCCCCTACCACTAAAAATATGTGCAATAGGTCTGGCATGTGCCTCCTATACTGGCCCCACTCCCAAAAATCACAATTGTAAACCGCTTTGAGACTCCGATGTGCAGTGAAAAGGCGGTATATAAATAAAGATTACTAAAGATTACTAAAGCTGAGATGGGACACGAGCCCACCTCAAGACCTTCACCATCGACTCCCACTGTCTGCTGTTGTTGTGTCCTTAGGCAAGACACTTCCCCCACATTAGAATGAGTCTGGTGTGTGTGTGAATGGTTGGTGGTGGTGGGAGGGGCCGATGGCACAGACTGGTTGCCTCACTTCTGTAAGTGTGCCCCAGGGCAGCTGTGGCTACAGTAGTAGTTTATCACCACCTTTTTGGAGAGAAAGAATAATAACATAGGAAGAGACTTTGAGTGTCCTGAAAAACGCTGTATAAAACTTATTATTATTATTATTATGATCTATCTCTATCTTCTCCACAGGCTGCTGTTTGTCTGAGTTGCGAGATCTGTAAACTGTGCTTTTCAAACAAACTCACTTCCCCTTTAATTTCTCTCATCGTCCGTTTATCAAACCGGAACATACAATCATTGTCCCACGTTGTCACACATACAAATCAAACCTTCCTCCTTCCTCCTCCTTTGCAGTGAGTACAAGCAGTGACACCTGGACGTGGTTCAAAGCCTTTGGGGGAAACACAAAACAATACTAGTACAGTCTATTCACAGTAATGGACTGCGAAATGCTGGCTCCTTGCAGATCCAGTCCAGATAAAATGGCAAATACAAATGTGAGCACTGACCACAGCTGAGAACAAAGAACCATTTTTCAAAAACAAAACAAAAAAGCAAAAGAAAGCGTTTGTGTGTTTTCTGTGGGAAGCGTTTTGAAGACCGGTGCTTTTTCTTTCTAGATAAACAGGATCGTCTATCAGCTTAGTTGTTTTGATAATTATACAAGTGGAGTCCCATCATCGCTGCGGGTTTTTTGTTTGTTTTTGAATCTGAGAACTGCTACCTTAAGTTCACAGGCTTTGCTGCATTTATCAGATTTTGTCGATGTGAATCTCTAAAAAAAACCATCTTATCGTGGCCATCGTTTTGGTTTTGGACCCTCCAAGGCTTCAGAGAGTGCGAGCAGTTCTAACGCTGTTTACGGACTTCAGAACGCTCGGATAAAAGAGCCGTTGTTGTGGAGAGCGTCTGTGATGTCTCCCTCGCACGCGTTATTATCGCAGCATGGATAAAAACGACTTTGAGAAAAATGGGGGCAACGATTTATGCGCGTTAAAGGATTATGGACTGACTTTTATAATGGCGCTATTTTATCATGCTGTAATTGAGAGTGTAGTAAGATATGGTATGTGTGTGTGGTTTGGGATTGTGACTGTTAAAACAAAAGCAGAACTTCACAGATCAGTGCGCACAGCCCTTAAGGTCATGGGAGTGAGGGAGCATCCATCTCTGCAGCAGATATTTGACGAGACTGTTATCAGACCGGCAACGAAAATCACCTCAGACCCTTCTGTCCTCTACTCTCAGTATGAGCTCCTCCCATCAGGCCGCCGCTACAGAGAACCAACTAGAAATAAGAAACAATATCTATACCGGTATAAGAACTCCTGGTCCTGGTCCTGGACTGGGTTAGTTACTATAGCAACACAATGTTACAGTAACTGTTAGTAGTGTTACGTGGTGAATTGATGGAGGACTCAAAATGCAGGAATGCCGAAAATATTGATTTATTCAAATAAAAGTCCAGGTTAAAACCCAAAATCCACGAAACAGGAACAAAACAGACATGGACAAGACAATACAATGAACCAGCAACAAGGGGAGAGAAGCACAGGGTACACATAGACACAGACACAGGTGAAACACATCAGGGCGGGGCAGACAATCAAGACAGGGAAAAACAGGACAGGAAGTACAACTAAAACCAAACCACAGAGAACAATGTCAAAATAAAACTAAAATATAAAAATAAAACCCACACCATGACAAGTAGTTAGTTAGATAGATAGATACTTTATTGATCCCTGTAGGAGAAATTGAGGTGTCCAGCAGAAGCAAACATAAAATGGATCATTCCAAAAAGTTAAAAATAGTCATAATCAGCAACAGCCTCAGGTCACAGCAGCAGAGGTGGAGTAGTCTCTGGGTGGAGCAGGACAGGTCACAGCAGCAGAGGTGGAGTAGCCTCTGGGTGGAGCAGGACGGGTCACAGCAGCAGAGGTGGAGTAGCCTCTGGGTGGAGCAGGACGGGTCACAGCAGCAGAGGTGGAGTAGCCTCTGGGTGGAGCAGGACAGGTCAAAAGGTGGAGTAGCCGCTTGGTCCGGGCCATTTTCTCTGCTCTGGTCCAAAGTAAAATGCTAAATGCTTCATTAGCATTTTTCAAAAAGTTAGCATTCCTCCAGTGGATTTTCACTTGGTTCAGACCATGAATCCTCTCTGCTCTGGTCTGGACCAGTGTAAAACCATGAATCCTCTCTGCTCTGGTCTGGACCAGTGTAAAACCATGAATCCTCTCTGCTCTAGTCTGGACCAGTGTAAAACCATGAATCCTCTCTGCTCTGGTCTGGACCAGTGTAAAACCATGAATCCTCTCTGCTCTGGTCTGGACCAGTGTAAAACCATGAACCCTCTCTGCTCTGGTCTGGACCAGTGTAAAACCATGAATCCTCTCTGCTCTGGTCTGGACCAGTGTAAAACCATGAATCCTCTCTGCTCTGGTCTGGACCAGTGTAAAACCATGAATCCTCTCTGCTCTGGTCTGGACCAGTGTAAAACCATGAATCCTCTCTGCTCTGGTCTGGACCAGTGTAAAACCATGAATCCTCTCTGCTCTGGTCTGGACCAGTGTAAAACCATGAACACTGAACTGCAGCAACATCTCAGGCAGAATTTTTTTTTTTTTTATAAAAAGGTCAAAACAACTGTTTCAGAGACACTTAGAACTTGCAGTCGTTTTCCAGAACATTCAAAAGTAATAAAAACATTTGGTCCTTAGCATTAACCTTTCAACAATCTGTTTTTTTCTGTATTTCAGTTTTACTCAGCAGTTTTAGCACTGAGTAAAATTGAGCGACGGTAAAAAATAAATGACCTACTATTAAAAAAACAAAGTGGAAAAACAAAAAATTTTTTTTGAGGTAATTTCTCAGAATTCCATTGGTTTGAATGGGAGCAGTCAAAATGGCGTTTCTGGGAGTTCTAGTAGCTTCAGGATAGTCCGAGTGTTCCAGAGAAAGTCGTTATAGTCAGCTCTTACGTCTGAGGCTTAGTCGGTCAAAAAGTGAGTTGCGTTTTTATGGGAACTGCACAAGAACAGAAGTGGAACGGGTCCAAATGTATCTATGGAGAAGAACAAAGCCTTGACACTTTTGTTGAACAGTCTGCGTGGTAAAAACACCTGGACAGAAATCCACAACTTTGGGGTCAATCTGTCGTCACAAGTGGCATTCAAAGCAGCTCCTTCATTTTGGGCTCAGGGTTTTAATGAGAGAAAGAGAAAAAAAAAAAAAAAACAGCCTGCTGGTGAGAACGAGGGGGAATAATCCTGCACCGGAGCAGCGCCCTATTCAAGCCCCACGGGAGGCCGCTGTGAAGGCTTTGTCTGCGGCTCGTCAGGTCTCTCTCCATCCCATAATAATCAAGTCTTTGATAAGTGATTAGCGTCATTGTCGGCCGCATCTGTTTTGTGCTGGGAGTCGTCGTAACGGCAGGCACCGGAGCCTTCTTTAAGCTCTGCAAAAAGACAAAAAAATGTCAAGAGAAGGTGCGACAAAGTTTGTGTAAGAGTCACTGGCCGTAATGACTGTGTTGATCTGTTGTTACCGGGACGACAGGCGCAGTGATGTCATCAGATCCTGCTTCTATATCCCGTCAGAAACTATGGGGAAATCCATTTACTATGCATTCAAACTCTAAAAACTGTTTTCTATCGCTGGTTTTTATGTGGGAATAAATTCTTAGATCAATAGAGGTGTAATCTATTTTAATTAAATATCTTTTTGCGACAATACAACTTTTTGCTTGTCCCACCGGCAGTCAGAATGTGCTCAAACTAAGACACATTTTGACACATTATTTTTACCACTTTTTGCAGTGTTTGGTCCGTCACATCTTCAGATCAGCTTCTTCAGACAGAAAACCTCACTCAGCCAATCAGCTAAAGGATGTTTTCTATATAATGTTGTGGTCTGATTGGTCCACAACATTTATGCTTTTGCAAGATTCTTTCTTTCTTTCTTATTGGATCAAAATAAATGTGTTATTTATGAAGGAAATAAGTTTTTATACCCCAGCTTTAACTATATTGTGCCCAAAAAATGTATCATATGTAAATCTTTATAATAGTTGTAGCCGTAGAATTTAGTTTGATAGATCCATTCATACTTTTCCTGCATTTTAAGGAGCCTACACCAAAACCACATGTTATAAACTGTATACTCAAAATGTGTTTGATTATACACATTTGTAGAGATGAACTTAAGCCGATTCTAGAATATGGAGCTACCAAGTGCCAGCTCACCTCCAGGGAGAAGTTAAAAAATGGACTCAGATTCAGATTCATTTTTTTTCCATTGGCAGTAAAACCACATTGGAAAAACCAGAGCTCTCGCCACGCCGCCATCTTTACGGCGCCATGCTCATAGGGATTTTGGTTGAAAATTACAACATGAGATTGAGAACTTGTTTGGCAGATTAGCTACTGTATCTGGTGAATACTGACCAAGACCTCAGCTATTTTCAATTGTGTTTTTTGGGCTGAAAAAAATCTGGATTATGGGTAATAGTCCCTTGATATCTGTACTTGCAAATGGTAGTTACCGAGAGTTCTTTTGAATATATAAAGAAGCTGTAGTCTGCATTTGGACAGCTTTGACTGACGTCTCACCATAATTCGCTGGATTAAAATTAGCAATATCTTCTCGTCTCTTGTCGCTACTATTACATCATAAAATCACATCCTTAAGCGCCGTGGCAACAGGATCAGTTTAAGTAATCTAAAATTGCACTAAAGAACTATTGTAATTATCCCTGAGCCCATTAAGTCAATAAGCTAAAGCGTTTTGCCTATGAATGACAGGAATCGGACATTTTCTTCCTCCTCTTTTCTTCTGGCTGTCTTTGATCGTCTGAGGCCGGCAGGAGGTCCGCGAGTCCCTGAGGAGTTGACGACGTCCTATAGAGAGAATTGTTTTTACCCCAGCTGTGTTTTGCTTGTGCTGTAACATCTAATTCTACATACCACAGGTTGAATCAATGGGTTGGCAATGTCTTAGTAAATGGCGGACTGCTTTCCTAGAGCCGGCAAGGTGCTGGTGCTGGAACCCCTCCCGCTGCGACTGTCCGATACAACAAAACAGAGCACCACTCCATAGCAGCATGACACTTCCTCAGCCTGCAAATGAGATGAAAGCTTGAAAGCATGAAAATAGTGGACAAAGATGGGCTGTCCACCTCCAACAAAGACTCACACAACGGGAGAAACTTCAAAGAGCAATTCTGCGCAGGAAGAAGAGAAAAAAACAGCTATTTGTTAAAAGAAGCCCGCTGTGGAAAATGCAGGTGAATTTTCAGGTAATGGCGTGTTTCTGGGAGAGATACAGTGGTTGTGTTTGTAATGTTTTATTTCAAAAGGCCTCCAGACCTCTCCACCCGACGGCGTTTAGGTGCGCGGGAATATGGGCAATAAATCGGCTCCAATGGATAAACATGACGAAAACAAATGTTAAACTGTGTGCATAATATTTTCTTCAAAACACTGAAACAGGGTTAGGTCAAACTCACTTTGTCAGGGGCCAAATTTTAAAACATAAGAGCTGTTTGGGGCCAAAGTTATAAATGTGGGTTACTCTGATAATCATGATTTCTTTTGACAAATTCATTTTGTTTGACTTGAGTTCGAAGATTATTTTCTGGTAGGCTTTGATTCAACCACAATTGTGCCTAATATCAAGAGGAGATGTAAATGAAGAGTGATAGTTAAGTATAAAAATGATATCTTTGACCTTACTTAAACTAGCCTGGTCGTACCACACCATAGTACAGATTACATTTCATACGAAGGTCTGGATTGACTCCATTGACTCCGTTAACAGGTGGGAGGGGCTAACTCCTTTTGCAGATTGAAACCATTGGATCTGAGTTTACCGTGACGTTTGTAAGTGAGTGAGTGAGTCGTTAGCATTTAGCATTTAGCCTAGCTTTAGCCATCTGCTGTGCCGCTAACGGAGCCCGTGGGGAGAAGCGCCACAATCTTTACCAGCAATGACTTATGCTAAACATTCCTCTTGCTCCGGCTTCAGTTTCTTGATAGAACCAGACCGGATTACTTTACTATCGCATTCTTCACCAAACTGCAACCTGCCCGTTCGACGCAAACTCTTGACGTCACCCACATCATTTCAGGGGCCACTAAAAATGTTCTTGTGGGCTGGTGAGTTGTCAGTGGACACATTGATCCACATTTTGGACATTATTGCATTCCTACAGTATTGCATTATCACGACTGAATATGGGCACATGTACAGGGTCTGCAGTGTTCAGTGTTCATCGTACAGTCTGATCACAGCTGGACAGAATGACCAAAAGAGCCTCTCCTGCACATAGAGGCTGGATCAGTCGCTGAAGCTGTTCTCTACAGTGTCCTGCAGGGGGCGACAGTCATGCTCCAGTGGATGTCATGGATTAAGAATAAGATTATCTTTTATTCGTCCCACATTGGAGAAATGTCAGTGTTGCATCACTCTTACACAATAGTAGGAATGAGGAGCACACAACACAAGTTAAATGAACAATAACTCTATACTGATTTAAATAAAATAAAATCTCTGAGCTTGTCCAGGACCCTCCAGTCCCCCGTCTGCTGCACTGGGTCCAGGGCGGCACAGTGGCTGAGTGGACAGCACTCTTGCTTCTCAGTCCTGGGTTTCAAATCCCGGTCGAAACAGGGCCTTTCTGAGTGGAGTTTGCATGTTCTCCCCGTGTCAGCGTAGGTTTCCTCCGGGTGCTCCGGTTTCCCCTACCACTAAAAACATGCACAATATACATCTAAATGTAAATGAGAGAGTGAATGGATGGTGTTGGAGCTGATGGTCCAGTGTGTTCTGGACTCGCTTCTGTCATCACCGTGTGTGGAAGGATTGGAACAATATCTGACTCTGAACATTGGAAAGTGCTTTGGGTCTGTACCTTGGTCTGTAAAATGCGCTACATAAATAAACATTACTTACTTTCTAGGGGACTGCCCAGGACCGAGCTGGACTTCCTGAGGACCGTGGCCAGCTTCTTGATCGTCTCAGTTGGACAGAGATTTAGAGCACCAGTCTGTTGTTCACAAAAACCCCAGGTAAAAACAACTTTGAAAGGAAGAAATGTGGATAACAGGGTATAAAGTTCTATAAGCTGACTTCTGGTAAATAAATGTTGTTCAAAGTGACGCAGGTGGACTGTGAAAGCCTTGATCCTCCGTGCCTTTTCTCTCCCTTTCACATGGGTTTAAAAAGTCCAAGCTTTCACTGTCCGCTGCCTGAACGAGTCGATTGTTTCGTTAAGTGTTTTTGTTCTTTCTTCAGAGGTGGATTTGGCCTCACACACAATACATGCAACCTGATCACGGCGCTCACAACAACCATCAAGGAAGTTCAACAAGGTGTGAAATTCTCTCTTCAAGACGGCTATTAAAAGAAACTGTCACTGCTTCTTAAGACCAGAACGTATGAGAAAGTAAACTCAAGGTCGCTCTCACATTTCTGACAACGCTGCGATGGAATTTACTCAACAATGTGTCAAATATCCAAATAATCCACTCAAAACTACCCTAAAAGGACCACTTAAGAAAACATTGACCTCCCTGGATTGATCTGTATCAAATTATTTGGCTTTCTGGTCAAAGACTTATCACCCTCACGGAACCAGGACTCTTCAGGATGTAGGAGAAAAACGGGAAAAAACAGGATCTTATACACGACTCAAAAAAGTGCAGTAGTTTATATTGGAATGAGAAACAGAAGTTCTGGCTACTTGATATAGATAGATAGATAGATAGATAGATAGATAGATAGATAGATAGATAGGGTTAGGGTTTGATTTAAAAGTGTATTATGCAACTGAATGTGATGATTTTTGCATAATTGACTGGAGTGACCCAGAAGCACCAGATTTTAGCTGAATAAATCTGAAATGCTGCCCTCCCCATGTTTAGTCCGAGGGGTCCCTGTGCTCCTCAGAGTCTCAGCAGGAGGCCAGTCCCTGTGCTCAGTCCCTGTGCTCCTCAGAGTCTCAGCAGGAGGCCAGTCCCTGTGCTCAGTCCCTGTGCTCCTCAGAGTCCCAGCAGGAGGCCAGTCCCTGTGCTCCTCAGAGTCCCAGCAGGAGTCCAGTCCCTGTGCTCCTCAGAGTCCCAGCAGGAGTCCAGTCCCTGTGCTCCTCAGAGTCCCAGCAGGAGTCCAGTCCCTGTGCTCCTCAGAGTCCCAGCAGGAGTCCAGTCCCTGTGCTCCTCAGAGTCCCAGCAGGAGTCCAGTCCCTGTGCTCCTCAGAGTCCCAGCAGGAGGCCAGTCCCTGTGCTCCTCAGAGTCCCAGCAGGAGTCCAGTCCCTGTGCTCCTCAGAGTCCCAGCAGGAGTCCAGTCCCTGTGCTCCTCAGAGTCCCAGCAGGAGGCCAGTCCCTGTGCTCCTCAGAGTCCCAGCTGGAGTCCAGTCCCTGTGCTCCTCAGAGTCTCAGCAGGAGTCCAGTCCCTGTGCTCCTCAGAGTCCCAGCAGGAGTCCAGTCCCTGTGCTCCTCAGAGTCCCAGCAGGAGTCCAGTCCCTGTGCTCCTCAGAGTCCCAGCTGGAGTCCAGTCCCTGTGCTCCTCAGAGTCTCAGCAGGAGTCCAGTCCCTGTGCTCCTCAGAGTCCCAGCAGGAGTCCAGTCCCTGTGCTCCTCAGAGTCCCAGCAGGAGGCCAGTCCCTGTGCTCAGTCCCTGTGCTCCTCAGAGTCCCAGCAGGAGTCCAGTCCCTGTGCTCCTCAGAGTCCCAGCAGGAGTCCAGTCCCTGTGCTCCTCAGAGTCCCAGCAGGAGGCCAGTCCCTGTGCTCCTCAGAGTCCCAGCAGGAGGCCAGTCCCTGTGCTCCTCAGAGTCTCAGCAGGAGTCCAGTCCCTGTGCTCCTCAGAGTCCCAGCAGGAGTCCAGTCCCTGTGCTCCTCAGAGTCCCAGCAGGAGTCCAGTCCCTGTGCTCCTCAGAGTCCCAGCAGGAGTCCAGTCCCTGTGCTCCTCAGAGTCCCAGCAGGAGTCCAGTCCCTGTGCTCCTCAGAGTCCCAGTGGAGTCCAGTCCCTGTGCTCCTCAGAGTCTCAGCAGGAGTCCAGTCCCTGTGCTCCTCAGAGTCCCAGCAGGAGTCCAGTCCCTGTGCTCCTCAGTCCCAGCTCAGAGTCCCAGCAGGAGTCCAGTCCCTGTGCTCCTCAGAGTCCCAGCAGGAGTCCAGTCCCTGTGCTCCTCAGAGTCCCCTCCAGTCCCTGTGCCCTCAGTCAGCAGGAGTCCAGTCCCTGTGCTCCTCAGAGTCCCAGCAGGAGTCCAGTCCCTGTGCTCCAGGTCCCAGAGTCCATCCCTGTGCCCTCAGAGTCCATGAGTCCAGTCCCTGTGCTCCTCAGAGTCTCAGCAGGAGTCCAGTCCCTGTGCTCCTCAGAGTCCCAGCAGGAGTCCAGTCCCTGTGCTCCTCAGAGTCCCAGCAGGAGTCCAGTCCCTGTGCTCCTCAGAGTCCCAGCAGGAGTCCAGTCCCTGGCTCCTCCAGAGTCCAAGTCGGTTCCTATGGCACTAACATGTCACAGATGTACTTTTATGTCAGGTCCTGGAGGTCCACTTTAGATATAGCTTTAATGCAAAACAAATATCAAACCTAGCAACCCCTCTCATCCACGGCCTGTATTTTGTCGGTGCAACATTCTCAGATCCAGAAATGAGTCCAGTCCGCACCCTCACGCCAGGACCACACATGGACCACGCCAGGACCACGCCAGGACCACGTCTGGGCTGATGAGCGGTGATTGCATCCACCTCAGTATGTCGTGTGTCGTGGCTCCGGCGCCACAAGTGTGCGAATGCGACTCTGTCTTCATTGCCCCCTCGCCTCATGAATAATTCTGTGGCTTTAATGTTGTCAGATAAAACTTGGGTAATTGCAGACTCATCAGGATCCAGCGTGGAGTAAATTGTTGTCATTTAAGTGATTGTTCCAACAAGTAAATTACCCACAGTAGTATTTTAGCATCGCACACGTCGGCAGAGTCTGGAGCAGCAGGACACAGTCATTTTGGATAAATTTATTGTTTTATTTGTGTTTTAATCACGGTGAGATTTGTGGCTGATGTAACAGTTGTTCACACTTTAAACGTCCAGGAATAATAATGTTTAAAGAAAGACATTAAGAAGCTTTTGTAAATATTGAAATAAGGGCATTTGTCTAATTTTCTGTAGATTTTAGGATCAAAGATCGTACAGGTGACTTCCTGTATCCGGTGAGCGTGTTTCTGACTGCGTATCCACTCTGCTCTCTGTTTTGCACTACACACCCACACCCTTTACCCACTCCCACGTAGTGTCCACACCAAGCCCATAACTGTCGTAAGAACTCCGAGTCAGCTGTACTGCAGCTGAGGTTTAGGTAGCGGTTTATTGTTTGTTGGTCTCGGTTGTCTGTTGTGCGGGCCCCGGATCCGTACTAGCTTAGCACTAGCCCTAGCTAGCCTAGCCTAGCGCTACACTCGCTACTATGGCGGCTGCTATGTCTCTCCTCATCCTTTACTTGCTCGATTGCCATTTATGGCGCGTCTAACCTGGATCCTTCTCTGAGGGTAGTGATAGAGGTGTGAAAGTGTATGTGTCGTCTTAGCTCTGGAATCCAGGTCCTCAGTGAGTTAGAGCCTGCGTCTCCGCGCACTGGAGTCTCGAGCTAGCGCTCGATTAGCTACAGCCGCTCAGGGGACAGCGGGAGCGCAGCTTTAGGGAAAGGCTAGCGAGCCTAGCCAGCCCGTCCTCCGCAGCTGGGTCAAGACCCAGGTGACTGTTCAGCGGTAGTTTTCCCAATTGGGCGAGCATTTACAATCGCTGGGACGCTCTGTCGGGGAAAGGCCCCACTGAGAGAGCGTGAGCGAGCCGCTGAGAGAGCAGCTGAGAGAGCAGCTGAGAGAGCCGCTGAGAGAGCCGCTGAGAGAGCCGCTGAGAGAGCCGCTGAGAGAGCCGCTGAGAGAGCCGCTGAGAGAGCCGCTGAGAGAGCCGCTGAGAGAGCCGCTGAGAGAGCCGCTGAGAGAGCAGCTGAGAGAGCCGCTGAGAGAGCCGCTGAGAGAGCCGCTGAGAGAGCCGCTGAGAGAGCTGCTGAGAGAGCCGATGGAGTCGCTGATGCGCTGGTAATTGGCTCCTCTATTGTTAGAGGTGTTAAGATCCCAGGAGCCACTGTTCGGTGCTTCCCTGGGGCCAGGCTTGGTGATATTGAAGGGAATCTGAGGCTCATGATGACCCACAAGCAGCGTTTCCGTCGAATTGTTATTCACGCGGGTGGTAATGACGTTCGGCGGAAACAGTCCGAGGTGTTGAAGCTGCAAGTCGCCGCCGTGTGCAAGCTGGCTAGCACAATGGCCGACACTGTCATCTTCTCTGGGCCCCTACCTAGCACTAGCAGTGCAGAAGCATTCAGCAGACACTCGGCTTTCAACCGCTGGCTGTCTGGCTGGTGCCCTCGAAGTGGTGTTGTTCATGTTGACAATTGGAGTGCCTTTTGGGGAAAGCCCGGTCTCATCCGCTCGGATGATATCCACCCAACGTTGGCGGGTACATCCCTTTTGGCTAAGAATTTGGCCCTGGCTCTAAACTGTTCTGCTCGGCTCAAATGACGATGCAGAACTGAGGCCCGGGTGCAGAGCTGCTCTGCCCACAACCTCTGAGCCCCCATCTGTTCAGTTACTAGCCTCAGAACCTAGTCAGATTGAAACTGGTGTGTTCCCCGCTTGAAGTCTAAAGCACTATATGCGAGGAAATCTGACCTAGGTGTCAGACACAGTAACTTAATAAAAGTTCAGACAGACAGAAATAGTTCTAGCGGTAGGGTTGTTAAATGTGGTTTAATGAACGTCAGATCAATCTCGTCTAAATCGCTTCTCATAAACGAACTTATTATAGACAAGGGCTTGGATCTGTTTGCGCTCTCGGAGACTTGGCTCCAACAGGACGAGTACGTTAGATTGAATGAGTGCACTCCTCCGACGCATGTTAACTACCAGAAAGCCAGAGCTACAGGTCGCGGCGGTGGTGTTGCGATTATATCACACACCAACTTGGTTCTTAGTCCCAAAACCAACAACGCTTTTCACTCGTTTGAAAACTTAACACTTTCAATCACCTGTCCTGGGTGGAGAAAACAAAAGCAGTACTATTTATAGTTTTATACCGACCTCCTGGTCCTTACAGCGAGTTCCTAACAGAATTCTCTGACTTCATTTCAAACCTAGTTTTGGAATGGGAAAACATAGTTATAGCTGGAGACTTCAATATACATGTGGACGACAGCACTGACAGCTTAAACAAAGCTTTCAGCGCCGTACTAGATGGTGTTGGTTTTACTCAGAATGTCGAGGAACCTACTCACATTCATAACCACACCTTGGACCTTGTCCTGACCTACGGCTGTGATGTCTCCAATGTTGACATCCAGCGTCAAAGCTCGTTGCTGTCTGACCATTTCTTGATCACGTTTGATCTCGCTTTGGAGGACTTTCCTGCGCCGCAAGATAAAACCATAATGAAAAGAACCTTAAATGATAAATCTATCACAAGGTTCAAAGAACTAATACAGCCTATGTTGAATACTGCTGCAGGTGAACCTGTTCACAGCAGCTGCAGTCCCTCAGTCATTGACCAAACGGTGGGCAACACTATGGAGTCTTTCAAATCTGCATTAAATGCAGCAGCTCCTTTAAAACAGAAAACCATTAGGATTAGATCATCGTCGCCCTGGTACAGTGTTCAACTCCACACTTTAAAACAGGACGTCAGAAAACTGGAGAGGCTATATCGCCACTCCCACTCGGAGCCTGTCCACAGGGAGTGGAAAGCAGGTCTCCGAAACTACAAGAAGGCCCTTCGCGGGGCTCGAACTCAATACTATTCAACTTTAATAGAAGCGAATAAAAACAACAGTAGATTTTTGTTTGGTACCGTGCTCCTGCTGTTGGTAGTGGACAGGTTGAAGCGGCATACGTGACTTCCCACTTAGACTCTTCAGTGGGCCTTGAAGCGGCATATAAACTTAGACTCTTCATGGGGCTTGTGATTCCAAGCAAGCAGAGGTGATCTCTGTGGTCACATCCTCAAAAGCCTCAACTTGCATGTTAGACGCAGTCCCGACATGGCTCTTCAAAGACATACTTCCTTTGATAATTGAGCCTATCGTAAATATAATAAACGCATCCATACAATGTGGCTATGTCCCACAAGCTTTTAAAACCGCGGTAATCAAACCCCTTCTGAAGAAAACAAACCTGGACCCAGAAATACTTACAAACTACAGACCGATCTCAAACCTCACTTTTATATCTAAAATCCTGGAAAAACTTATAGCTGAGCAGCTCCGCTGCCACCTGCAGGAAAATGATATGTTTGAAGTCTTTCAATCAGGATTCAGAGCTCATCATAGCACTGAAACGGCACTAGTCAAAGTCACAAATGACTTACTACTAGCTGCCGATAATGGACAAGTGTCAGTGCTGGTCCTACTGGACCTTAGTGCTGCATTTGACACAATAGACCACAGCATTCTACTGCAGAGGCTAGAATGTGATATAGGTCTTAGAGGAACAGCCCTTGGCTGGTTTAAATCCTATTTATCAGATCGATATCACTTCGTCAATGTGAATCAGGACTCGTCGCCTTATTCTGGAGTGGAATTCGGTGTGCCGCAGGGTTCGGTACTCGGACCGATTCTTTTTACTCTCTACATGCTGCCACTGGGAAACATTATTAAAAAGCATGGAATTAATTTCCACTGCTATGCAGATGACACACAGCTTTATCTGTCGATGAAGCCTAATCAGACAGATCAGCTAGAAAAGCTCAGTGCCTGCATAAAGGACCTTAAAATGTGGATGACTCTTAACTTCCTACTTCTCAACCCGGAGAAGACAGAAGTGATCCTACTCGGTCCGAAGCGCCTGCGTGACTCCCTCACTAACCAGATGGTTACTCTCGATAATGTCAGTATAATACCCAGTAACACTGTGAGGAATCTTGGAGTCATTTTTGACCAAGAACTCTCCTTCAAGGCTTATATAAGCCAAGCAACTAAAACGGCGTACTTCCACTTACGGAACATCGCTAAAATTAGGAATTTCCTTCCTAAAAGTGACGCGGAAAAACTCATTCACGCGTTTGTCACCTCAAGGCTCGACTACTGTAACGCTTTACTGGCAGCGTGCCCTAAAGCCTCTTTGAAGAGCTTCCAGCTCGTTCAGAATACAGCAGCTAGGATCTTAACAGGTACCAAAAGGAGGGAGCACATAACTCCGGTGTTAAAATCACTCCACTGGCTCCCTGTGGAGTACAGAATAAAGTTTAAAATCCTACTCTTAACATATAAAGCCATAAATGGCTTGGCTCCTTCTTATCTCCAAGACACGTTAGTGTCGTATCAACCAGGTCGAGCGTTGCGCTCACAAAACGCCAGACGTCTGGTGGTCCCTAAGGTCTCAAGGGTCACTGTTGGTGGCAGAGCATTTAGCTCCAAGCTCCTTTACTGTGGAATCAGCTTCATTTATGTTAAGGAAGCAGATACGGTCTCCACATTCAAGGCCAGGCTTAAAGCACTTTACTTTAATTTAGCATATAATTAGGTAATATATAATATGTAGTGTATATATTATATATATATGCTGTATTATGTTATATATTATGTTATATATTATTCAATAATGTATTGTGTTATGTTGTATATTATGTTATATATTATGCTGTATGTTATTCTTTATTCAAGGCTAGGTTTAAAACAGTCCTCTTTAGTTTAGCATATGGCTAGGAAGGTAAGACTCGGAGAAGGTTAAACTCCTCAGAGTGTCAGTCAAGCTGCATAGGGAGTCAGTTTGCTGGGAGAAGTATGGTAACTTGAGCACTATCCTCTCCTCCTTCCTACTTTATCTGTTTAGCATTTTTAGGATTCTGACTGTAGTTTGTTCATTGCTATTCACCCGTTGTCCCATTGTCTGTTTCATGGTACGATGACGGGATCTCTGAGCCTGGCCTCTTCCATCTACACCTGCGGACTGCCCCGCCCGACCCGCCTGGGAGTGCTTCAGTCCTGCACCGAACCTGTCCACGTTCAGCGTCCACTGGTCCACGTTCTGTAGCTAGCTTAGGTCCTAGATCATTAGCCTGTCCGTCCGGAGGAGCGGATCCCTTTCTCATATGGGTCTCCCTCCCTGTGGGTTTCCCTAGTTCTCCCCAAGGTTTCTCACTTTTTCCCACTGGGTTTTTTAAGAGTTTTTCCTTGTCGATGCAGGAGGGTCTTGTTGGACAGTTAGTGTCCAACAGAAAGGATTGGTGATGATCAGGACACTTTAGCATTCTACAACATGTATGGACATTTTCTTCTGTGTGTGCTTTATATTCTTCATGTGTTTTAACTGTTGATTCTCTGACCTGTGTTGGTGATTTCAATGGTTTTGTTAAGTCCTCTGAGATGACTTCTGTTGTGACCTAGGGCTATACAAGAATAAATTGTATTGTATTGTATTGTATTGTATTTAGAATTATTTTATCTGTTGGTTCTTTTTAAGTTGAACTATTATTATTATCATCATTTTTTATCATTGTTAGTGTGTCATAATTAGTATTTTTATTTGTTTATTTGTGTCTCAAATCAATTGCTTTTTGTCAATACATACTTGAATTGAAACCCACCAGTCGTGAACCACCACCACAAAAAATCATCTTAAAATTTACATAATTTGTTCTGGTTCAGCCAAATTAAAGAGAAATGAGGAAGTGCTTTTGCAATTTATAATATTATGAAAAAATCAATTTACTTGTAAGTGAAACGAATGGGAAATGAATACATGAGAGAATTATGACACGCAGAGTGAGTTACGTCCTTTATTTGCAATATTTTTGATAATTGGCTCAGAGCTTTGAAAATCAACTGTAAATCAAACTCATCAAAATTATACTCATCAAGTTAGGGACTTTATACTTCTTTATGATGCTAAAGTTAGAGATTGAACAGTATTCTAACAGTACTTGAAGCGGCAAATTGGTATAATAGAATTTGTCAGTAGACCTGAAGTCGACCAGTTAAATTAGACCTTTACTATAATTGCTTTGAATGGCCATTGCCCTTTGCTTATACACAATTACCCCTTGCAGTCCTGGTGAGCAAATAAAACTAATGCAAAGGTGATGAAAGAGAAAAGAAAAAGTTCCATTGTGAGTTTGGATTGACTCAGGGATCTCAGCATGTCCTTTCCTTCCACCTGACCGTGCTCTTTGGCCGGCTTTACTCGCGGCCTGCGCATGACCCTGGTATAGTGGTAGTTTTAATCCATTCCAAAGACCTGATTTCATACGCTGATCGACTCCCAAAAGAACCCTCCTAATCCCTCCAAATGTTTCCCTGTATTTGAGCAAGAGTGGGCATTGTCCTGGGATTTAGGAGGAGTTTTTTAACAGGTGGGGAGATGTTCTTAAAGAGCGGGACCGTCCACATTTTGCGACTTGAAAGGTTTGTTTAAAGAAGCGGTACCAGATTTTTTTGCTAATGAGTTCATAAAAATGCTTATTACTACATACAAGTTGTATTTTAATCCGTAATTGAATGTAAACCTTGAGCTCATTGATTCAGCTTAGCGTGACGCCCGCTCTCCTCCAATCACAGAACAGGCTGCGTCCTCTAGCCTCTACAGCGCTGCTAAACACAGTAGCATGTTAGCATAAGTGGCTATAACTCCTCTGGCTGTAACTGCAGACACAGCAAAACAGCCCAAACCACACAACAGTGAGGAAGAGAAGAGGAACTAAAGCCAAAACATGATCAAAGAAGAAACCAAGCCCTGAACAGAGCTAGCTTACATCGTATCCTCTGGAGAGACTGGTCTGAGGGAGAGACCTGCGGGACCGCCTCGGACTATCTACGCTCGGACTATCTACGCTGGACTATCTACGCTCGGACTATCTACGCTGGACTATCTACGCTCGGACTATCTATGCTCGGACTATCTGTGCTCGGACTATCTACGCTCGGACTATCTACGCTCGGACTATCTACGCTCGGACTATCTGTGCTCGGACTATCTGCGCTCGGACTATCTACGCTCGGACTATCTGCGCTCGGACTATCTACGCTCGGACTATCTACGCTCGGACTATCTGCGCTCGGACTATCTACGCTCGGACTATCTACGCTCGGACTATCTACGCTCGGACTATCTGTGCTCGGACTATCTGCGCTCGGACTATCTACGCTCGGACTATCTACGCTCGGACTATCTGCGCTCGGACTATCTACGCTCGGACTATCTACGCTCGGACTATCTACGCTCGGACTATCTACGCTCGGACTATCTGTGATCAGACTATCTATGCTTGGACTATCTACGCTCGGACTATCTACACTCGGACTATCTACGCTCGGACTATCTGCGCTCGGACTATCTGCGCTCGGACTATCTACGCTCGGACTATCTACGCTCGGACTATCTACGCTCGGACTATCTACGCTCGGACTATCTGTGATCAGACTATCTATGCTTGGACTATCTACGCTCGGACTATCTACACTCGGACTATCTCTACGCTCGGACTATCTGCGCTCGGACTATCTGCGCTCGGACTATCTACGCTCGGACTATCTACGCTCGGACTATATACGCTCGGACTATCTGCGCTCGGACTATCTGCGCTCGGACTATCTACGCTCGGACTATCTACGCTCGGACTATCTACGCTCGGACTATCTACGCTCGGACTATCTACGCTCGGACTATCTGCGCTCGGACTATCCACGCTCGGACTATATACGCTCGGACTATATACGCTCGGACTATCTGCGCTCGGACTATCTACGCTCGGACTATCTACACTCGGACTATCTACGCTCGGACTATATACGCTCGGACTATATACGCTCGGACTATCTGTGCTCGGACTATCTGCGCTCGGACTATCTACGCTCGGACTATCTACGCTCGGACTATCTACGCTCGGACTATCTGTGCTCGGACTATCTGCGCTCGGACTATCTACGCTCGGACTATCTGCGCTCGGACTATCTACGCTCGGACTATCTACGCTCGGACTATCTGCGCTCGGACTATCTACGCTCGGACTATCTACGCTCGGACTATCTACGCTCGGACTATCTGTGCTCGGACTATCTGCGCTCGGACTATCTACGCTCGGACTATCTACGCTCGGACTATCTGCGCTCGGACTATCTACGCTCGGACTATCTACGCTCGGACTATCTACGCTCGGACTATCTACGCTCGGACTATCTGTGATCAGACTATCTATGCTTGGACTATCTACGCTCGGACTATCTACACTCGGACTATCTACGCTCGGACTATCTGCGCTCGGACTATCTGCGCTCGGACTATCTACGCTCGGACTATCTACGCTCGGACTATCTACGCTCGGACTATCTGTGATCAGACTATCTATGCTTGGACTATCTACGCTCGGACTATCTACACTCGGACTATCTACGCTCGGACTATCTGCGCTCGGACTATCTACGCTCGGACTATCTGTGCTCGGACTATCTGCGCTCGGACTATCTACGCTCGGACTATCTGCGCTCGGACTATCTACGCTCGGACTATCTACGCTCGGACTATCTGCGCTCGGACTATCTGCGCTCGGACTATCTACGCTCGGACTATCTACGCTCGGACTATCTACGCTCGGACTATCTACGCTCGGACTATCTGTGATCAGACTATCTATGCTTGGACTATCTACGCTCGGACTATCTGCGCTCGGACTATCTACGCTCGGACTATCTACGCTCGGACTATCTGTGCTCGGACTATCTGCGCTCGGACTATCTACGCTCGGACTATCTGCGCTCGGACTATCTACGCTCGGACTATCTACGCTCGGACTATCTGCGCTCGGACTATCTACGCTCGGACTATCTACGCTCGGACTATCTACGCTCGGACTATCTGTGCTCGGACTATCTGCGCTCGGACTATCTACGCTCGGACTATCTACGCTCGGACTATCTACGCTCGGACTATCTACGCTCGGACTATCTACGCTCGGACTATCTGCGCTCGGACTATCCACGCTCGGACTATATACGCTCGGACTATATACGCTCGGACTATCTGCGCTCGGACTATCTACGCTCGGACTATCTACACTCGGACTATCTACGCTCGGACTATATACGCTCGGACTATATACGCTCGGACTATCTGTGCTCGGACTATCTGCGCTCGGACTATCTACGCTCGGACTATCTACGCTCGGACTATCTACGCTCGGACTATATACGCTCGGACTATCTACGCTCGGACTATCTACGCTCGGACTATCTGCGCTCGGACTATCTACGCTCGGTCTATCTACGCTCGGACTATCTACGCTCGGACTATCTACGCTCAGACTATCTGCGCTCGGACTATCTACGCTCGGACTATCTACGCTCGGACTATCTGTGATCAGACTATCTATGCTTGGACTATCTACGCTCGGACTATCTACACTCGGACTATCTACGCTTGGACTATATACGCTCGGACTATCTGTGATCAGACTATCTATGCTCGGACCACATTCGGACGCGAAACTAGCAGTAATCTTTCAGTAATATATTGTGTTAGCAGTGCGTTGCTTTGGTATAATTTCATCAGTAATTGTTGTACAGCTTAAAGTGGTTCTCACCCCCGCTCCTCGGAGCTTACGTTACTCACATTTCCTGTTCAAATCTTCCTCTAAATGGGCGTAGCCTGGAGGACTAAAGGGGGCGTGAACGAGACTGGGCCGTTTACATTGCTCTGGGCGGGGGGCTGCTGAAGTCAGGTCCAACTTGCAGACGTCAGGTCCAACTTCTGTGCCAGTGTTGGCGCCAGATTCAAAATTCAAATGTAGTAATACAGGTCGCCAGCAGATGGCGCCTCACAGACGGTTTTAGGCAGAAAGTTTAACTTTCAACTAATTTAGTGACCTAACTAAAATTATGACCAGGATATGTAGACAACACTATTGGACACTCATTTATACCGTTTATCAGCAAAAAAAAGTGGATTTGAGGGTGAGTTGTCCTTTAAGTTGCGCTAATGCTAATGTTAGCATCAGATTGCAAATACAACTAGAAGGCTCCGCTTAGTGGAAATGAGAAGTCTCTGAGCGAGTTGGGAGGCGGTGCTAAACAATCAAACCTTGCAGAAACGGGTATAGCTCCTTTAAAAAATAAAGTGGGTAAAGTGAGAAAGGCAAGAGCTGGGCGAGCTATATCAAAGCAAGAGCGATAGAAATAATGTACAAGCCATTCCTCAGCGCACTTCTGCCTCGTCAGGCCCACAGGCCCAAAGTGACAGATGAATGCTACACTTTCCTCAACAACAAAACAGGCCAATTTGTCTCTGTCAGCCCGGGTTTTACTTAATCTTTGAGATCTTCTCGGACTGCGGCGAGCAACTTGTCAAGTAAACTCTGTGCGGCTCCAATCACAACTTTTGTGTTTTGTGTAAAAATAAAGGTTGACTGATTAATTGATTTCTCTCTATGTTTCACTACTTGTTGACTGTGACTTGTAGCCAATCAGACATAGAGGAAACTTGGGGGCTTGGGAAATATCGGAAGCACCCAAGAGTCCGCTCCATGTCCAGTTGCAGTACAGGCCATGCTTGCATTGTCTCCACTGTTTATGACGCCTGGACTCCACCGGGCGCGTCTCCGTTGACGCGCGTTGGCTGCTGTCCGTCAGACGTCCGTAAAACGGACTAGTGGCCAAACCGGCTGCAGCAGCGCGCAGCTCTGCTGTCCGTTTATCAGCCTGCTTTGTTTTTGTTGGAGACACGTTTGGGCATTGTGTGAATGAATGAATATTTGGCTGATGGAGAAGTGTGTGGGTGTGTACGCACGCACATTATGATCCAGCCTCTTTGTTTGTTTTCTATACTTATTTAGCGCGTCATACACTTTTATAGGACCCAACTCGCCTCTCTGCGGCTTTAAGCAACAGGCAGCCGCTATAGTTTTAAATAGAAGAAGCGGCGTGTGATGTGTATGAGCTGTGGCTATGATCAATGCAAAGCACAGCATGTTGAAGCATTGAGGACGTCGCGATGGATGAAGCAAAACTTATTGAAAGCAATTGGAAAAAGGGGAGAGAGAAAGGAGAAAAGAACTCCAGTGTTGTTGTGAGATCTGTCTTTCATAAGTGCAGTATAGCTGTGTGTGTGTGTGTGTGTGTGTGTCTGTGTGGGAGCGCGCGGCGGTGAGGAGAGAGCGCCTCGGAGGTAGAGGGGACAGAGCGAGAGAAAAAAGAGCGAGGTGTATGTAAAGATTAGCGTATTAACATTACGCGAAAAATGAATGGTAGATTTACGATCAGGAAACAATTATTTAAAGTAATACATGAAGAAAATTACACAGGTTTGTTAATAATCATTGTCATTAACAAATACTTATAACCAAGGGCTACAGCATATATCAATACATGTTTAATAATGTGGTAAATATATTATTCCATTGTATTTTCAATGGAAAACGGACCCGACACGCGTCGACGGACGGAACAAATAGGATTGTTTCTATTTCGTCCGTCCGCGTCCGTTGCACCCTCCGTTAACGGAATACGTCCGACGTGCGTCAGACGGACGCATGCGGAGGCAGTGGAGCCACTTCCATTCACCCTCATTGAGATAACGGAGACGGAGATGAAACGGACATGTTTGGACGGATCCGTCGTCCGTTTTACGCGCCCGGTGGAGTCGGGGCCTTAAACTAAAGAAAATCCATCACTTTATGGCCATGGGGGGTCTCTGAGGATTGAAATATCTGCTGTCAATTTTAAAACCTTGCAGTGAGAACCAGCCTTTATAGCTGAAGGAACAATAATCGTTGGAAATGTTGTGTTCCTGTTTGATCCTTTTGGTACAATGTCTCCTCTGAGCTGCCATAGATGTGACAGAGGCCTAAACTAAATCTAGTTCTGAGAGAAGAGACGAAGAGATAGATCTTAAAACATCGTTCAGTTGTTGGTGGTTTGAAGGTTACGCACCCCTGCTCTTCAGGATTTAGTGGCTGTAGATCTACCGCGCTTTTACGCTGATAAGAAGCCCACATTTACCCTCAGATAATGATTCAGATTTTGGGGCAGGTGGTCTATCCTCAGCCACGTCACCTGGAGCCACAACATCATGAGATCTCATAAAATGTGCTAAATGGAAGAATAAAAGTCTGACAAATTTCTGTGCATGGCTCCAGGGGATGATTTGAACCACTGAAGCAGTGGAATGGTGTCTTTCTATGACGCCTGTAAGGTTCAATTGATAAAAACCTGAGTCATGGTTTTTGCTGATGGACTGAGTGTGACTGTGTGGCTCTAATGTGAAAGCCATATCAGAGACTATCTATCTTTAGACCGTCCTTTATGTGCCGTACCGGACCGAACAGGCCAAAGGGCGAACTGCAGATGAGTTAACAGATAATCCATCTGAAAAATGTATTGCAAAATAGAAAAAGGTCTGTATTATGCATTATTTGTGTCGGCCTCTTAATACAATCCTGAGACTATTACATAATGGATTGTTTTTCGACAGGTTTTTTGTTGCCGACTCAAAGACGTTTCACGTTGCATTATTAAGTCTCACAGTGGTGGCAAACGTATACACAGGTGTCCTGAGGTAGACTGACAGAAGTGAGGCTACTAATCTATGCCATCGGCCCTCCGACCACCACAATTCATTCAAACACACACCAGACTGTCATACTAGGAACTCTGCCTAAGGACGTGATGATGTTTGGCACTTTACAGCCACCCAAGCAGGCCCTGCACTTCTTAGTTTTTGAGATCGGACAGAGTCAGGCTTACACATGCACGGCCATTTTCATGTTTTAGAAAATACAGGGAAAATGTGAAGTGATTTTGTGTGAGCGTGCAACCCGCTACACTGTCACCTGCGTGAGATTGTGGTTGCAAAAGATTAAGGTTATGTTTAAAGTGACCGTATATATATTTATGATATGACTTGGATCGTACGCGCGCTCTGATTGGCTGAGATGGGAAACTCTCGGACCGTTACCATGAGAATCGGTCCGCAGCGCGTATCAGATTTGATATCTTTCCTCAGTAAAAAAGAAATAATGAGCAACGACTGGGAGCATTCTCTGTGAATTCTGTTTTCCGGACGAGTTCGAAGAGCCAGAGGAAGTAATAACAGCCAATGCTAACATATAGCATCTTCTTACCTCAAGAAAACACCTTTACAGGATGGTCCAAAAGTTGTCTCTTGGCCCAAAGCTCCGTTCCACATGTGTGTCAATGCTGAGTGTTCTGGACCAGTCTAGTTTAGTCGCTGTGGACTTTAGAAGTCTCTTGTTTAAATGAATGGAGCTCGTGCAGCTGACGCATGCACAGATGTGTTTTTTCCCATTTTCCAGCCCCCGCGGCCATTTTGAGTCACTCTATGACAGCCCAATTTTTGGCCCATTAGTTAGAACGGCGGAGATAGGCCTGACTACGTCTGTTAATATTTACAGTCTATGATCATATTTCTCTCCGGTGGCTTCCTTTCCTTGGAGCCTTGGAGGTCTTTCAGTTGTGTGTGGCGAGCGGACGCGTAATTCAGAGAGAACGCCACATTTGGAAATAGTCGTGTCGTTGCTTGTAATACCTGCGTTTCCGACTTTCATAAACATCTCCTGGTTGCTGCTGTGACTTGTTGGCAGATGATACGTGACAAATCTATCTGCATCTCAATAATCTCATCTCCCGCTCTCCTTGGCTGTCAGTGCGTTTGGATTCAGGTCTGAAATCACGGTTGATAAAGAGGACGTGCAATCAGATGGGCTGCGTACGCACAGCTCGCCACGCTCTGTACCAGTGAGACTTTCGATCTAATCCACTCGTACTGTTCACTGTGGCGTTAAAGGGAGACTGAAGATGCCCTTCTTTGTTTAATGTTTGCAGGTCGAAGAGATAAACATTATTCTTAAATAGTCAATGTGGTAGGAGTAGTTCTTGTCCAGGTAAATCTAATTCAAAGTGTAAAATAATTAGGACAACATTATGATTTAGGCTCATTATGAAACTATGTGTTTTGAAGTGTCAGTTTTTTCCCCAGTAGCTGCATGGGTGCTCAGCATGGTCTCTACAATTCTATGGATCACTGGTTTGGAAGGTTTTCTCCCCTGCACCAGAAAACATACAGAACAATGGATCCTGGAGCTCTGCAGACACAACCATGAACAAGCTGCTCCGTGACGCACACACAAAGTCTAATAACGCACTATTAGTAAAATGATTTGATCTTTTTAAGTAGAATGTGCTCATGATTTTCACTTATGGGACTTGCTTGAGGGACGTTTTTACAGTGATATGTGTCATAACCATCACTATGAAAAATACTCCAGAGCCCTGACTGCTAACAAAATGGATACAGGTGAATATTATTGGGCCGAACCCATGGATCCGTTTTAACAGGGGAACCTAATGTTGGTGTTCTGAGTCCGAATATCTCATGCATTCTGCTCTATCAGGTCAACTTTGTGAGATACAGCCACAGTGTTACGGATTATGTACGTCTACGTTATTATGAATTCTGCTCATCAAATTTGATGGAGTAAATAAAAACTGAATGACTTTGGATACGTTGACTTTTATTTCTTGAGGAAAACGGAAAAAACGTCAAGGGTTTCTCCGCTGATGATCCGCAGAAATTTGTTTTTTACGCAAAATTGATTTAAAAAAATATTTCTGTAGCAAAATATCCTGACCTGATCCTAACCAAGGTTATTTTCAGACTCAGAGCATCAACATTAGTCTAATTCAGCTGAAAACCCTGGACTATTTTCAAAACATATTTTTTTGTTACCCAGTGTTATCAATGTTTATATGAAAGCAGTTGTTTTATCTGTTACAACGGTGAGGAAACAGTTTTTACTTTAAACATACATTAAAAAAAACAAGCTTATTCATGGATAACTTGTATATTACTGCTATTGATCTTATTAATAAACATTTCATATTATTACCTGTAAAGTGTGGGCACAGGGGTCAAAGTGAGTCAAATTGATTTAGTGATTTTAAAATGTATTTTCGTTTTACCTTGTTTATACAGTGTTTTGTCACTCAATTGTCAATCATTCTGGTGATACGTGTTTGTCAAATAAGACCAGAGAGTTTGGTTCAAAAAGTGGAGAGGGCGGTTCTTTCGGAAAATTCTGAAAAATCCTCCTGTATACGTTTAATAAGTATACAAAAATAAGTTTGATAAATCTACTCCAATAATTCATGTTTTACTTATTGTATGATTATTTTAATATAGTAATGCACTTTGATTTATCTTGTGTATAAAATGTTCTATACAATTAAACTTGCATTAGCTGTAGATCATTATTATCACACATAAACATTGTTGGTTCAAACGCTAACTTTGCATTTTGATATTTGCTAAAACAAAATGAAGCGAGTCTTTTTTCCAGCTCGATCCGCAGTGTTTCATTTGTCCACCAGGGGGCACTGTGCACAGGAGAAGTAATTGTCCAGGTAAATGTATTTCAAATGATAAAGTAATTAGGACAGCATTATCATCTTTTGTGATTTAGGGCCTTTCAGAAACTGCAGACCAACACAGAGAGTGGCCAAGTGCAGAGATTGTCACAGTTTGGTTTCACATGAAAAGTTTGTTTGTGGAAGTGTGCGACTTTTTGCTCTACTTTCTGGAATGAGTCGTAAAAACATCCTTGAAATTAGATTATTTCTACTCAGGCCAATCTTATTCACTCAATTAAGTATTATGCAACACGTATGTCAGCTGATTTAGAGAAAACGTTAAATTTAGAAAATACTGGTTCAGATCAGAGAAAAGTGACTCATTGACGGCCACTGACGGGTTTGTCTGAGACTGGTGATTTCTGTCAAACTTGGCTCTGTTCCACTGGGCATCACAGGACAACAAAACTATCTAGAAACCAACTTATTTTTGCTGATGAAAGTAGACAATCTAGACTTTCAGAATCTGGTTTCATAGTTAACACAGTCATAGCACAAGATATTCTGTGGGTCTTGAGAATCAGTGAAATCATCAAAAATGGCAGTCAGTGAGTTAATGAAGATGTTGGTGCTGGAAGTAATAAGTTATAGTCCATTGTCAAAGTGTGACGCACAACGGCTGAGTGGATAGCACTCTCGCCTCTCAGCAAGAAAGTCCTGGGTTCGAATCCCGGTCGGACCAGGGCCTTTCTGAGTGGAGTTTGCATGTTCTCCCCGTGTCTGCGTAGGTTTCCTCCGGGTGCTCCGGTTTCCCCTACCACTAAAAATATGTCCAATAGTTCTGGCATGTGCCTCCTGTACTGGCCCTGCTCCCATCTGTGTGTGGAGTGAGAGACAAATGCCCAAATTAACAATTGTAAACCGCTTTGAGACTCAGATCTGCAGTGAAAAGGCGGTATATAAATAAAGATTACTACTACTACACTATTCAGCATTTATCAATCTGGACGTGAGCGTGCGGTAACGCCAGGTCAGGAGGAGGTGTGGAAATGTGTACGCTCATTACAACACACCAAACCACTCGTGAACATGGAAGATTTGGACAACAATTACCATATTCACACTCAAAATAATAATCTGCGTTTTCATCGTGTGTCGTTTGTTTCTTTGTTTTTAAATGTGACTTGTGTGCAGTGTTACTTTGATCTGTGTGTTTTTAAATGGGAAGTGCTCTGTGATCCTGGACTGTGAAAGGCTCTATGCAAATACACTTTTCTCACTTACTGACTTACGCAACAGGAATGTAAATATGTGGCATGCGCTGCGTAATTACGGCTATCTGCACTGAAACAAATATCTGTAAAATTACAATGAAATTTCAACATTAAACAAATGTTATTCTGAAAAACAATTCAAACATGCAAATTTAAGTATAAATTGGTTAAAAAACATCCAGTGGCGTTTTATTACCACAATTATAATGTGATTACAATAAAACGTTACAATAATGTGATTTTATGGTATTATTACCGTAATTTAACATATATTTTTGCTAGCAAGCAACCATGAGTGTCAAAGGTACGTCTTACACATTTAAACTCCTGCTTTAGTTGAAATGATGATATTGCATTAAGCATGTTTTAGAAGTGAACATTTCAACTACTTTCTTGTATAAACTAAAGATGTTAAAAAATAATTGAAAAGTTGGGTTCATTAAAGTAAAACAAATTAAACTGTGTAGTTTTTTGTTCAATGAAATCACAAAGACATAATGTGATTCAGTGAAACAGTCTTTAACCGTTAAAATTAGCAACGGTAACGTCATGTTGAGAAAACGGTAAATTCCTGGAACTATATTTGCCAGATTTTTACCGTTTTTCTACAAGGACATTTTTTACAGTGTGTTTTTCCTCACATCTGGTACAGCAATGTATTTTACACTCCAAATGTCTCACTGCCCTATCCACATGTCCACATGTCCACAAGTCCACATGTCCACAAGTCCACATGTCCACAAGTCCACAAGTCCACATGTCCACACAAGTCCACAAGTCCACATGTCCACAAGTCCACATGTCCACAAGTCCACATGTCCACAAGTCCACACAAGTCCACATGTCCACAAGTCCACAAGTCCACATGTCCACAAGTCCACAAGTCCACATGTCCACAAGTCCACATGTCCACAAGTCCACATGTCCACAAGTCCACATGTCCACATGTCCACAAGTCCACATGTTCACAAGTCCACATGTCCACAAGTCCACATGTCCACATGTCCACATGTCCACATGTCCACAAGTCCACATGTCCACAAGTCCACATGTCCACTAGTCCACAAGTCCACATGTCCACAAGTCCACAAGTCCACATGTCCACAAGTCCACATGTCCACAAGTCCACATGTCCACAAGTCCACATGTCCACATGTCCACAAGTCCACATGTCCACTAGTCCACAAGTCCACATGTCCACATGTCCACAAGTCCACATGTCCACAAGTCCACATGTCCACTAGTCCACAAGTCCACAAGTCCACATGTCCACAAGTCCACATGTCCACAAGTCCACATGTCCACAAGTCCACATGTCCACATGTCCACAAGTCCACATGTCCACAAGTCCACATGTCCACAAGTCCACATGTCCACATGTCCACAAGTCCACAAGTCCACATGTCCACAAGTCCACAAGTCCACATGTCCACAAGTCCCACATGTCCACTAGTCCACAAGTCCACATGTCCACAAGTCCACATGTCCACAAGTCCACATGTCCACAAGTCCACATGTCCACAAGTCCACAAGTCCACATGTCCACATGTCCACATGTCCACATGTCCACAAGTCCACATGTCCACAAGTCCACATGTCCACAAGTCCACATGTCCACTAGTCCACAAGTCCACATGTCCACATGTCCACAAGTCCACAAGTCCACAAGTCCACATGTCCACAAGTCCACAAGTCCACATGTCCACTAGTCCACAAGTCCACATGTCCACATGTCCACAAGTCCACATGTCCACAAGTCCACATGTCCACTAGTCCACAAGTCCACATGTCCACATGTCCACAAGTCCACATGTCCACAAGTCCACATGTCCACAAGTCCACATGTCCACAAGTCCACATGTCCACAAGTCCACATGTCCACATGTCCACATGTCCACATGTCCACAAGTCCACAAGTCCACATGTCCACAAGTCCACATGTCCACAAGTCCACAAGTCCACAAGTCCACATGTCCACAAGTCCACATGTCCACAAGTCCACATGTCCACAAGTCCACATGTCCACAAGTCCACATGTCCACAAGTCCACATGTCCACATGTCCACAAGTCCACATGTCCACAAGTCCACAAGTCCACATGTCCACAAGTCCACAAGTCCACATGTCCACTAGTCCACAAGTCCACATGTCCACAAGTCCACATGTCCACAAGTCCACATGTCCACAAGTCCACATGTCCACAAGTCCACATGTCCACAAGTCCACATGTCCACAAGTCCACATGTCCACAAGTCCACATGTCCACAAGTCCACATGTCCACAAGTCCACATGTCCACATGTCCACATGTCCACAAGTCCACAAGTCCACATGTCCACAAGTCCACAAGTCCACAAGTCCACAAGTCCACATGTCCACAAGTCCACATGTCCACAAGTCCACATGTCCACAAGTCCACATGTCCACAAGTCCACATGTCCACAAGTCCACATGTCCACAAGTCCACATGTCCACAAGTCCACATGTCCACAAGTCCACATGTCCACAAGTCCACATGTCCACATGTCCACATGTCCACAAGTCCACATGTCCACAAGTCCACATGTCCACAAGTCCACAAGTCCACAAGTCCACATGTCCACATGTCCACAAGTCCGCAGATCTGTGCGTATCTCACACGTTCATTAATGCCACGTTGACTCGTGCGTATTTGGAATATATTCTTTCATAAATGAGGGCCAAGTGTATGAATGTCCCAAAAGTGTTGGAAATGAGTTTTGGCTGCAGAGCCTCTCCACACAATCAAAGATGTAACTATACTCTACAAGCTCTCCTGAAGATAAGATAATATTTGTCCCACAGTGGGGAAATGTCAATGTTGCAGCGCACATACAGGACAGTAGTGAGAGCACACATGGAGCACATTAGAAAATAAGTAGCTGCTATGGTTCAATATCAGTCCATCAAAATACCTTTATAAATAGTGCAAAGTTATAAACATTTGGGCAGGGTGATAAGTAGATAAAGGGACATTCTCGCAAATAGATCCATGCTCGCGTCCCACCCACAGACGGCCCCAGCCATGGATCTATGGAGCCGGCAGCAGCTCTGTTTATGACAGCTACGCAAAACTTCCGCCCGAGACTGCCGCAAAGTATCACTTGATTTGAGTTACTATGGTAACAAGGAGAATTTGAATATGGGTTACTATGAACTTAACAGCTATTTGTTTGGAATTGTTCAGTTAACTCGGTCAGTGGGACAGGAACTTTCATAAACATTACTGTAAATGCACCAGAATTATTCACAAGACTATTTTCCCTGGACTGATGTTGAAAAGCTCCCTCCACACTGAGCTCAGAGACTTCCTCTAATACAAGTCCACATCAGTCATAATGAGAGGACAGACCTGGTTGGGACTTTAGTTTGGGACTTCTAGTTTAAGCAAATACTAAAAACAATAATTAATTTGGAACGTTTTTAAACATTTTCTTTCCTGAAACATTATACAGCATGTGAAAGTCTCTTCTTTAGTTTTGAATATGAAAATGATTCCAAGGAAAAGCTGCAAACACATTGTATCATTTGTGTTGGAGTTGTGTAGCCTCTTTGACTATAACATTTACATTTGAACAAAAATAAACTCATTTGGGTGAGACATGTGTTCAGGTGTTTCCAGAGAATTCTCTGTAATACAAGTGTATCCAACACGCAGGGGGCAGAGAGAGCAGACTTTAAAAGACCAGCGATATGCCTCACTGGTTTAGACCTGGTTCAGTCCTGGTTCTGTCCTGGTTCAGTCCTGGTTTTGTCCTGGTTTTGTCCTGGTTTTTCCCTGACACTGAATACCTTTTTTCTTTTCAAGTGAAGATGGATCAGACGTTGCTGCTCTCCGTGCTGCTGAGTGAGTTTTAGTTACTCTTCATCATTCATCTTAGTGCTGTCAAACATGAAATACTTTATTGCGATTAATCACATTAATGTGATTGTAAATTACTCCTTGTGAGATCAATAAAGTATATCTTATCTTATCTAAACTTACAATGAATCACACATATTTCAAACATTTTACTTGACAAGTCTACTCTTCAACCCCATCATTTGAACTCATGAAGATATGTTTAGTTTGTGTTTTCTCCCTGCAGGTCAGCTGTGTTGCTCAGTGTCTCTGGACCTTGAGTACCACTTTATAGATAAGAAGATGTCGTGGTCTGAGGCTCAGAGTCACTGCAGAGAGCAGCACACAGACCTGGCCTCAGTGAACAGCATGAAGGACCTGAAGAACCTGACGGCTGCTGCAAACGGACGCACGGACGCCTGGATCGGACTTCATCAAACCAGTGACAATCTCACAGACAGGAAATGGCACTGGTCTCAGCCCACTGTCAAATACAATGAATCAGCCGCTCCGTGGGGGTCAGGGGAACCTAATGGTGGAGTAGCTCAGAGCTGTGTAGATATGGACAGTGATGGCCTGTGGTATGATTATCACTGTGATGCAATGCGCAGTTGTTTTTTCTGCTACAAGGGTGAGGAAACAGTTTTTACTTTAAACACACATTAAACAGAAGGTTTTTGTTTCCTCACAAAAATGGCTTCTTTCACTCCTCTCTCAAACCAATTCTTCTCCCGAGCCAGAATTTTAACCTCTGTGTCATCCACCGTGTGGTTGGAGGCCTTGAGGTGGAGATGAACAGCCGACTGTGGCCCACTAGAGTTTTCTCTACGATGTTGGTAAAGTCGTTTCTGTAGAGTTTGTTTGGTTTCTCCAATATAGTGGTCAGTGCACTCCTCTTCACTACATTTAATTGAATACACCACATTGCTCTGTTTGTGTCTGGGTGTTCTGTCTTTGGGATGCACTAATTTCTGTCTTAACGTGTTGAAAGGTTTGAAATACACAGGGATTTTGTGTTGCCTAAAGATTCTTTGTAGTTTCTCTGAAACTCCCGCCACATACGGTAAGGACACCCCTCTCCTCCTACTTTCTTCTGTCTGTTGGACTGTGTCTCTGGCCTTTCTCGTCCTTTGGGCTTTAGTAAAAGACCACTTGGGGTAGCCACATCTGGAAAATGCTCTGTGAACATGTTTGGTTTCTCTGTTCTTTCCCTCCGAGCTTGTGGGGACCTGGTGGGCTCGGTGTTGAAGCGTTCTAATGACCCCGAGTTTGTGTTGTAGCAGATGATTTGAATCAAAGGCCAGGTACTGGTCAGTGTGAACATCGTAGAGACAACTCTAGTGGGCCACAGTCGGCTGTTCATCTCCACCTCAGATTCAGATTCATTTATTTGCCATTTGCAGTAAAACCACATAGGAAAAACTGTGCAAGACTACCCCGGTGTGCACCAGACAGAGAAGACGAGAAGATGCACTCATCTGCTGTTTATCAGTTCTGCAGATGAACAGGAAGACTTTGAACCCATTTCTATTTCAATAGTTTAATAATAATAAAAACCCAACGACTAACATTTATCTCTGGACCTCAACATTTTCAGTCCTTAATAAAGATGAATACAATAATACTGTCTCTTCTTGTTCCACAGAGTCCTCCAACACTGCTGTACTGATCAATGATGCCAATAACCTGGTTACCTGGTTAGAGGCTCAGCAGTTCTGCAGAACTCACCACACTGACCTGATGAGTGGACTGGACCTGCTCAAACTGTTTCAGAAACAGAACCCATATTGTACTAATTGTTGGATCGGTCTGTTCCGGGACACCTGGAGCTGGTCCGACAGAAGCGACTCCTCTTTCAGAAACTGGAACTCACACACTTTGATAAATCCAGAGACAAAGAAATGTGCAGCACTGGGAGCCGAGGGCCGATGGGAGAGCGACGACTGTGGACTAGAGAAAAGCTTCATCTATGAAGGAGGTAAGAGAACAAGCAACAACAACTCAAGTCATGGGAGAAAGAACGTGTTTTACTTCACTTGATTTAAGTCGGTTTGAAAATACAATATGGATCATACAGTTTTATTCTTGGCATATTTCACAAAGTTTTTACATTTAGTGATTTTTTTCTCTTTTTTATATTTCTTGTGTTTTTTAATGTATATGTGGATTTTAACGTTTATGATTTTCTTATATATGATGTGGGTTATAACCCACATCATATATAAGAAAACCATATGAGGCCCTTTGTGTTGCCTTGTGTAGGAAAGGCTCAATACAAATAAAAGTTGATTGATTGATTTTTTTCAGCTCTGAAGAGAAAAAATACTTTGGTGAAAATAAAAATGTCCTCACCAGTGGATCTCAACCAATTCAGCTCCGAAATATTGGAACAGGTTTGTGTAGCTAAGACTTTGAATATTTTCGGAGACGTGACAACATTAAAACGGGAGAATTCAGAATCAGTGAAACTTTGACGAGGCTGCTCATGATCGCAGAATAAACCCGTCACTCCAGCGATGCACACATGTGGACATTAGATACAACTTTATACTGATATTTTCACATTTCCAACAGGACAATAACGTTTACCTTCACCTTACATCTCGTTACTTGGAATAATGAACGTTCTCCATTTTCTTTAGCTGCAACAACACTTTAAAGCGAACAACCTGGGAGACTTCAAACTGACCTGGAAGAAAGACGAAAACCAAGACGTATTCAAAGAGCAGAAATGTTCCTCAAAGAAAAAGAAAAAGTCGTGTGATAATGTGTGAATACGTTTCACTGCTCGCTGTGGCCTGTTTTCTGAGAGAGCAGAGTGTATGTCGTGTTTCTCAGAGATGAACGCTCTAGAAGCAGGTTTGAGTGTATTGTGTGTATTGTGTGTATTTACTTGTGGGTGAGGGGTTTCTTGTTCCTGGGATCAGGCCTAAAGAGCTTCTTTTACAACATCTCTGCACCTATCTATAATATTTACATCAATTGTGTGTGGTATCATTTGTTCCATTCACTTAATCGACCCAAAATAAAGTGTGATAATGTTGTTTTTATGAGGATGTGTTTAATTGTGTGGTTAACTAAAAGGTGTTTTATCTGCACTTTTCTTTTAAAGATAAATCTACTTCAATAATTTGTGTTTTTCTCGCTGTATGATTTTTTTAATGAAGTTTGTAATGAACTTTAATTTCCTGAACGATAACTTTGCATTTTGATGTTTGCTATAACAAAATAAAGCAATTTTTTTGCCAGCTTGATCCACAATGCTTCACTTGTCCAACAGGGGGAGCTGTACATTGGTTAACTGAAGGACACAGGTGGGCGATATCTACAGTAAGAGACGAGACGAGCGTTTAAGTACAGCGCAGACACAGTTCGATTGCTTATTGCTGTGCGTCACACCTATATTTTCCCGACAGAAAGAGTATGTAAATGTGTGAAAGTGCAGAGTTAGCATCTTAAAGGAGCCGTCTGTAAACGTGTGGCCAAAAGTGGTACTGCAGCCTCTCCCACTCTCCCTGACTCAGGTTGCCAGATATGCAGACAAATCCAGCTGGGACCATAACAGCTGAATAGACAAGAGTTTTGTCAACAACAAATCTATAACCAACACCTTTTTCACAAAGATAGAAATCCTGGTTTTATTCCTTGTTTTGTCGTTAATGATTTGAGAATCATAACGAGACCTTTTTTAGTTCTGCGCCACATGGTACTTTACCAGTGAGATTAGCTCCACGCTGTGAGTTCTGGCGCCCGGATCACAGACTTTCTGATTGGTGAAACGGTGGAGGGCGGGACATCGAAATGAAAACAATAACAAGATTTAGGGGCTGGAAAAGTAATTTAGAAATTCCAAATATCTCTGAACTACTGTTATCAGTTAAAGAATATGAAAAGAACATGGTTTATTAATGCCTTTTGACAGATTTGACATGAAAATCTTACATAATGCTAATTCAACAATAACTCATCTTGATCTGGACGTGTTTTCGTGCATTGACGATGAGTGGTTGTATCTTTAAAGTGTTCAAACTATCCTGGGAGAAACTGCAGACTACTTTAGTGAGTGCTTTTTGGGTCTATTTTCCAGAAGTTCGCCTGTATCTGTGTGTTTATGGTGTCTTAAAAGCCCATGTGGGGTGGGCATTAACTGTAACATGTACTGTATTTTTGTTTAAGCATAGTTTTTGGTCTTACATTCATTCTTGAGAGTAAATAGACCCCAGGGAGAATAGCTACTGTATGTTTCTGTAGCTATTGGGGATCTAGCTACTGTCTGTCTGTCTATCGATGCAAGAAAGAGCCCTTTGAGTCACTGTCTTATGCTTTGAGCTGGGTGAGGGTGGTCTGTATTGTACAAATTGCTGCTCTAAAGATGGGCCAGAAACTGCAGGTGAAAACTATAGCGATATAGAACCAAACCGTTGTGAGAGAAAAAAGTAAAAATGTGCGTACCTCAGCTTTAAGCCACAGCTCCTCCAGGATAATGGCTGATGACTTTTCTGCCCTTTAGACATTAGCATTATAGGTCTGCACTAGCTATATGGAGGTATTGATACTACCACCATCTTCTGAAAATATTTCACATTCTAAAACGTGAAATGACAAGATACATTGTCTTATTATTGTTTTTCATGGTTTTTAACCCAACTACAAAGGTTCAATCTTTAATCTTCACCATGCACAGTCTGGTTCCCTGAGAGCGGCCGGCCTCTGCTAATTACTTCTACTGCAGGATATTACAGTTGTTATTCTCACCCGCTAACATCCCAGGGGACTTTTTCATAGTTAATAAGCAAGCAATATGTGACAAAGTAAACTGAAGCTATCAAGCCGTCTATAACCGATAATAATGTTCATTTCTTATGCACAATACATGACTTTCACTGTGTTCAATAATTCTTTTGGCAGGACAGAAACCAACACGCTGTAGAATGTAAAAGAGTTCAAAGCAATATGGGTTTTCTCTGCAAAGAAACACAAATGCTGATGCGCTAGTTAGCAATAAGGACAGTTTTATTTTTAGACGTTTTATGGAAAAAGGCTTGTTTTAAAGAAGGGAAGGAAAGGGACCAACAAACACCAATGTATCACATTTGTGGAAGGTTTGTTAAAGGCTCATCTTTTCATCTGTGGTTATTTTTGGTTCATCTGTGGTTATTCTTGGTTCATCTGTGGTTATTCTTGGTTCATCTGTGGTTATTCATGGTTCATCTGTGGTTATTCATGGTTCATCTGTGGTTATTCTTGGTTCATCTGTGGTTATTCTTGGTTCATCTGTGGTTATTCTTGGTTCATCTGAGGTTATTCTTGGTTCATCTGTGGTTATTCTTGGTTCATCTGTGGTTATTCATGGTTCATCTGTGGTTATTCTTGGTTCATCTGTGGTTATTCTTGGTTCATCTGTGGTTATTCATGGTTCATCTGTGGTTATTCATGGTTCATCTGTGGTTATTTTTGGTTCATCTGTGGTTATTCTTGGTTCATCTGTGGTTATTCTTGGTTCATCTGTGGTTATTCTTGGTTCATCTGTGGTTATTCTTGGTTCATCTTGGTTATTCTTGGTTCATCTGTGGTTATTCTTGGTTCATCTGTGTTATTTCTTGTTCATCTGTGGTTATTCTTGGTTCATCTGAGGTTATTCTTGGTTCATCTGTGGTTATTCTTTGTTCATCTGTGGTTATTCTTGGTTCATCTGAGGTTATTCTTGGTTCATCTGTGGTTATTCTTTGTTCATCTGTGGTTATTCTTGGTTCATCTGTGGTTATTCTTGGTTCATCTGTGGTGTTTTTTGGTTCATCTGGTTATTATTGGTTCATCTGTGGTTATTCTTGGTTCATCTGTGGTTATTCTTGGTTCATCTGTGGTTATTCTTGGTTCATCTGTGGTTATTCTTGGTTCATCTGTGGTTATTCTTGGTTCATCCGTGGTTATTTTTGGTTCATCTGGTTATTCTTGGTTCATCTGAGGTTATTCTTGGTTCATCTGTGGTTATTCTTGGTTCATCTGTGGTTATTCTTGGTTCATCTGAGGTTATTCTTGGTTCATCTGTGGTTATTCTTTGTTCATCTGTGGTTATTCTTGGTTCATCTGAGGTTATTCTTGGTTCATCTGTGGTTATTCTTTGTTCATCTGTGGTTATTCTTGGTTCATCTGTGGTTATTTTTGGTTCATCTGTGGTTATTCTTGGTTCATCTGTGGTTATTCTTGGTTCATCTGTGGTGTTTTTTGGTTCATCTGGTTATTATTGGTTCATCTGTGGTTATTCTTGGTTCATCTGTGGTTATTCTTGGTTCATCTGTGGTTATTCTTGGTTCATCTGTGGTTATTCTTGGTTCATCCGTGGTTATTTTTGGTTCATCTGGTTATTCTTGGTTCATCTGAGGTTATTCTTGATTCATCTGTGGTTATTCTTGTTTCATCTGAGGTTATTCTTGGTTCATCTGTGGTTATTTTTGGTTCATCTGTGGTTATTCTTGGTTCATCTGTGGTTATTCTTGGTTCATCTGTGGTTAGTCTTGGTTCATCTGTGGTTATTTTTGGTTCATCTGGTTATTCTTGGTTCATCTGTGGTTATTCTTGGTTCATCTGTGGTTAGTCTTGGTTCATCTGTGGTTATTTTTGGTTCATCTGGTTATTCTTGGTTCATCTGTGGTTATTCATGGTTCATCTGTGGTTATTCATGGTTCATCTGTGGTTATTCTTGGTTCATCTGTGGTTATTCTTTGTTCATCTGTGGTTATTCTTGGTTCATCTGTGGTTATTCTTGGTTCATCTGTGGTTATTTTTGGTTCATCTGTGGTTATTCTTGGTTCATCTGTGGTTATTCTTGGTTCATCTGTGGTTATTCTTGGTTCATCTGTGGTTATTTTTGGTTCATCTGTGGTTATTCTTGGTTCATCTGTGGTGTTTTTTGGTTCATCTGGTTATTTTTGGTTCATCTGAGGTTATTCTTGGTTCATCTGTGGTTATTCTTGGTTCATCTGTGGTTATTCTTGGTTCATCTGTGGTTATTTTTGGTTCATCTGGTTATTCTTGGTTCATCTGAGGTTATTCTTGGTTCATCTGAGGTTATTCATGGTTCATCTGTGGTTATTCTTGGTTCATCTGAGAACACTCTGGATCATTGTTACACCACCGTGCGCGGAGCTTTTCGCGCTGTTCCCAAGCCAGCCCTCGGCTTCTCAGATCACTCCATGATACATCTGGTTCCTGCTTACAGACAGAGACTAAAGCTCTCGAAACCTGCAATGAGGAGCTCCAAAGTGTGGTCTGATGAAGCTGTGGAAGAGCTGCGCGCATTCATGGAATCTACAGACTGGGACCTTTTCAGAGCTGCCACAGATAGTTTGGATGAATATACGGACACTGTGACGTCATACATTCACTTCTGTGAGGACAGCATCATTCCAACAAGGACCAGGGTCATCTATAACAACGACAAACCCTGGTTCACTGCTAAACTCCGGCAGCTCAGGAAAGCAAAGGAGTCTGCTTTCAGGGAGGGGGACCGCAGCGGCTACAAAGCAGCTAAATATCAGTTCAGGAGAGAACTGAAAGCAGCCAAGTCCCGGCACAGAGAACGACTACAGGAGCAGTTTGGTAACAACGATACTGCTTCTGTCTGGAGGGGCCTACGGGAGATCACCAACTACAAACCCAAAGCCCCCTCCTGTGCTGACGACCACAAGCTAGCTGACGAACTGAACTTATTTTTCAGTCGCTTTGATGCTGCCCCTGACACCTCTCCCTCCCCCACCCCCCACTACTCTAACGACCCACCCATCAGCCCTGCCCCCAGCCTAACAATAGCCGCTAAAGAGATTAAACAACTCTTCCTGAGGCTGCACCCCCGCAAAGCTCCTGGCCCGGACCACGTGTCTCCGGCCACTCTGAGACACTGCGCCAGTGAGCTTACTCCTGTGTTCACGGACATTTTCAACACCTCTCTGCAGTCCTGCCATGTCCCGGCCTGCTTCAAATCCTCCATCATTGTCCCTGTCCCGAAGAAGCCCAGGATCACAGGACTCAATGACTACAGACCTGTAGCACTTACGTCTGTCGTCATGAAGTCATTTGAACGCCTGGTTCTCTCCCATCTCAAGTCCCTCACCTCCCCCCTCCTGGACCCCCTGCAGTTCGCCTACAGAGCCAACAGATCTGTAGACGACGCCATTAACCTGGCCCTCCACCACATCCTACAGCACCTGGACTCCCCGGGGACCTACGCCAGGGTCCTGTTCGTGGACTTCAGCTCTGCCTTCAACACAATCCTGCCATCCCTGCTCCAGGACAAGCTCTCCCAGCTCAACGTGCCCGATTCCACCTGCAGGTGGATCACTGACTTCCTGACAGACAGGAAGCAGCGAGTGCGTCTGGGGAAGAATGTCTCGGACTCTCGGATTATAAATACAGGAGCCCCACAGGGCTGTGTTCTTTCTCCCCTGCTCTTCTCCCTGTACACCAACCACTGCACCTCCAGCCACAACTCCGTGAAGCTGATCAAGTTTGCGGACGACACCACCCTCATTGGACTCATCTCCAACAACGATGAGTCCGCCTACAGGAGGGAGGTGGACCGGCTGGTGTCCTGGTGCAGTGGTAACAACCTGGAGCTGAACGCACAGAAGACAGTGGAGATGATTGTGGACTTCAGGAAGAGCACTGTCCCCCCACCCCCACCCTCCGTGATGGACTCCCCCATCACCTCTGTGGAGTCCTTCCGTTTCCTGGGCACCACCATCACCCAGGACCTCAAGTGGGAGCCGACCATCAGCTCCCTCATCAAGAAGGCCCAGCAGAGGATGTACTTCCTGCGGCAGCTCAGGAAAGCCAAGCTGCCTGCACAGATGTTGGTGCAGTTCTACACGGCCATCATCGAGTCCATCCTCACCTCCTCCATCACCGTGTGGTTCGCTGGAGCCACAGTCGGGGACAAACAGAGACTACAGCGCATTGTGCGCTCTGCAGAGGAAGTGATCGGCCGCAGCCTTCCATCGCTGCAGGACCTGTACGTCGCCCGAGCTCGAGGCCGGGCTGGTCGTATCACAGCCGACCCCTCTCACCCTGCACATGGACTATTCCAACCACTCCCCTCAGGCAGGAGGCTGCGGTCCATCAGGACTAGAACCTCCCGCCACAAGAACAGTTTCTTCCCCTCTGCTGTTGGACTCTTGAACACTTCTTAACCTGTCCCCCCGCCCTTTATAAAGTCACTTTACTGCCCATCATACGTCACTTTACTTCACTGTACTGCTGTCACCTTACATTGTGTGCACCATGTGCACTTGTATATTGTAAATAGTAACTGTAACTCTATTTTAAATTTAAATTTATTCTTTAGAAGTGTTTTTTATTCTTATTTTTATTATCTCTTTTTGACTGTTGCACTGAGCCAAAGCAATTTCCAAGTCTGTGACCTCCTGTTACTTACGGCGGCACGGTGGCTGAGTGGATAGCACTCTCGCCTCTCAGCAAGAAGGTCCTGGGTTCGAATCCCGGTCGGACCAGGGCCTTTCTGAGTGGAGTTCTCCCCGTGTCTGCGTAGGTTTCCTCCGGGTACTCCGGTTTCCCCTACCACTAAAAATATGTCCAATAGTTCTAGCATGCGCCTCCTGTACTGGCGACCCCGCTCCCATCTCTATGTGGAGTGAGAGACTAATGCACAAAAAATTAACAATTGTAAACCGCTTTGAGACTCAGATCTGCAGTGAAAAGGCGGTATATAAATAAATACTTACTTACTACTTACTTACTTACGTTGGCAATAAAAATGATTCTGATTCTGATTCTGATTCTGGTTATTCATGGTTCATCTGTGGTTATTCTTGGTTCATCCGTGGTTATTTTTGGTTCATCTGGTTATTCATGGTTCATCTGTGGTTATTTTTGGTTCATCTGTGGTTATTTTTGGTTCATCTGGTTATTCTTGGTTCATCTGTGGTGTTTTTTGGTTCATCTGTGGTTAGTCTTGGTTCATCAGTGGTTATTCTTGGTTCATCTGTGGTTATTCATGGTTCATCTGTGGTTATTCTTGGTTCATCCGTGGTTATTTTTGGTTCATCTGGTTATTCTTGGTTCATCTGTGGTTATTCTTGGTTCATCCGTGGTTATTTTTGGTTCATCTGGTTATTTTTGGTTCATCTGTGGTTATTCTTGGTTCATCTGTGGTTATTCTTGGTTCATCTGTGGTTATTTTTGGTTCATTTGTGGTTAGTCTTGGTTCATCAGTGGTTATTCTTGGTTCATCTGTGGTTATTCTTGGTTCATCTGTGGTTAAGTAATGAATATTTACTTGTTTTTATGGAGATACTTTGAAAAAAGAACAGACTTTTATTGAATATGGGTTTAGATGTTTTGTTTTGGTTTTTTTTCCTGAACAAACTGATGGTGATGTTTAAATTTAAACAGAACTGACCAAAGATGAATAATTACTTTTTACATGAATTATTACTATTAGCAGTGTCTGTTGATTGTAAAAACACATGCTGTGGTTGTAATCCTGAGAAAGTCCACCACATGCCATCATAGTATAATGGCTGGATCCAAAGTTTGATAGCACCTGTTTGGTAGCGAAACGTCAGCTAGTTTGCTGTCTGCTGTCGTTGTGTCCTTGGGCAAGACACTTAACCCCACATTGCCTGAAGCTCCCGCTGAAACACTAAGGCTGTGTGGCACCACTGATGTAGCAGCCATCTTCCTGTGGACCCACGCCCTGCAGAGGATCAGAGGGACTGGTGCGGTGAACATTGGGGGCAGCTCTGATTGTCCCCCCCCCCCCGACCCAGAAAATGAATGAATGAATGAACGTCATCTAGTCCAACTGTGTCCGGTTTCTAATTATAATATTTTTTGCCTGGCTGTCTCATAACCAATTCCCAATAGTTTTCTGACACCATAACTCAGGCATGTCCAAACTCAGGCCCGGGGGCCAATTGCGGCCCTCTGTGTCCTTGTATCCGGCCCTCGTTAACCCGACAGTAGTCTCTAAGATCATGAAGACAAGTTCCCAGTGAAATGTTGTACATGGTTGTCAAGTTTAATTTCTCTGGAATCCGTTCACTTTGTTTGACTAAACTGAGCTTTATTTTTGTTTGAATAGTACTAATGTATCTGGTGAGTAAACCTTTATCATTCAGCCAACTTCAGTTTTGTCAAAAATGAACCAAGTTAGACATTTCACACCTAATCTTAAAGCTCAGAACAGCCTTAATCCAGTTAACCCATGATGTCGGTCCCTAGCCATTTCTGGTGAACCAAAGTGACCTTCTTACTAAAATGCCATAGCTGATATCTATAGCTAAATATGTCTTGCCGGAACTTTGAAGAAAAATGAACACAAAACTCCTGGAAACTGATAATTCCTCCATGAATGCGTCTCTACAAAAGCACAGCCTGTGATACCTGGGGACGTGTATAGAAGCGGCTCCTCGAGGGCGCCGCTCCTCCGTTCTGCCTGGAGTCATTAATTAGGTCTAATCAACACCGCTGGGAAAAGTTACTGTCTGAAGTGATTATCCAAAATGAAGCCTGTGTAATGGGAAACAAATGAACAACAACAGTTCGCAGTCGCAGCTTCCTCCTCGAGTAATGACTCTCTCAGCGGTTCAGCGTTTTTGGAACTGTACCATTTGGAACGATCTTAGAGCGTGATCGCCGATGACAGATTTCAGCGATGGTTCTCATTTGGATCAGTGTCTTTACCCCCCAGCAACATACAACCCCCGTATGTGACGAGAACCAGAGGATACTTGTTTTTATTATATGACTTGGATCGTACGCGCGCTCTGATTGGCTGATTTGCGGTCTGATATTTTCCCATCTCGGACCGTTACCATGACAACCGGTCCGCAGCGCGTATCAGATTTGATCTTTCCTCGGTACAAAAGAATTAATGAGCGGCGACTGGGAGCATTCTCAGTGAATTTTATTATCAAGACGAGATGGAAGAGCCACAGGAAGTAATAACAGCAAATAACGATGAAAACACAACTCCTAACAGTCAAGAAGAGATTGACAACTTCGTTACAGACCAGCAATGTCACGTGGGGAAATGAAGAAAAAGGGAACCCAAAATGCAAGACTGAAAATCAAATGTAATTTAATAAAAATCAAAATCCAGAGAAAAAAAACCACAAAAATCCAGAACTGAAAAACTAGACAAGACAAAAGTGGTTGAGACAATGGACGGACAACAAGTGGGGAAAAGCACAGGGTAAATATACACACAGGAGACGCAGGTGGATCACATTAGGGCGGGGCTAACAATCAACAGCACAGAGAACAAAGTAAATAAAGTAAAGTAAATGATTCTAAAAGTCCACACCATGACAAGAAAGGTAAACCAGGACCAGGAAAACCAAGACATGAACTTCACAAATATGTAAAAAGCATTGGTGAAGACACAGACTGAGAACTTACAGCGGGCGCCTCAATCCTCTGTTCTTCATGTCACAGTTTGACACTTGGTCAAATGTGTTTTTAGTTCAAACCCATTGATATTTGCTTAAATTAAAAATAGTCATATAATCAAACATTTATTAACGTCGCGCTCGTTTAATTAAGCCGTTTATACATCATGTAAAAACACAGACTCACAGATTCACATGTTTTTCAGATTATTACTAAATACTGAGTCAATATCATCTAAATCTTCCGAAATATTATCAAATCAGCTTCTACAATTGAATGAATTTGTTTTCAATTGAAGGACTATAAAATTATATTGTCCGATACTAACTGCCCTTGAAATTTTTATTGTGAGTTGAAATCGGGAACGCCGATTCCGACAGACAGAAACAAAATAAAAGTTATGAGCAAAATCACTTCAAAAGAATCTGGAAAAATATGGAATAAGTACAAATAAGTACATTTGTCTGAATTAATTTCAATAAAACCGCCATTAGTTATTGGTTCATTTTGAGTGGATTTGGCCGTTACATGTTTGTTTCAGAAGTTCCTGAGTTCAGTGTGGATGGATCTAAAAACAATTCACCTTGGAGAGACCCATGAGGAAAATGCCGTTAGACTTATTAGATTTAAGCATGTTTATTGATTGAGCATGTTTGGCGCCCTAGGCCCGGGAGGGATGCTGTTGAGCACGGCGCTTGCTCGCGTGCATAATCCCCCCCGGGGCCTAGGCACTGGTGACGGCAGAGGCAGTAGGCAAGCACGCTTTGGTGAGAAAAGGAGGAGGTGGGGCGGCGGAGGCTTGCAGACTTCAGAAGGCCGGGAAGTGGGAGTCTCCGGCTTTTAACTTGCTGTCCTGGTGGTTATTGGTTGGCTGGATGTGGGCGTTGCTGGTCTGATGAGCCGAGGAAGAGCAGCCTGTGGATCTGGGCAGCAGCAGCCGGGTCTACCACAGTGAACTTTCGCGAAAGCTCCATTTCACCTTGGAGAGACCCATGAGGAAAATGCCGTTAGACCTATTAGATTTAAGCATGTTTATTGATTGAGCATGTTTGGCGCCCTAGGCCCGGGAGGGATGCTGTTGAGCACGGCGCTTGCTCGCGTGCATAATCCCCCCCGGGGCCTAGGCACTGGTGGCGGCAGAGGCAGCAGGCAAGCACGCTTTGGTGAGAAAAGGAGGAGGTGGGGCGGCGGAGGCTTGCAGACTTCAGAAGGCCGGGAAGTGGGAGTCTCCGGCTTTTAACTTGCTGTCCTGGTGGTTATTGGTTGGCTGGATGTGGGCGTTGCTGGTCTGATGAGCCGAGGAAGAGCAGCCTGTGGATCTGGGCAGCAGCAGCCGGGTCTACCACAGTGAACTTTCGCGAAAGCTCCATTTCACCTTGGAGAGACCCATGAGGAAAATGCCGTTAGACCTATTAGATTTAAGCATGTTTATTGATTGAGCATGTTTGGCGCCCTAGGCCCGGGAGGGATGCTGTTGAGCACGGCGCTTGCTTGCGTGCATAATCCCCAAAAAGCGGGCCTGCGATTGGGATAGCAGGACGTACTGCGTGGGCCTGAGAGCATGAGTGAGAGGCTTCTCGCACGGTCGCTCAGCCGGCTGCGTCCGCTGGGGCCCGTGTTTGTTTAGGCAGCGCGAGCTGAGAATATGAGCGTGCTCATATTCAGCTAGACGCTGAAGCAGGGGAATCTTTGAGCGAGCTGAGAATATGAGATGCATGCTCATATTCGCCAGACGCTGAAGCAGAGGAATCTTTGAGCGAGCTGAGAACATGCGCGCACGCGCATGTTCAGCCAGACGCTGAAGCAGAGGAATCTTTGAGCAAGCTGAGAATATGAGATGCATGCTCATATTCGCCAGACGCTGAAGCAGAGGAATCTGAGCGAGCTGAGAACATGCGCGCATGCGCATGTTCAGCCAGACGCTGCAGCAGAGGAATCTTTGAGCAAGCTGAGAACATGCGCGCACGCGCATGTTCAGCCAGATGCTGCAACAGGGGAATCTTTGAGCGTTTGAGGAAAGTGCGTGCCGCCACCAGAATCTTATTGCTTACTTGCTTTGCTGGGAGCTTACGAGGAAGCCGGTAGACGTTGTGCAGCCAGGATGGCGGTCGCATCTGGCCTGATGTAGGTGGAGAAAGCCGAAGAGGACCAGCGCCCCAGCTGTTGCAGAGAGGTGTGGGGGAGCCCCAGCGAGGTCGCGCGCGTGGCAGCGCCTATCCTGAAGGAGTGGGCTGTATAGAGCTGGGGAGACAAGTTGCAGAGGAGCAGTAGGGATCTTAGCTGAGCTCTGAACCAGGTTGCTGTTATGGGAAGGTTGTCTGGAGCGGGAATTAGAGGTCCGTTAAAATCTTTTTGCGGCGGAGGCGAGTGTAACGCATCATGGACCTGTAGGGGCAGAGAGATGTGTCGGAGCGAGCTATCATTATGTTGCAGGCGCCTTGGTCTTTAAATGTTTGAGATGAAGGTTGAAATGGTCAGGGGACATTATGTTGGGTGAGAAGAGCGACCTTTGTTTAATGCTTCCACTACGTCGAGATTATCACGCATGACAGAGATCCTCTTTCTCTGCCACGTGTGATTCCACGCGCGCAGGCCACGACCACTGGGACTGTCTCGTGTAGGGCAGAGGAGATGCTCCGGTGGAAAGTAGCGGGCCACGGCCCGGCGAACCACTGGTCCTGGAAGAACCCCCAAAACCCACGGAAGGGGCAGCGTCCGTGTAGAAGCGGAGACCTGTAGGGGCAGAGAGACATACCGGAGAGGGCCATTGATGTTGCAGGCGCCCTTATGGTGCGTTCAGACCAAACGCGATTTCTGCGGCCAAAGCGGCGGGTCTACATTGACACAACATGGGGGACGCGCGCCAAGGAGCGGCGAGAGATCACGCGGCGCGATTTGCGCAGCCAGAGCGGCGCAAATTCGAGCGTTTCGCGCGATTCGCGCGGCGTGTTTTGAGATGTCAAGCGTTTTGACGCGCGTTTCGCGCGATTCGTGCCTCCAACGCGGCCGCCGCTAGAGTTGAACATTGTTGAACTTTTTGGGAGAATTCGCGTGTGCCGACCAATCAGGAGCTTTCTCCTACAGTGACGTAGTGACGCATTTCACTACCGGGAAAACACTAGTAGATGACAGTAGATGATGGAGGACACATTAATTGCTCAGGTCGGTGCTCATTCTGAGCTATACAACACTGCAGACCACAGCTGGGGCGGCGGAGGCTTGCAGACTTCAGAAGGCCGGGAAGTGGGAGTCTCCGGCTTTTAACTTGCTGTCCTGGTGGTTATTGGTTGGCTGGATGTGGGCGTTGCTGGTCTGATGAGCCGAGGAAGAGCAGCCTGTGGATCTGGGCAGCAGCAGCCGGGTCTACCACAGTGAACTTTCGCGAAAGCTCCATTTCACCTTGGAGAGACCCATGAGGAAAATGCCGTTAGACCTATTAGATTTAAGCATGTTTATTGATTGAGCATGTTTGGCGCCCTAGGCCCGGGAGGGATGCTGTTGAGCACGGCGCTTGCTTGCGTGCATAATCCCCAAAAAGCGGGCCTGCGATTGGGATAGCAGGACGTACTGCGTGGGCCTGAGAGCATGAGTGAGAGGCTTCTCGCACGGTCGCTCAGCCGGCTGCGTCCGCTGGGGCCCGTGTTTGTTTAGGCAGCGCGAGCTGAGAATATGAGCGTGCTCATATTCAGCTAGACGCTGAAGCAGGGGAATCTTTGAGCGAGCTGAGAATATGAGATGCATGCTCATATTCGCCAGACGCTGAAGCAGAGGAATCTTTGAGCGAGCTGAGAACATGCGCGCACGCGCATGTTCAGCCAGACGCTGAAGCAGAGGAATCTTTGAGCAAGCTGAGAATATGAGATGCATGCTCATATTCGCCACGCTGACGAATCTGAAGCAGAGGAATCTGAGCGAGACGCTGAACAGAGGCGCAGCTGAGCGCATGTTCAGCCAGACGCTGAGCAGCAGCAAGTGAGGATCATGTCATATTTGAGCGAGCTGAGACTCGCGCGCAGTTAGCAGCTGCAGCAGAGAATCTTGAGCAGCTGGAACATGCGCGCACGCGCATGTTCAGCCAGATGCTGCAACAGGGGAATCTTTGAGCGTTTGAGGAAAGTGCGTGCCGCCACCAGAATCTTATTGCTTACTTGCTTTGCTGGGAGCTTACGAGGAAGCCGGTAGACGTTGTGCAGCCAGGATGGCGGTCGCATCTGGCCTGATGTAGGTGGAGAAAGCCGAAGAGGACCAGCGCCCCAGCTGTTGCAGAGAGGTGTGGGGGAGCCCCAGCGAGGTCGCGCGCGTGGCAGCGCCTATCCTGAAGGAGTGGGCTGTATAGAGCTGGGGAGACAAGTTGCAGAGGAGCAGTAGGGATCTTAGCTGAGCTCTGAACCAGGTTGCTGTTATGGGAAGGTTGTCTGGAGCGGGAATTAGAGGTCCGTTAAAATCTTTTTGCGGCGGAGGCGAGTGTAACGCATCATGGACCTGTAGGGGCAGAGAGATGTGTCGGAGCGAGCTATCATTATGTTGCAGGCGCCTTGGTCTTTAAATGTTTGAGATGAAGGTTGAAATGGTCAGGGGACATTATGTTGGGTGAGAAGAGCGACCTTTGTTTAATGCTTCCACTACGTCGAGATTATCACGCATGACAGAGATCCTCTTTCTCTGCCACGTGTGATTCCACGCGCGCAGGCCACGACCACTGGGACTGTCTCGTGTAGGGCAGAGGAGATGCTCCGGTGGAAAGTAGCGGGCCACGGCCCGGCGAACCACTGGTCCTGGAAGAACCCCCAAAACCCACGGAAGGGGCAGCGTCCGTGTAGAAGCGTAGACCTGTAGGGGCAGAGAGACATACCGGAGAGGGCCATTGATGTTGCAGGCGCCCTTATGGTGCGTTCAGACCAAACGCGATTTCTGCGGCCAAAGCGGCGGGTCTACATTGACACAACATGGGGGACGCGCGCCAAGGAGCGGCGAGAGATCACGCGGCGCGATTTGCGCAGCCAGAGCGGCGCAAATTCGAGCGTTTCGCGCGATTCGCGCGGCGTGTTTTGAGATGTCAAGCGTTTTGACGCGCGTTTCGCGCGATTCGTGCCTCCAACGCGGCCGCCGCTAGAGTTGAACATTGTTGAACTTTTTGGGAGAATTCGCGTGTGCCGACCAATCAGGAGCTTTCTCCTACAGTGACGTAGTGACGCATTTCACTACCGGGAAAACACTAGTAGATGACAGTAGATGATGGAGGACACATTAATTGCTCAGGTCGGTGCTCATTCTGAGCTATACAACACTGCAGACCACAGCTGGGGCGGCGGAGGCTTGCAGACTTCAGAAGGCCGGGAAGTGGGAGTCTCCGGCTTTTAACTTGCTGTCCTGGTGGTTATTGGTTGGCTGGATGTGGGCGTTGCTGGTCTGATGAGCCGAGGAAGAGCAGCCTGTGGATCTGGGCAGCAGCAGCCGGGTCTACCACAGTGAACTTTCGCGAAAGCTCCATTTCACCTTGGAGAGACCCATGAGGAAAATGCCGTTAGACCTATTAGATTTAAGCATGTTTATTGATTGAGCATGTTTGGCGCCCTAGGCCCGGGAGGGATGCTGTTGAGCACGGCGCTTGCTTGCGTGCATAATCCCCAAAAAGCGGGCCTGCGATTGGGATAGCAGGACGTACTGCGTGGGCCTGAGAGCATGAGTGAGAGGCTTCTCGCACGGTCGCTCAGCCGGCTGCGTCCGCTGGGGCCCGTGTTTGTTTAGGCAGCGCGAGCTGAGAATATGAGCGTGCTCATATTCAGCTAGACGCTGAAGCAGGGGAATCTTTGAGCGAGCTGAGAATATGAGATGCATGCTCATATTCGCCAGACGCTGAAGCAGAGGAATCTTTGAGCGAGCTGAGAACATGCGCGCACGCGCATGTTCAGCCAGACGCTGAAGCAGAGGAATCTTTGAGCAAGCTGAGAATATGAGATGCATGCTCATATTCGCCAGACGCTGAAGCAGAGGAATCTGAGCGAGCTGAGAACATGCGCGCATGCGCATGTTCAGCCAGACGCTGCAGCAGAGGAATCTTTGAGCAAGCTGAGAACATGCGCGCACGCGCATGTTCAGCCAGATGCTGCAACAGGGGAATCTTTGAGCGTTTGAGGAAAGTGCGTGCCGCCACCAGAATCTTATTGCTTACTTGCTTTGCTGGGAGCTTACGAGGAAGCCGGTAGACGTTGTGCAGCCAGGATGGCGGTCGCATCTGGCCTGATGTAGGTGGAGAAAGCCGAAGAGGACCAGCGCCCCAGCTGTTGCAGAGAGGTGTGGGGGAGCCCCAGCGAGGTCGCGCGCGTGGCAGCGCCTATCCTGAAGGAGTGGGCTGTATAGAGCTGGGGAGACAAGTTGCAGAGGAGCAGTAGGGATCTTAGCTGAGCTCTGAACCAGGTTGCTGTTATGGGAAGGTTGTCTGGAGCGGGAATTAGAGGTCCGTTAAAATCTTTTTGCGGCGGAGGCGAGTGTAACGCATCATGGACCTGTAGGGGCAGAGAGATGTGTCGGAGCGAGCTATCATTATGTTGCAGGCGCCTTGGTCTTTAAATGTTTGAGATGAAGGTTGAAATGGTCAGGGGACATTATGTTGGGTGAGAAGAGCGACCTTTGTTTAATGCTTCCACTACGTCGAGATTATCACGCATGACAGAGATCCTCTTTCTCTGCCACGTGTGATTCCACGCGCGCAGGCCACGACCACTGGGACTGTCTCGTGTAGGGCAGAGGAGATGCTCCGGTGGAAAGTAGCGGGCCACGGCCCGGCGAACCACTGGTCCTGGAAGAACCCCCAAAACCCACGGAAGGGGCAGCGTCCGTGTAGAAGCGGAGACCTGTAGGGGCAGAGAGACATACCGGAGAGGGCCATTGATGTTGCAGGCGCCCTTATGGTGCGTTCAGACCAAACGCGATTTCTGCGGCCAAAGCGGCGGGTCTACATTGACACAACATGGGGGACGCGCGGCCAAGGAGCGGCGAGAGATCACGCGGCGCGATTTGCGCAGCCAGAGCGGCGCAAATTCGAGCGTTTCGCGCGATTCGCGCGGCGTGTTTTGAGATGTCAAGCGTTTTGACGCGCGTTTCGCGCGATTCGTGCCTCCAACGCCAACGCGAGCCCCCTGCTCTTAAGTCAAAATGCTTCTTGTAACTCTCTTATGAGAATGATACACTTTAGCCTGATCATAAACCCCAAAAACCACCCGACCCACAAAACCCCCTCTTTCTACCCCCCACCAACCAAGACTCCTCTGCCCGAAACGAACCCTTGCGATAATACCTCTAACACTAGAAAAACAACCTTATCCTAAAATGCCCCCCTCTATGCCTCCCGCATCTTTGCGCGCGCCAGCATCACCTCGCTTCCTTCGCTCCTGGCTCATTTATCCTACTCTAGTATCCGTTTGTGTACCTACTTTCCCTTCCCTCCGATTATTCCTACCACCAGCCTTGCCAATATTACCATACCAACCACTCGTTTCGCTATATGGTTCCCACCCTACCCCGCAGACCCCACCTAGACATTCCCTCAACCTTTCCCCTTCCCATCTTCGCTCTTCCTCTTTCTGGCGCCCGCACCCCATGGAACCACCAGTCGGGCCATTCCGGCCGACCATAGTTCCATCCTTCCAGCAGCATCCGTGTCATGACAGTATCTTCCTACTTATACCATGCATCCAAACACTGCGTACCACCAACCGAATTCAAAACATAAAAAACAAAGGATAAATATCCAATTACATACCGACACATAAAGTTTGACGAGTATTTAAAGCAATATAGAATATGCATTCCTCCGTGTAGCCATACATTTAATGTCTTACCGAAACCCCAACCAGGTGCCCTTAGACCCACTTTCCAAGAGTTGCAAAATGTAACAACACACACCTATTATATAACAATCACCAGGTGAATAAAGAGAACCAAAAATCACAATACCCCTTTATCATGGGATAGAACCAAAACAAGTTAAATGAACGACTAAATAGATGTACAAAGAGAACATACCACAAGCTACAAATGATCATAGGACTCTCAATGTATACAACAAGAAAAGCACACCAATAGCAAAACAAATAAAACTCCGAACATGTATCCTAACCTTCCGGGCCCTAGCTTGGTGGCCCTGGTGCCTACCCTGATTCTACCACAATTCCATCTCAGTCAATCAGATCTTCATCATCAATCAGGGGTTCATGCATAGTACCGACCTGGGCCTCTTGAACATCAATACAGTATAAGGGCAGGTACCTTCCCCGTGCAAGCAGCAGCCACCTACAGGAGATGCTTTTATTGTAATCATATGTGTTTAATATTTTATTCTTAAAAACCGTTGACTGGTATCATGGCGACCCCCCCCTTTAACCATCAGTCCTCTAAGCACATTGCCCGCCCTAGCCCCCCTTGGTGCACTAACCCGCGCACCGATACGAGTCCGCGGCGCCAAATAAAACGACGCTTATAAACGACCCTGAATACATGGCCCAACGGAGTTCCAAATGACTATATTTGTTACGCTTAAGCTCACAACTACCCGCTCTTTCCCAATGATAAAATAACAAACACGAAATACCTTAAAGTATGCAATAACAGAACAGACCCACAACCAGCCCACAGTGTATAGTCCGCGCCCGGCATAATCATCAAACCTAAAAAAATCAGACAAAAGAGTATTACATAAAAAACCTTGACTGAGCCCATTTCACGCGAAATTTCATGGCTAAATAACACATCATCAAAATGACATGACCCAGAGCGTAACAAGAGTATGCAATGGGTATGATATACCAAAAGCCCAATAAGCAAACAAGCAAAATTACAAGGAGATAAATTACCCAGCAATCTCACCACAACTAAAACAGAAGATTTAAAACAAAAAAAAACAGCCACGACCAAATAGTTTGAGCCTAGTTTACAAAACGACACTTCATGCAAACAAACATAGCAAAACAAAGTCGACACACGGAGTACGAAAATTCTTAATTATATTATACCTCCCCAACAGGGTACCCCCACAATAAAACCACACCGCAGTAGCAATCCCAGATAAACAATGTACGTGTCCCCCCCATTCCTCTGTTGCACGGGTTAAGATTCCGGCCCAGACCTAATAATGAGGGGGATAGATTGATCCTGGTCTATCGACTTATGTAAGCGTGATCCAGCCAGGATTACCACTCCTTGAACCACATACAATGGGGGTTAGGGAAAGAGAGGGGCCGCAAACAAGCGGCCCGACTACGACATGAATAACAACAGGTTCTAATCCTTCTCGTCTCGGTCCTCGGGACTTTCCTCGTCGCGCTGCTAAATGTGTTGCAACGCAAGAGTCAAGAGAATTAGTGTGGCGCATATCATCCCCCGCCGCCATACTCCCCAACAGTCCAGACAACACGGAGCCGGCCCTCATTTGCCGTCCCGTCCCCGAACATCAACAACATAAATAGTCAAAATGCCCCAAGTTGAGTCCCGAACATCCCGAAGAATAAAAGACCACAATTAACAACCCAAATATGTCAGGGGAGGTGAAACCAGTACAAAGTATCCCAATAATTAATACGCCACCCTGACCCACTACGCACAAACCCCAACCTCAAGCCCACCACCCACGCACTCTCCAAAACCAAATTTAACAACAGACCTCAAACAAACAGCAGAATAACCAATAAATTAACCCAAAAAAACACCCTCCCCAGCGAAAAACCAAACCAGCCACCAATTTAACAACACAAAGAACATCAACGAGCCACACCAAAAGCTACCGTTTCATACTATAACAACAGACCTGGATATAAAATCACTACAAAAGATTATACAATAAGAAACCAAAGCCACCTCTTCATCCAAGTTGAGTCAACAAAACATCTACCAATGTCCTGCCCCCAATGTAAAACCACAAACTCCCTTTCAATCTGCACACCCTACGGCCAACCCCGCAACAGCTCTCCCCCTCCAAAATATTTCCTTAATATAAAAATGATTTAAACAATAACGCCACCAAATAATAAAGAAACAGATTAATAAACAAATACAATTTCCAGACACTGAAAAGCATGAAATATGCAATAGAAGAAAATCAAACGCATAATTTTGAGTGTATGACGCAGTGGATTCTGGCAGTCAAGTATTACCGTATCAAACGAAGGACTTACAGTAGATAGAATATTGCAAATTCAATATGGGTTATTGGACAAAGGCCCAGGAACAAAATTCCATGACATACCTACATACACCGAGGCTACCGCACCAACAACATACCTTTGTCCATTCCTAAAATTATCTACGAACGACAATATGTAGGGTAGGATCACTGGAACCCCGCGCCCGGGGGTGTTGGTCGGTTCTTGTGAGGTGGACAAGACTTACTCTGGTTGGTGGCTGCCACGGCAGTGCTTTGGCCCTCCGCCTTCTACTGAAGTGGGGCCATGAACACCTTCCTTAATTGTCCCACGTGTCTTCTCTGGTCGCGGTTGTTGGCGCCCATGATTGGGAATAAGCATGGTGGGTTCCGCTTCAAAACTCCTGGAAGTGGTTGTTTCATGGTACAGACCGGCAGCAGCCTGCGTTGTACTCCCCCGTTGCGGGTGCAAATTCATAAAAACGCTGCCCATCTCCCGAGCCATCCTCATGGGAAGTTGAGGTAATGACACAAGATGGCCTTCCACACGTCAGGTCGAGCACCACACTGGGGTCCTTCTCCCACAAACAATCTCTCTGCTCATTTCAACAAACAACACGGAGGTAGGAGGAAAATATTCTGCTCTCATATATAGTTTCTTGGCCTATTATCTGACTATCCCATATGTATACCAACACCACAACAAATAGGCTGGTGCAGGAGAATGGCGCAGATGTAAACATGCACTCGATCGGACTTCTTCGCTTTGAAGAACCACTTCCAGGCGTTTGCAGTCGAATGGCGCCAAACAACGTCGTACCAATAAGCCGTGTACAATAAGGATGATTGTATCATGCCCGACTACATATGAGGATGGCAGTCCCACTTGGGTCCGAGGCAGGCTCCACAGAGAATACTACTCACCACAATACATGAACCCCGACCGGTCTCAAATTCAGATGGCCACCCACACAAATACTAATAGCCTAACTACAAACCAGACAAATAATTTTTCAGCATCCTCTTGTAAAAAGAAGCAGTTTCTTTACAAATTATACATGGCCAAAAGTTGCGCAAACCCCAAAAAAAATTGTCAAATTCAAATCACCTTTATACGCCAACTGATGACATAGGATATATTCCATGTCCAGACCTCCACTTGCGACACCCCTCCAACTTCATTGTAAACCAAATAGGCCCATATCCAATCAGTATACCGTGAAATAGACAATGAAATATAAAGACAGTAAAAAAAGGTGCCTTCAACACAAAAACTGCCGACTAAATAGTAAAGTATGTCACAAGTAATATTATAGTATAATATCCGTGCATCAAAACGAGACGGGCCTTCAGGCACTTATTACAGAAAGATGTAGCACAAATATCAGAGCTGCAGGATAAAGCGATACATATCGTGGGACAAATGCCCTGGTACGTACCATAGAGGATATGCAATCATAAATCCCCCCGATCTTGAAATCACCCACAAAAAAACTACCCCCCCTTTCCCCCCGCCCAGCCCCCACCCCTCGAACCCAGACCCACACCCCCCCAGTCCCCTTCTCAGTATCAAGGTCTTCTTATCGTTATTCCTCTTCACTTTTCACCCCATACAAAACCCACCCGGGCATAGCCTCCACTTGAGTACCCCGGGATCTGTGTCCACCCGCTCATGGACGATTAGCAGTTCCGCCTTTATACGCAACTAGCCCGCTCCTCCCTTGATCGTTACTAAAGTCCGCACACTACGCATAATTCACCTAGAGTCGGCAAACTTCCCCCAACACTGAATTCCACTTTATCGATCGCCGCCGGAGGCATGAGATGCATAGTCTCTTCCGGTCTCGCTGGGCTCTCTTCTTGTGCCGATACATAACAACATCGACTACTGTGGCGTATCGGCAGTGTCAAAAGTTATCCTTAGCGTGTCCTCCATCAGCGACCCGCCTCCCCCTCTGAATGCGTCTCTACTGACGTGTCCTCTTCCCGGAGCCGCGACCTTCCAAGGTGGGTCCAGACAAATAACACTAGTGCACTCACAGATGTATAAACATTTACCCTGACCATACAGAGCAACAAAATGAAGTATAGTCAGAAAAAAATCAAATTAAAAGCCCGGTCTATACACTCCCACGAACACCCCTCGATTACCCCCCCAAAGAACGCTTAGATATTGAAATAGTGAACCACTAAAACCAAGTCACCTAGTTACCTAAAACAAATCCGCAACCACCGCCTCCCGTCCCCCCGAAAAGCTCCCTAACCAACAGCATGAATAGACGATAACGTCCCATGTCCCAGAATCACAATTCCAGTAACCCCCCGAAGACCACCGACACAGGAATATCTGCCAACCGCGGCGGCCTTGCAGCTCATCCCACGAAGATGTCAACCAAAGCCATTACAATATAAAACCTAACCAAAAACAATCAAGCGGACATACCGTACGACATAAAAACACGCCCTCATCCATAATTGCAGTCATAGAAGCTACAGACCCAAGCTTCGTGTCTTTCACCAGTAAAGTGCGCTTGTACAATCTTGTCGTTTCTCAGTAAAATTGGTACGACTACACTTGAAGACACAGCCCATGTGTAAATTTGGCATCAACATCCGAAACCAGTAAAGTTAAAATAAAACATACCATACAACTAAACCCCGCACAGTCCCCATCAACCCCCCCTTCCCCCCTCAGACTTAGTCCTCACGCCTGTTTCCGACCATCCCACACAGACAGCCGTGACCCGTCAGAGGAATCAGGCAGCAGACAATCAAGAGCATCAGTCACAGTAGCCAAGGATGACCTACACCAATGTTGTGGTGGCAGAATCTGCACCAGAAGAAAACAAATAAAAACAAAAATATCCAACATTGAGACACGCAATGCGCCCAACAGACCAAACACAGATTACGGAAGCCAGAATACCAAATAAAAATAGTAACCAAATAACAAGAATATGATCAACAGCCAGGCCCACTGTATCCCAAACCCAGCCCACCCCCAGTCATCACGTGCTACACTCCTTGAAGAGAAAAAATCCCAATCCAAAGAGTTGCACACAGTGCACCTGATATATAAAATAAAGCCAAGCCCCTCCTCATCACCTCCCGTCCCTCCCACACCCAGTACTCCTTCCCCCCCCAATATTTGACAACGCCATTCCCTCCCACACTAAGAATGACCCCCAGAAGGCGTTCACTAGAAATGTCAGTCCAGCGCACCTGACCTAACATCACCAGACATCCCAGGCTGCTGCTTCTTACCTCTGTCTCTTATCTTTCTGGGTGGTTGTACCCTGTGGTCAAGCTCCTCCTCTCCCTGGTTCGCCTTGGCATGTTCCCGGGCTGTCACTGGGGAGTGATGTAGGCTTCGAGGAAGGACATGACCACAAGGTCTTCCACGGTCTGGCCTTTCCCTGCTGCTGCACACCCGTCTCTCTTCAACCAATCTCCCTTCTTCCTGCTCTCCTTAGCAATATGGTGGTCCCTCAGGATCTTTCCACCGCTTTTTTGCAAACTTCCACTGAAGAAACACATCAACGTCGTTATGCGTTAAAGTAGTAGTTTTATATTCGTCGGGGGAAAATTTACCTGTGAAAGATATAACCCACCCGGCCAAACCCGCACGCCCCCCCCCCACTCAAACCCCCCCACGCACGCACGCACCAAAAAATTAACGGTGCCCGGTAGCGTAGTTCTGCAGAGTATAGTATATGGCTCAGAATGATGACACCGACCTGAGCAAATATAAGTGTCCTCCATCAACTACAGTCATCAACTAGTGTTTTCCCTGGTAGTTGAAATGCGTCACTACTCACGTAGAGAAAGTCTCTGATTGGGCTGGCACACGCAGAATTCTCCCAAACAGTTCAACAATTTTCAACTCTAGCGCGGTCCGCGGGTTGGAGGCACGAATCCGCGGGGAAACCCGCGCGTCAAAACGCTTGGACCATCTCAAAAAAGCGATACGCCCGCGCGAAGTCGCGCGAGAATACGCCTCGATTTCCCGCCGCTACTGGCCCGCGCACGATAGTCGCCGCTGTGAATCTCTCGCCGCGCCTTGGCGCGCGTCGTCCACCCATGTTGTGTCAATGTAGACCCGCCGCTTTGGGCGCAGAAATCGCGTTTGGTTCAAACGCCCAAAAGGGGCGCCTGCAACAAACAATGGCCCTCCGGTATGTCTCTCGCCGCCTACAGGTCTCCGCCTTTCATTACGAAACGGATCGCTGCCCCACCGATGTTTTGGTGGTGTCTTCCATGACCAGAGGTTCGCCTGGCCCTGGCCCGCTACTTTCCCACCGGGACATCTTCTCCTCTGCCGCTACAGCGAGGACAGGACCACCCTCCCAGTGGTCGTGGCCTTCGCGAGTGGAAATCACACTTGGGCAGAGAAATATTAAACTCATACATAGCGTGTAAAAACTGCGACGTAATTGGAAGCATAAAACAAATGTACGCGCTTCTCACCCAACATAATACCCCTTACCAGTTTGCAACTCTTCAACACCAAACATTTACCGACGCGAATGGCGCGCAGCAACCAATAAAGGATAGCTCGCTCCGACACCATCTGTACGACTGCCCCTACAGGTCCAAGATCGTTACAGCTCCGCCTCCCCCGCAAAAAAGATTTTTAACGGACCTCTAATTCCCTGCAGGCCAGACAAACCTTCCCATAACAAGCAACCTGGTTCTAGCATCGAGCAGGAAGATTCCCAACTGCTCCTGGGCATTGCAACTTGTCATGCCAGCTCTATTCAGCCCACACCATCAGTAAAGCTCTGTGCCGTACGCTCCGCGACCGTCTGCTGTGTCTCCCCCACACCACTCGGCACAAAAAACAGCTTTGGGGCTCTGGGTCCTCTTTCCGGCTATCTCCCCTACATCAGGCCAGATGCGAACCCTGCCATCTGTCTGCCACAACGTCTACGCTCTTCCTCGTAACCGCTCGCCAGCAAAGCAAGTAAGCAATAAGAAATTCAGGTGGCGGCACAGCTGAGAACAAACGGCGGATCAGGAGCGAGCCCAAAGAGTACGCACACAGCACTCACAATTAACGGCTTAAACTTCAGCTCACTCAATGTAAGAAGAGGAAACGTTGGGATTAAAACGGGAAGTATTAGCCCGTTGAGACAGAATGGTCGCATTATAAGTTACAGGACACTGGAGAGTACAGAGTATAGTCATGGTATACTTTTTTGGGGTGATAAATACAGGCTATTGATGACGTGGGTTGGGAGCCGGCATCGCGGTCACACAGGGAAGAACAATCTGCGTTTGTCTGAGCATATGCTGCACCGGGCAAAATGATATGGAGACATCTGCCGGGCGAGGAGAGGTGTTAAGTTGTCATGAGAAATGTGCAATCAAGGAGCGAGGCCGACAACCGAGAGAGTGGTGCGGCGGCGACATTTATGGTTCATTTTTGTTAGATTCATTTGAAAAACATGCAGAACACAATTGTATATATCTTTACACTAATACAGGCTGGAAATGTTGGTGGTTATGCTCCGGAAGACTACTTCTAAGGAGATAGAAGTGGTCAAAGTGTCTGAATAACTTCTGATTTTGTAAGTAAGTCATATTAATGGTAATACTTTATAAGACCCATTTTCGCAGTTGCATGCTAACAGTATAACAACTATGTAATTAATAAATGGGAAAGTGTCAGTTAGCAGTGAGTTAGATGTTGAATAAGGCCATGTAGAATAAGGACTAATAAGTGCTTAGTAAATACCAATGAAGAGCTAATTAACCATACATTAATACACTAATAAGCACTTAATTAGCTGTCTTGTCATTGTTTTCCCGCCCTACACAATTTGCCAATCAGAAAGTCTGTGATCTGGGTTGCCAGAACACTCTGCGTCAAGCTAATCTCACTAAAGTACCATGTGGCAGCTGTGCTAAAAAGGTCTCGTTATGATTCTCAAACAATTAACGACAAAACAAGGAATAAAACCAGGATTTCTATCTTTGTGAAAAAGGTGTTGGTTATAGATTTGTTCTTGTCTATTCAGCTGTTATGGTCCCAGCTGGATTCGTCTGCATATCTGGCAACCTGAGTCAGGAAGAGTGGGAGAGGCTGCAGTACCACTTTTGGCCACATGTTTACATACAGCTCCTTTAATCCTAGCGTACATCGACAGAGTAACTGGGGACATCTAGTTGAAGGCGGCTTTTGGCGACTGAGAGTAGATGATGGAGATGATCAGTTGAAATCGGTCGATGTGAGCGCTCTTACAACTGGAGATAAACAGTCGGTCTCCAGTTTCATCCAGTTGCCCGTGTTCTACTCTTCGGCAACTAGTTGTCCTCAGTTTCGGAGATATGACCGATGTGTGCGCTCCATGCGCCGCTCCAACAACATGTGTGTATTGCGTGTATTGCGCCCTCTACAGTTTATGTCAGAAAACACACTGTAGTTGAGGCCAGTTGCTGTTATTCCCCAGACTGACCTGATACAGGAGTTTGCCGTTTTCGTCACATTGTCGATGTGTGCGGGGCAGCTACTCATATGCGACGGATATAATCAGTTGCCGGTCCGATATACGCTATAGGCTTTAAGGCTTACTGTCTGTCACAATATTTTCTGTTATATGTTTTAATGCGTGTACAGCTTTTCTCTCCCTGAGTGGAGGTGGTATAGTACTCTGTAAACGGATTGTAATGGCGTGCAAAATGAACCTTTCCAAGAGTCAAACCTGTTGTCTCCCAAATATTTCACACCCGCTCTGAACTTTAGCTAAAATGTCAGCTTCATTAAACGCAAACTGGGTCAAACGCATCGAGAAGAAATTAAAATCAAGGCGAGCAGATGAGGTGATTGTAATTAACGTCTCTTCAATCAGGCAGCAGTGTGGGAACGATTGGGTCGTATATTTTACATTTATCGCTAAACTCTGAGCGCCTTGTTACCGTGACGTCTGCCAGACTAAATCATCAGTAATGAACCAGAGCAACTTTCTGCTAAACTTTCTGCTAAACTTTCTCTTTCCGATGCTACACAGTCCTCAGAGAGACTTGATAATACTAACTTCTCTGTATCATTTCAAGCTTGGTAAAGATATTCTGTAAAACTGTCTGAATGTGTTGCAGCAGTGTTGCCAACTTAGCGACTTTGTCGCTAGATTTAGCAACTTTTCAGACCCTATAGCAACTTTTTTTTCAAAAAAACGACTAGCGACAGATCTAGACAAAGCATTAAAATCATTAAATGTTGTTAATGTTGAAATTATTTTTGTACATTTGTAGTTCTAAACATATTTAGGGTGTTTTTTACTCACTTTTGTCTCTCCCACAACGTTATTCCTCTCTCCTACAGCGTCCGTTACAGTTATTTGCAAATTGCCAAATATGCAAATTAGGCGATTACGTCATTTAGCGACTTCTAGCGACTTTTGGGACAGCCAATAGCTACTTTCCTTACTGAGGAGTTGGCAACACTGGTTGCAGCACTTAAAGTAGTACTAGAATTTAATATGCTGCTATCCAGAATATATAACTACAATATGTGTTTATAATATTTCGGGTGTTCATTTTGACATGTTCAGATGAATTATGTTAAAAAAACTGCTTTGAAGTGGCACCTTTTCACTTCCGCAACTTGCCCAACACTAATTAGCTTGAATCTCACAAATAAGGCTAAAAGGTTAAAAGAGTTGCACACTATTATGTACAAACTGATGTAAATATGTTTATACCTTGTTCAGATGACAGTGAAACCTCCTACAGATTCAGCCCAGACTGCTGCTGCTGCTGTGAGAGGTCCTTCTCCTACGTCATCGCCGACATTTTGGCGCCCCCTAGCGTTTCTATGCGGAAGTGAAAAGGTGCCACTTCAAAGCAGTTTTTTTAACATAATTCATCTGAACATGTCAAAATGAACACCCGAAATATTATAAACACATATTGTAGTTATATATTCTGGATAGCAGCATATTACATTCTAGTACTTGGCAGCACGGTGGCTGAGTGGATAGCACTCTCGCCTCTCAGCAAGAAGGTCCTGGGTTCGAATCCCGGCCGGACCAGGGCCTTTCTGAGTGGAGTTTGCATGTTCTCCCCGTGTCTGCGTAGGTTTCCTCCGGGTACTCCGGTTTCCCCTACCACTAAAAACATGCACAATAGTTCTGGCATGTGCCTCCTGTACTGGCCCCGCTCCCATCTCTGTGTGGAGTGAGAGACAAATGCCCAAAAAATAACAATTGTAAACCGCTTTGAGACTCAGGTCTGTGAAAGGCGGTATATAAATAAAGCTTACTTACTTACTTACTTACTACTTTAAAGACGGACAAGAAATGTTATTTTACAGGTCGCGTTCAAAAAATCTATCTAAGTTTGAGTAATCATAATTTGAGTATTTTCTGACTGTGTTAAAAACAAGATTTTCCAACGGAACAAAGCCATTTAGTCTTTATTCAAGAAATGTTGCCTAATTTTCCCATTCCACAGAGACATAACTGATATCTTTTTAAAACAAGATACTTTTGCTTGTTCCATCGTCAAATCTTGTTTTGAGGCAGTTGAAAGGCGCTGAAATTAACTTCCATTTTGCCAAATTTGAGCAATTTTTGATTTATTTTTCTTTACTTTTTGCAGTGGAGAAAAAGATCAGCGTATGATAGGGATTCAAACCTACGATATGATTCTTACTGTGTTTCTGAATGTCCTCATGCATGTGTTTACCCTGGTCTTATCCATCTGTACTCTCCACTCAATCATCATTTCACTGCATGTAACGTCTGGGTCTGGTCCCCATGTAATCAATTACAATCGGTTGGATTTCGACCGACCAATCAGAGAGCACGGGAGGCGGGTGTTGTAGTTAGATGTGGGTGATGTCAAGAGTTTGCGTCAAACGGGCAGGTTGTAGTTTGGCGAAGAATGCGATAGTAAAGTAATCCAGTAGCGGCGCCAGGTTTGCAGTTATGGGTAGGCCTGCAGATTAGTAAGTAGGCCTAATTGGCTCGCAAACTACAAGGGGTGTTTGTAGTGGGGATACAAAGAATATGGTGCAAACGCGGCGCCACAGATTTAGCGTCGCTGGCCCTGGTCCTGAAGGAGAATTAAATAGACTATATAATACACATAGCGTAGTTTATTTGAAAATTACAAAATCAAATGCATGTACAAGGAACAGTACATAATCTTAAATCTAATTTACAAGAGCAGGCGGCGTGACTTTTGATTGAAGACAGCGAGTATTTCCTTGTAATCTATGTTCTCCGTTAATTCTCTTTCAAAAGACAAAAGGGACAGAGTTAAGTCTTTCTGTCAGCATCGTCGCCCTGGTGCTTGTCTTTATTCGGTTGACGGTGGAAAAGAGTCTCTCCACCGTACATGTGGTCATCGGCAGACTATTCATGACAGGGAATATGTCACGTGGACACGAATCAAGAACTTCAATGAGTGTGGGAAACTTATCTCCAGTTTCATTCATTTTTCTTTGAATGTGCTGCACAAAGACAGTGTGCTCTGCTCCGTTCAAGTGGATGGAGAAATGCGTGCACACGGGATGGATCGTCTCTATGTCTCCAAATGTGTCCGTGCGTGGCAAGCAGGCAGCGGTGGCCTTCATGAAGCCGTATGTGTCAGGCTTGAAGCAGATATTCAACTCCGTTATTTGTCTATCCAATGTGTCGTTCCAAAGTCTTCGAAGATCTGAATTTGTCTGCACAGTGAAGGACTTGCCCAAAGTAGATGCAACCAGAGAATCCTCTAACCCTGGCAGGTAACTTTCTTTTGCGTGACGCGCCATTGTCCCAATTGATGATGTCGTGTTTAATCATCAGGTCATCTGCCAGAGCCATTGTTTTATTGTATGTCGCATTTTCGTGTCTGAACTTCGTGTAATTGTCTTTGAGTCCTTCGATTAAATCAGTGCAATCTGTGACTGACAGTGTAGGGGACTGCAAGCCTTTTGTGGCGTAGTCACTGACTTCAAACAGCAGATTAAACGTAACAAGGAGGAACAGGAATTTTTTATTCTGTATCTGGTTCAATAAGGCGTCCGCATCCATTTTTGTTTGGCCCATTGCACTTTCAGAAAAAGAGGCGAGGGTCTCCAAAATCGGTCCCAACAGTGTCAGCACTTTACTCACAGTATTTGACCAGGAGGTCCAGCGAACATCACAGGCTCTCTCCAGCTCCAAAGGTTTTTGCCCTGGCCGCATTTGATCTTGTATTTCCATAAATGTTGCGTGTCTGTGTGCTCCAGTCATAAAGTGATGCAGGTCATTTAAAACAACAAAAAAGGTTTCAATGCACGGAGAGACTTTTGCTGCTGTGCACAAGACAAGGTTAAGTCTGTGGGAGTTGCACATACACAGCGCGAGGGAAGGTTCTCTTCAATATCACATGCACACGGCCCTTGTTCCCCGACATGACGGATGCACCATCAAACCCAAACCCTACGCACAGCTCTGGGTCAAGTTGCAGCGGCTCCAAAACCTCTAATATTTTTGTTGATATGGCCTCTGCTGTCAAGTTCTCAGTCTGCACAAATCCTACTGCTCTTTCTCTTTCTCTTCTTTCTTTTTTTGATATGTCCTTACACTCATCTGCTAAAATGGCATAATATGCGCTGGGCTCGTCATGCAAATCTTTCTTTACTTTACTTATAATGAGGGAGGTTGTGATCTCAAGTATTTCATTTTGTATACTGTGATGTAAAAGCTTTCCATTCTTTGGCAATTGGTCAAGTCGTTCTTTAATTTGTGGATCATATTTTGAAACCAATTCCAGCAACTCTAGGAAATTTCCTTTATTCAATGCATCTGCATTTTCCCTGTGACCTCGCAGTGGAATCTCTTGTTTGGCACAGAACAGGACTAGGTCGATAACCAGTATGATGTGCTCCCTGTTTCTGTCAATTAATGCTTTGTTTTGGGCATCTCTGTTCAACTGATTGATAATATCAGTTATCAATCAAAGTCTGGTTATCAATTCCAAAGTCTGGTTCTATCAAGAAATTGAAGCCGGAGCAAGAGGAATGTTCAGCAAATGTAATCGCTGGAAAAAATTGTGACGCTACTCCCCACAGGCTCCGTTAGCGGCAAAGGAGATGGCTAAAGCTAGGCTAAATGCTAACCCTCCCTCGGGCTCATTACATACGTCACGGTAAACTCAGATCCAATGGTTTCAATCTGCAAAAGGAGTTAACCCCTCCCACCTGTTAACGGAGTCAATGGAGCAAATCCAGACCTTAGTATGAAATGTCATTTGTACTATGGTGTGGTACGACCAGGCTAGCATGTGTTGTGCGTATAATACACACCTTTATGACAAAAGAATGAGACCATAGTTGATGTGTATTAAACGTGACATTTTTTGTTTCATGTGGATTGACCCAGAATTACAGAGATGTAATTTATAACAAACTATAATATACTTTTATATTTGTTAACTGGAAAGAGTTCGCTGCCCTCCACCACTGTTTTAAACTACAGGCTCTTTGGATTGTTGTGATGTCACATTAAGTATTGGCTTTGTCAGTGATAGCAGTAGAATCATGAATCCAGCACATGGTGAAATAACAATGTGTCACTTTGCCCAATATTCCACATGGTCTTTAAAGGGGACGTATGATGCACATTTTTCTATAGACTGATCATGAGCGACGTCACAAGCACGGGATCATGAACTCTCTGGATGCCTGGAGGACAGAAGCCCCGAGCTCCAGTCCAAGTGTTGTTTGTAGAGAACTTTTATCATTACATCTGTGAGTACATGTGTGTAGCTTGATGGGCTGTAAAACTGATAAAACTATAAAAAATGCTTACATTGTGAGGTCAGTAAGAGCTGTTTTCTGCACATAAAGTTTGATGTTGGGGGCGACAGTGGCTCAGTGTGTAGAGCATTGGCCTTTGAGCCTGAAGGTTGCGGGTTCAAGCCCACCGCAAGACCTTCTTCATGACTCCCACTGATGACTGCTGTCGTTGTATCATTTGGCAAGACACTTAACCCCACTTTGCCTGAAGCCCCCGCTGAAAGATCTCAGCTCCTGTGGACTCAGCTCCTGCAGGAGGGTCAGTGAGGGGCTGGTGCTCTGACTGCCACCCCCGACCCAGACATGGATTAAGGGGAAGAAGATGAATGGATGGATGTTTGATGTTTGATGTTGATCAAAAAAATAAAATAATCAGACACTTCCCTCTGGTGGTAGAATTTGAGAATGACATTTATTTATTCACTTAACTTTCAAAACGCAATAAAATCATTTTTAATTTAATTTAAATTAGTTTCATTGTATAACCCTGTGAAAAATACCTGGTAAATGTGGCCATACTTGCATGTGAAAAGCCCGACAGATCTCTGAAGCTATGCAGAGCAGGGCCTGATTAATACCGTGATGGGAGACCTCAGGGAACACCAGATTTTACAGTGGGGCAGCTGCGGCTGTAAAAAGGCCAAACTGCAGTTGTGTCTTTAGGCAAGACACTTCCCCCCATTACCTAGAATGAGATTGGTGTGAGTGAATGACGGTGGTGGTCGGAAGGGGCTAATGGCAGATATTGGATGCCTCGCTTATGTCAGTGTGCCCCAGGGCAGCTGTGGCTACAGTAGTTTATTGCAGCTGTTTATGTGAAGTGTCTTTGAAGGTCCGGAAAAGCACTGTATAGAACCAATTCATTATTATTATCATTATTATTAAATCTTTAGGCATTAGTGTTTCTGAATATAGGGATTTCTGTACTTCTAATGCAGGATAAAACAGCTTTTATCACATGCTTCTTTGCAGATTATTAAGTCTAAAACAAGCTCTGAATGTAAAGAAAAAGCTGAAAAAACATGTCTTGAGCTGAATATTTTTTCACAACTTACAGAGGCAATTTGCATAAGCACATAATCTATACATTAGTTCAACATAGACTCCATCCTGTACACTTTTGCATATAAACGAGTCGCTCATTAAGTGACGGCGGCGACTTATAAAACGCGCTTCCACCTCTGCAAGATGGAGGCTTTCGCTTTTATCTTTTTTTTTTTTTTTTTTTGCAGGATTGGCTCTTACATTCTTGCAGCCAATTTGCTTCTTAACGGCGAATTGATTGAAGTGAGAAACAGAGGAAGTTGTAACTGCCGAGGAGGATTATGGAAATGTCATTTATGGACACTTTTCCGCCGCCGCCATACCTCACTCCTCTCGGCTTCATTACCGCCGATAATTACAAAATCACCGCTGCTTCTGATGTGATAAGGTCAGCCCGTTTTCACCAACAGAGAAAGAGAGAAATTCCGCTTATTTATTTATCTACAAAAGCCTGAAACTGGGAATTGGCCGCCTTGTACCTTCTCCACCGCTGCTCTGTAATTAGCTGATGCGTAAAGGAGATGATTTACGCACAATTACATTTCAGTCTTTATTTTAAAATATTGCCAATGATGATGCCGTTAACTTAAACTGCTGGGGTGTCTTGTTGGACTTGCTTCACATGACTGAGTAAGCTGCCCTGTATAATGGAGGAATCCGTTTGGGAGAGGAAATGTTAGCTTAGTGGTCTGCCGTTGGTGTTGTGTGGCTAATGTTATTACAAAATGACACTGGGAACTTAATGTAATGATAATAATACATTTTATTTCTCAAGGTCGCGTCACAGAACAAGTAAAAAGTACATTTAAAGTTAAAATACAAAGTTAAAAACAGCCTGAACAGAGGTGGTGTATTTATGATGAAAGTGTAGGATTTTGAGGAGTGGACTCCCCCAGGGCTGTGTGCTGTCACCTGTGCTCTTCTCTGTGTAGTAAGTAAGTAAGTAATGTTTATTTATATAGCGCATTTTACAGACCAATGGTCACCCAAAGCACTTTACAATGTTCAGATATTGTTCCAATCATTCCACACACGGTAATAACATCTCCTGTGGCACAGAAGGACTGACCCTTATAAAGTACGCAGTAAAGTATAGCTCTGGTGGCACACCTCCCTGATGCACAGGCCCTAGCACGCCTCCCTGATGCACAGGCCCTAGCACACCTCCCTGATGCACAGGCCCTAGCACGCCTCCCTGATGCACAGGCCCTAGCACGCCTCCCTGATGCACAGGCCCTAGCGCACCTCCCTGATGCACAGGCCCTAGCACGCCTCCCTGATGCACAGGCCCTAGCACGCCTCCCTGATGCACAGGCCCTAGCGCACCTCCCTGATGCACAGGCCCTAGCACACCTCCCTGATGCACAGGCCCTAGCACACCTCCCTGATGCACAGGCCCTAGCACGCCTCCCTGATGCACAGGCCCTAGCACGCCTCCCTGATGCACAGGCCCTAGCACGCCTCCCTGATGCACAGGCCCTAGCGCACCTCCCTGATGCACAGGCCCTAGCACACCTCCCTGATGCACAGGCCCTAGCACACCTCCCTGATGAACAGGCCCTAGCACGCCTCCCTGATGCACAGGCCCTAGCACGCCTCCCTGATGCACAGGCCCTAGCACGCCTCCCTGATGCACAGGCCCTAGCGCACCTCCCTGATGCACAGGCCCTAGCACACCTCCCTGATGCACAGGCCCTAGCACACCTCCCTGATGAACAGGCCCTAGCACACTATCAGCAGGAGGTCCACACGCTGGTTTGTGGATTTGCTCAGAACTCCCTGGAGCTCAACATCTCCAAAACCAAGGAGTTATGCTGTGGAGCCGCTAGGATAACAGACTCTGTGGATCTTTTTCCACCCCTAGTCATCCACGGCCAGCAGGTGGAGCAGGTGGAGCAGGTGGAGCAGGTGGAGCTGATATAGATCATATGACAGAAAAATACATGCATGTGAACAATAGTAACGGAACCAAATTGTTTTGAGAGAAAGGAACTAGGCGTATGCCTCTGAACAAGTAGGTTGTAAATGTTTGGTGGGATTCCCTTGAATCCAATAATCAAAAATATGCACAAAACTCCCTTTACTTCCATGTGCTCAACAACACGGTGACAAGTGTGACTCCTGCTTTACACAATCGGTCATTTTAAACACTGCCACATATTGTCAACTTAAGTCAACCGTGGCGCCTAGAGGGTTAATGCCCTGCTCTAAATAGGCAATATCCAGCGCTAGTGACACCTAGAGGCTGATTGGCCACACTACACACTTGAAAGCTTACCCCAGTGTAAGTCCGTTTACATCTTTTGAAGTCTGTGAAGCACTTCTTCCTGAACCAGACTTGGTCCAGTTAAAGTGAAGCAGACCAAGAAGTGACGGGGCAGTGAGCTGTTGTTGCAGGAGGCGGTGATGGCGCCTGGACCCAGATGAGGTGTGAAGCTCTGGCTGGGGCCATGCTGGTATCACCGGAGGAGGGTGGCAGAAAGTCCCCCTCCCCCAAAGACTATGGCATCAGTCATGAAGCCACAGAGAGTAGGGAAACATACAGGTGGATGTGATTCAACATGTGGGCGATGGAGGTGGGACGTGGGCGGACATTTGAAACAGTTTTACAGTGTAGAGTTACATTAGTTTGATGATCTTGCATTGCTGTTTGTTCAAAGCTATACTTCTTTGCTTTAAACATGCTTTGGCTCTATCACTAGCTTCCACATGCATGTATCTTCAACCTCTGTCACAAACACATACATCAACATTCATGGACCTTAGCCTCTCCCTTTGGACCAATATCTATGTGTTTTAACTGTTGATTCTCTGATCTGTGTTGGCGATTCCAACGGTTTAGTTAAGTCCTCTGAGATAACTACTGTTGTTATTTAAGGCTGTACAAGAATAAATTGAGTTGATCCATGAAATCAGCTTTTTCAGACAAAACATTTTATTTATTATCTTAAATATTATTTTAAATTTTTTATCCTGTTTGATGTGTGCAATCCTCATTTATTCTGCTCTAATGTGTGCAACGATGATATTGACTATACTTATATGAATGAATGAATGAATAGTTTTTATTATTGTGTCTTGCATACACACTGTATCCCAAGCCCTTATATTTATACAAGTTTGCAAAAGATTCCATGTTTTCTAGTCAGATAAAGACTTCATGTATTGGGCTGATTTGTCCGCAACATTTTTAAATTATACAAAAAAGTGAAGAATCTCAGCTTTATTCAGGATTAGGATTAGTTTATGAAATGTGTTGTATGAAATAATATGTTTTTGTTTTGTTAGTCCAGCCTAACTATTTTTTACTACATACATTCAAAAGAGCTAAAACTACAAACAGACTTAAACATCTTCGTCTGAAACTGTGGCTGAAATCGTAGCAACGTTGTCCACATGATTAATGAACTGTATATTTAATTACTTTTATATTTGTAAATGTTAAACGTGTGCGTTTGTGTCCTAAAAGCCTTCTATGGACAAGTGTTGAACATTAGCCTGGTCTTGCTAAAACACTAAAGGCAGTGCATCTGGTCTGTCCAATGGAACTGTTGTGTCCAAATCAAATCAACAACAACAAAACAACAAAAATTGGTCTATCCCCGGTGTGTCCAGCAGAGGGCAGCAAAGAATTATCACTGATCTTGGCTTTCGTTGTAGATGCAAATCAGGCAATACTATCATTGACACAATACTTATAATTCATTTATTTTTAATTGGTCTAGTTTAACAAGACGTATTAGACCAGAATTAACCAATATGTTACCAATATGTATATTTATGCTCACATTGAACGCATGTAACACTAGAAAACACATTATCCACAACACTGAGACATGTTGTGAACTTTTTGTTGCTTGATACATACATTTCAGCTTAGGATTTATTTTGTGAAATGGTCAACCTTTTTTGTTTCCTTATTTTCCTAAAGCTAGAGATTGGATACTGCTTCTTTTTCATAAAGTTATAGTGCTTCATTAAGTAAATAAACTTGAACAGAAGCAGTCATTAAAGTGCAGTGTGTGTGTTCAAATAAATACATTCTTTGACAAATGAAAGTTTGAGTGGCAGGTGTGGGAACTGTCGCAGCACTAATGACCGAGGGGCCCAGCGGAGCAAAGGTCGACCTGATTAAGGAAGAAATAATGTGTTAAGTGTTACAGCAGAGGGACACGTCTCTGTGGAATGTACCGGCAACACAGTGCCACAAAGAGAGTTAAAGAAGACATATTATACCCAAATGGACTTCTTTTATGAGCTTTTAACCATGTTGAGCCATCAAAAACAGCCCTCTAGAGGATTATGAGGCCAACCAATTTCAATAATAATAATAATGGGAACTTGCAATAGTATGATGTCATTGCTCATGCAGTTTACAAATGTAAGGCCAAAAAATGCTGTTGTCAATTTTCTGGGTTTAAATCAGTGGGGGCGGGTCCCGGCTCAAAAGTGTCCAAAATGACGTGCGCTGACAGGCTGCAATACCACCCCGGGCCTGTGGGGGTGGACCCGGAATAAGAATTAGCCAATGCTAACATATAGCATCTTCTTACCTCTGGAAAACGTCTTTACAGGATGGTCCAAAAGTTGTCTCTTGGTCCAAAGCTCCGTTCCACATGTGTGTCAATGCTGAGTGTTCTGGACCAGTCTAGTTTAGTCGCTGTGGACGTTAGAAGTCTCTCGTTTAAATGAATGGAGCTCGTGCAGCTGACGCATGCGCAGATGCGATTTTTTTACAATTTTCTTGTGGGCGGGACCACTCGCGGCCATTTTGGATAGCTCCATTAGAGCACAGTTTTTGGCCCATTAGTTAGAACGCCGGGGATAGGCGTGACTCTGTCTGTTAATATTTACAGTCTATGGTTTAAATCAAAGTTCTCTGTTGTGTTTGCAGACGTTAATTTATTAAATTGTTAATCAACTCCTCCCTCTGGTGGTAGCACTGGGAGTTACTGTCAGAAAGATTTATTTATCGTTTATATTTGTTCCACCTTATATTTTTGACCTAAAATATATCGTCACATTCTGAAACGTGAAATTATAAAGCAAATAGTCTGAATATAGTTTTCAATGGCCAAAAACAATACATAATATTTCTTCTTTAATACATCAATATTGTCTTTCTGTTGACATCACCGGAGCCTTCTCACCTGTCCGTCTCAAAGTGCATCTTTATCAACTTTATCAACAGCAGTAAAAAAGTGATTAAGATTGTGATCAGCACCATAGTAACCATAATATTATCATTAACTTTTTATTGGCCCTTATTTTGACTACATGAAGGATAACTTGTCTTATGCAATATTGGATGTCTGCCAAGTAATGATGTCGACTTATGGGAGAGTACCTTTCCACAATGGGTCAAAAACAATGGAATTTAAATGAGTGGCACATAATGATTATTTTCTGTCTGCGTGGACTGGATGCTTTTGTTTTGCATTTGGAGCATTCCAGTTTTGGAGAGTATCCCAGTCCGAGTGGCAGGAGGTTTAAAGACAGAGATATATGTATTTAATCAGGAATATTTTAGCAAACACTGTCAAGTCCATTTCTGCTTATATATTTTATTATTTATTGTTCATCTGGTTGGGACAGTTCATGTTAAAGAACACATCACTCCGGATTGTAGCGTTGGGCATTCGTACTCACAAACACACACTCATTCACCCTGAACTATTGTGCATGTTTTTAATGGTAGGGGAAACCGTAGCACCTGGAGGAAACCTACGCAGACACAAGGAGAACATGCAAACTCCATTCAGAAAGGCCCTGTTCCGACCGGGAATCAAACCCAGAACCTTCTTGCTGAGAGGCGAGAGTGACCTGTCTGAGTGTGTATGTGTTTATGCATTTGTTGTTAAAAAAATTAAGAAATTTGTATTTTTTTATATAAAGAGAGAGATTATTTTGTGTATTTTTGTCAACTTGATCAGTGTTTTTCTCTTTTCATCTGTTACAGTGCCTTGCGAAAGTATTCGCCCCCCTTGAACCTTTCAACATTTCGCCACATTTCAGGCTTCAAACATAAATATATAAAAAAATATTTTTTTTGTCAAGAATCAACAATAAGTGGGACACAATCGTGAAGTGGAACAAAATTTATTGGATGATTTAAACTTTTTTAACAAATAAAAAACTGAAAAGTGGGGCGTGCAATATTATTCGGCCCCTTGCGCTGATACTTTGTAGCGCCACCTTTTGCTGCAATTACAGCTGCAAGTCGCTTGGGGTATGTCTCTATCAGTTTTGCACATCGAGAGACTGGAATTCTTGCCCATTCTTCCTTGCAAAACAGCTGGAGCTCAGTGAGGTTGGATGGAGAGCGTTTGTGAACAGCAGTCTTCAGCTCTTTCCACAGATTCTCGATTGGATTCAGGTCTGGACTTTGACTTGGCCATTCTAACACCTGGATACGTCTATTTGTGAACCATTCCATTGTAGATTTGGCTTTATGTTTTGGATCATTGTCCTGTTGGAAGATAAATCTCCGTCCCAGTCTCAGGTCTTTTGCAGACTCCAACAGGTTTTCTTCCAGAATGGTCCTGTATTTGGCTCCATCCATCTTCCCATCAATTTTAGCCATCTTCCCTGTCCCTGCTGAAGAAAAGCAGGCCCAAAGCATGATGCTGCCACCACCATGTTTGACAGTGGGGATGGTGTGTTCAGGGTGATGAGCTGTGTTGCTTTTACGCCAAACATATCGTTTTGCATTGTGGCCAAAAAGTTTGATTTTGGTTTCATCTGACCAGAGCACCTTCTTCCACATGTTTGGTGTGTCTCCCAGGTGGCTTGTGGAAACTTTAAACCAGACTTTTTATGGATATCTTTGAGAAATGGCTTTCTTCTTGCCACTCTTCCATAAAGGCCAGATTTGTGCAGTGCACGACTGATTGTTGTCCTATGGACAGACTCTCCCACCTCAGCTGTAGTTATCTGCAGTTCATCCAGAGTGATCATGGGCCTCTTGGCTGCATCTCTGATCAGTCTTCTCCTTGTTTGAGATGAAAGTTTGGAGGGACGGCCGGGTCTTGGTAGATTTGCAGTGGTCTGATACTCCTTCCATTTCAATATAATTGCTTGCACAGTGCTCCTTGAGATGTTTAAAGCTTGGGAAATCGTTTTGTATCCAAATCCGGCTTTAAACTTCTCCACAACAGTATCTCGGACCTGCCTGGTGTGTTCCTTTGTCTTCATGGTTCTCTCTGCGCTTTAAACAGAACCCTGAGACTATCAAAGAGCAGGTGCATTTATACGGAGACTTGATTACACACAGGTACATTCTATTTATCATCATCAGTCATTTAGGACAACATTGGATCATTCAAAGATCCTCACTGAACTTCTGGACTGAGTTTGCTGCACTGAAAGTAAAGTATTTGTTAAAAAAGTTTAAATTATCCAATAAATTTCGTTCCACTTCACGATTGTGTCCCACTTGTTGTTGATTCATGACAAAAAATTAAAATTATATATCTTTATGTTTGAAGCCTGAAATGTGGCGAAATGTTGAAAGGTTCAAGGGGGCCGAATACTTTCGCAAGGCACTGTATGTGTAAAATGCCCCAAGAGTGTTCCATAGAAGAGGTTTCAAACAGCTAATATCTAAAACTACTTAATAAAATCAAAAACAAGGTGTGATTGAAACTACCCTTGTATTGTAGTTAATTGTGAGGACATTATTATATTATAATAGTATTGTTTTATATAAGTACTTTTGTCTTATCATTGCTGAAGTCTTTCGGTAGTTTTCTGCAGGTTCCACTTTTGTATAATCCACCTTTTCTCATAGTAATCCTTTGTTGTTCTCCCTAATGTGTTTTGTCTTCATAAATAAACATTCACCTTCTTTAAATCCCCCATAAGGAGCTGGGAGCAGATGGATGATTTGTATTCCGCTCTGTAACTTATTGAAAAGTTTCTCTCGGCAGTTCTGACTCTCCATATGCCTTTTGCACGGTGCCTTGTGTGCTAATACAGGACTGAGCTCTGCTTCAGTATTCTGTCCTCTGCCAAAGAGAGCACGGCTTCTCTGTCTGAGGAATGTGACCACAGTGAAGCATTGTCCACGACACACACGGAATGACAACTATCCCACAATCACACTTCTGCAGACGCTGCAGACGCACACTCACCGTGCATTTACACACACACTCAGATCATCCTGGGTTTTTAACATGATCAGAATATAAGGGACGTTAGGTCATTTTGTAGTTCATTTATTTCTAAAGACAAATATTTGCCGACTGGCTCCTGGTTTGTTGCAGCGGGACAAAAAGAACCAGAAAGGTTCTGTTGCAATGGAGCCAATGTAAATCTGAGTCAGGTCTCATGAGGACATCTGCACACATGACACACTTTAAATACTCTTATGACATCAGTAATGTGCAATCATGTCAGAATGTGCAATACTTGACTAGTCACTGAGCCTCATGCTGCTAACATGTACAGTAGTATCACATGTTGCTAACATGTACAGTAGTATCACATGTTGCTAACATGTACAGTAGTATCACATGCTGCTAACATGTACAGTAGTATCACATGTTGCTAACATGTACAGTAGTATCACATGCTGCTAACATGTACAGTAGTATCACATGCTGCTAACATGTACAGTAGTATCACATGCTGCTAACATGTACAGTAGTATCACATGCTGCTAACATGTACAGTAGTATCACATGTTGCTAACATGTACAGTAGTATCACATGTTGCTAACATGTACAGTAGTATCACATGCTGCTAACATGTACAGTAGTATCACATGTTGCTAACATGTACAGTAGTATCACATGTTGCTAACATGTACAGTAGTATCACATGCTGCTAACATGTACAGTAGTATCACATGCTGCTAACATGTACAGTAGTATCACATGCTAACATGTACAGTAGTATCACATGTTGCTAACATGTACAGTAGTATCACATGCTGCTAACATGTACAGTAGTATCACATGCTAACATGTACAGTAGTATCACATGTTGCTAACATGTACAGTAGTATCACATGTTGCTAACATGTACAGTAGTATCACATGTTGCTAACATGTACAGTAGTATCACATGCTGCTAACATGTACAGTAGTATCACATGCTAACATGTACAGTAGTATCACATGCTGCTAACATGTACAGTAGTATCACATGCTAACATGTACAGTAGTATCACATGTTGCTAACATGTACAGTAGTATCACATGTTGCTAACATGTACAGTAGTATCACATGTTGCTAACATGTACAGTAGTATCACATGCTGCTAACATGTACAGTAGTATCACATGCTAACATGTACAGTAGTATCACATGTTGCTAACATGTACAGTAGTATCACATGTTGCTAACATGTACAGTAGTATCACATGCTGCTAACATGTACAGTAGTATCACATGTTGCTAACATGTACAGTAGTATCACATGCTAACATGTACAGTAGTATCACATGTTGCTAACATGTACAGTAGTATCACATGTTGCTAACATGTACAGTAGTATCACATGTTGCTAACATGTACAGTAGTATCACATGCTAACATGTACAGTAGTATCACATGTTGCTAACATGTACAGTAGTATCACATGTTGCTAACATGTACAGTAGTATCACATGCTAACATGTACAGTAGTATCACATGTTGCTAACATGTACAGTAGTATCACATGTTGCTAACATGTACAGTAGTATCACATGCTAACATGTACAGTAGTATCACATGCTGCTAACATGTACAGTAGTATCACATGTTGCTAACATGTACAGTAGTATCACATGCTAACATGTACAGTAGTATCACATGTTGCTAACATGTACAGTAGTATCACATGTTGCTAACATGTACAGTAGTATCACATGTTGCTAACATGTACAGTAGTATCACATGCTAACATGTACAGTAGTATCACATGCTGCTAACATGTACAGTAGTATCACATGCTGCTAACATGTACAGTAGTATCACATGTTGCTAACATGTACAGTAGTATCACATGCTGCTAACGTGTACAGTAGTATCACATGCTGCTAACATGTACAGTAGTATCACATGTTGTTAACATGTACAGTAGTATCACATGCTGCTAACATGTACAGTAGTATCACATGCTGCTAACATGTACAGTAGTATCACATGCTGCTAACATGTACAGTAGTATCACATGCTAACATGTACAGTAGTATCACATGCTAACATGTACAGTAGTATCACATGTTGCTAACATGTACAGTAGTATCACATGTTGCTAACATGTACAGTAGTATCACATGTTGCTAACATGTACAGTAGTATCACATGTTGCTAACATGTACAGTAGTATCACATGTTGCTAACATGTACAGTAGTATCACATGTTGCTAACATGTACAGTAGTATCACATGCTAACATGTACAGTAGTATCACATGTTGCTAACATGTACAGTAGTATCACATGTTGCTAACATGTACAGTAGTATCACATGTTGCTAACATGTACAGTAGTATCACATGTTGCTAACATGTACAGTAGTATCACATGCTAACATGTACTGTAGTATCACATGTTGCTAACATGTACAGTAGTATCACATGTTGCTAACATGTACAGTAGTATCACATGCTAACATGTACTGTAGTATCACATGTTGCTAACATGTACAGTAGTATCACATGCTGCTAACATGTACAGTAGTATCACATGCTAACATGTACTGTAGTATCACATGTTGCTAACATGTACAGTAGTATCACATGTTGCTAACATGTACAGTAGTATCACATGCTAACATGTACTGTAGTATCACATGTTGCTAACATGTACAGTAGTATCACATGTTGCTAACATGTACAGTAGTATCACATGCTAACATGTACAGTAGTATCACATGTTGCTAACATGTACAGTAGTATCACATGTTGCTAACATGTACTGTAGTATCACATGTTGCTAACATGTACAGTAGTATCACATGTTGCTAACATGTACAGTAGTATCACATGCTAACATGTACAGTAGTATCACATGTTGCTAACATGTACAGTAGTATCACATGTTGCTAACATGTACAGTAGTATCACATGTTGCTAACATGTACAGTAGTATCACATGTTGCTAACATGTACAGTAGTATCACATGCTAACATGTACTGTAGTATCACATGTTGCTAACATGTACAGTAGTATCACATGTTGCTAACATGTACAGTAGTATCACATGCTAACATGTACTGTAGTATCACATGTTGCTAACATGTACAGTAGTATCACATGCTGCTAACATGTACAGTAGTATCACATGCTAACATGTACTGTAGTATCACATGTTGCTAACATGTACAGTAGTATCACATGCTGCTAACATGTACAGTAGTATCACATGTTGTAAACACTGCAGATTGTATCAACTTATTCTCTGACAATGTTCAAATCCAGGTTAAAAACAGTTCAGCGTTGGATACAACTGAAGGATGTAATCCTCACTCTTTCTAATGTACTGTGATTATTTATGATTTAATGATTGTTGATGATTTAATGATTGTTGATGATTTAATGATTGTTGATGATTTAATGATTGTTGATGATTTAATGATTGTTGATGTTTTAATGATTGTTGATGATTTAATGATTGTTGATGATTTTATGATTGTTGATGATTTTATGATTGTTGATGATTTTATGATTGTTGATGATTTAATGATTGTTGATGATTTAATGATTGTTGATGATTTAATGATTGTTGATGTTTTAATGATTGTTGATGATTTAATGATTGTTGATGATTTTATGATTGTTGATGATTTTATGATTGTTGATGATTTAATGATTGTTGATGATTTAATGATTGTTGATGATTTAATGCCTTGTGACTGTTTCTGTTTTGTTTTGTTCAGCGTTTTGAGATTCTTTGTGTATGAACCGTGCTGTACAAATAAACTTCCCGTGCCTGTTCTGAGATACTGGTTGTCTTAGTTTTTTACATCTAGGACCAAATAAATGTGTCTCTGCTGAACCTACGAGCTCCTTTTATAAGACAAAGCCTTTGTCATTGCTCTGGTCCGCTTCCTCTCTGCAAGAATGTGCTGCAATTACAAATATAGGCCCTAACCCTAACCTCTCCACGTTTTAACAGATACATGCATTTCTTTCAAAGGACCCGCGATGTAGAAAGTAAGGCACCATATATATAAAAAGTTTCCCGTTTCCAGTATAAGTTTCCATTTCAAAGCGTTTAGCACAAGTAGAGTGTTCTCTTTTGGGTCACTACATTATTTTGTACCGGTGCCAAATTGCCGGGGCCAGCGAGAAAGCCCTTTTTGCAGCTCATTTCCAATGCTGGGCACAATCAGGCGACACAGAAAAGACTGAAAGGCCCTGAAGTTTGAACGAATGCCAAGTTCACCCACCCCACCCCACCCCACCTCCCCTTTAACTCTCTTTCTCTCTGTGTCCATGGCATTGAACAGTGTTCCAGTGTTATTCAGTACTCTCACTGTTGTGGGCGGGGTGTGGATCTATCGTATTATTTTATCGGCTCTCAAGGTCACGCAGGAATCGCCCTACATTTGACATTCTTTAAACGGCCACATCAGCAGACAGATAATCAGGAGAGATAAAGGACTGGAGCATCGCCGTGCCAAGCCTGCCGTGGGGGGGGGGGGGGGGGGGGGAGGGGGGGTGAGGGGGTGGGGTAATAGAGGGGAGGCCACTGGACGCCGCTGCTTCATCACTGCCCTCCAACAAGCCTGCGGTCATGGCGTTCAACGGGACCTGGAAAGTGGACCACAGCGAGAATTATGACAAGTTTATGGAGCAGATGGGTAAGTGAGGCCCCGACGCACTCAAGGATCATTTATTTTGGGGTCGGGAAGTTTCTGGAGGTCATAGAATTGCCAACTTTTTTTTTTCCTTTGACAATTTGCTCAACTTTTATGACTTCAATGGTGTGATAAGTTTGCAGAGAGAGATATAGCAGTTATCTGTCCATGGTGTAATGAACATCCTGAAATCACAAAGGCATAATGTGATTCAGTGATACAGTATTTAACCGTTAATAAAACAGTAAAACCCTGGAACAATATTTGCCAGATTTTTACCGTTTTTCTACAAGGACATTTTTTTTACAGTGCAGCATTATTTCATTTTTATTTATTTTTTTTAATGCTGAAAGCTTCCTTCTCCTTTGATATGTCATGGAACTTGGTCTAGTGGTGCCACCTTCTTGATGAAATACTGCCTGACTTTGGAGCCACAGAGGCAGTAGTAATGAAATCTCCATGGGGGGCAACAGAGGCGGGGATTCCAGGAACAAGACGACGCAAGAGACTTTCAAACGTCCTTCATTTTGTTGACCTCATTTATTTCTGCATTGTTTTCATCAGTGTAATATTTTTCCAGGCCATAAAACTTAACGGTGTGAGCCGAAAAAACCAGGCCGTAAACAAACTCACTTTCCAAGAATTCTACTTCATGCAAAAGTAATGGATTAGCACAGATTCTAAAAGTATTTATGACATTATGACTGTAAAATAAAAATAATGTTATGATATATATAGATATTTTTGAATCAGGTATAATATCGCTTTTTGTTCTCCTAAAAATATATAATTTCTATTTTTTATGTTAATATAAACATCATAAAATGTATGTAGATTTTGTTTTGACATTTTGACTCTTAATAACAATAAAATAATGGACCAAACACCATTTATGTTTTGCTAAATTGTATCGTTTGGGAGTACACAGTCTGGGCGACAGTGGCTCAGTTGGTAGACAGTGACTCCCACTAATGTCTGCTGTCGTTGTGTCCTTGGGCAAGACACTTGACCCCACTTTGCCTGAAGCCCCCACTGAAAGATCAAGGCTATGCCATATAGAGCGGCCGTCCTCCTGTGGACTCAGCACCTGCAGGAGGATCAGTGAGGGGCTGGTGCTCTGTGGACTGGGTGGCATCTCTGGCCACCCCCTCGACCCAGAAATGGATAAAGGGGAAGAAAATGGATGGATGGGAATAGACAGTGACCCGGATCATCTGAAAAAATCTACAGTAATTGTTCCCTGTTCAAAATCAGCCAATATATGTTTCAGTTCTGTTGTTTGCTGACAGACAAAAAGACTCTGGTTAAAACATTACCCCTTGGCAGAGATGATTGTGGAGCAGCTTTTGAACCCTTAAAAACTCACAGTGTAATAGATTCAGATTCTGTTTCGTTGTCGTTCACAGTAAGACCACATTAGAATAACTATGAAGAGATATATACTGTTGTTAAAACTTTATTTCAATTCCATTCAGCGTATTCTGGTACAGCCCTGAGTTACAACAGTAGTTATCTGGGAGGACTTTTCTAAACCGTTGAATTTGCCAACACAGATCAGAGAATCAAACCAATGTCCAGAAGTGTTTACAAATGTCCATGAATATTGTTGAATGTTGAGCGTCCTGGGTCAGTCCTCACGAGACTCAAAGCCAATCCGTCTGTGTCCAAGGTATCAACGTGATGAAACGGAAGCTAGCCGAGCACGACAACCTGAAAATCACCATCGAACAAAACGGCAACAACTTCCACATCAAGGAGTCCAGCACCTTCCGCACCAAAGACATCGAGTTTACTTTGAGCGTGCAGTTCGACTACACGCTGGCCGACGGCACCGAAGTCTCCGTAAGGAACCGGCACTTCACCAGCACTTTACAACACAGAAGTAATACGTATAATTGTGGTTGTTTTGCAGGGAACATGGGAGATGGAGGGAGAAAAACTGAATGGGAAGTTCTCCAGGAAAGACAACGGGAAAGTGCTGACCACCACCAGGATGATTGTGGGCGGAGATCTGGTGCAGGTTTGTAAATGTTCAGACCAAACTTGATTTATGTTTTAAAAGTGCAGATTTAGTCGAGTGTGCGGATCTAAAGGGATTCAAGAGTCCAATCGCACCTGTTCATCCGGAGAATAGACTTTATTATTGAAACATGGAACTGCTTCCAGTGAGAGGGGTCCTTCAGATCCACAATGGTTCAATTTTATGACTATATATGTTTTTTTAAATATTTTCTGTTTGATAGATAGATACAGATAAATACTTAATTGATCCCACAGGAAATGGTGCCTTGCCATATCATCCAAAGACAACAGACATACGAGAAAAACATATAATTCATTACTTAAAGGAGAACTATTATTATCATGTTACAACATTATTCTCCCATCGACCACAGTCCTGGAGTTGTTTTTAGATCCGTCCATGCTAATATCAGGAACTTTTGATTTATTTTTATAATTTTTTTATTCGGGAAAACCCCTTGAGATGCAGCGTCTCATTTTCGAGAGGGTCCCATGAACATAAAACAAACACAATACATATAATACAACACAATACAAACAATTAACATTTATACATTTAACACACACAGGTTTGCTCCGTGCTGGTGCTATGAGACTTGGGTGGCATCTCTGACTGCCACCCCCCTGACCCAGAAATGGATTAAAGGGTAGAAAATGGATGGATGGAGGTTTGCTCCGTCAGATCCCGCTCCACCTCCTACAATAATAACACCTTCAAAATCATTTCTGTCAGATACAGGCCATAGATACAGCAGAACCACTACTCCCTCTGGTGGCGGCAAAGGGAGTGACAGGTGGAAAGCATCTTCTAACCCCTCATACTCACCATATATTTGTTGTCTTGGTCATTTTTCATCTTTAATGTGGATCTTTTGAAGCTCACACAGCATAAAGGGGAGGACACATATGTTCACTTAGAGATAGTTGCAGCTACAGCAGCAACCAGTTATTTTTGGATTTATTTATTTTTCAAGTGTGCAAAAATGCCTTTATCAGCTGCATGGACTATGAACAATGGTTTTGAGTAATTATGCTCTGAGACAGCAAGAAGGTAGAGATTATATAGAATCTCTACCCTCATAGAAGTCTTTTGAGAAAACAAATTACCCAAAGAATATTGTTTAAAGTTGTTAATTACTTCTGTATAACACAATATCTAAAAACTCTAAACCTGAGCTTTCTGTTTCAGACCTACCACTACGACGGAGTGGACGCCAAGAGAACCTTCAAGAAGCAATGAAGGCACTTTTATACTTTTATATTGTAGGCATCACACTGAAGTGTTATTTTTTTCAAATATTTTTAAGCAGCACTCTGAATTATACCTCGAACGAAGATTTAACCTAGAAATGTAGACGCCATGTACCAAATGAAGTATTATAATAATGTGTTCACTTTAATGACTTCAAGGACTAATAAGATCGACGTGTGTTTATGGAAAGCAAAGACTTTAGAATCTGTTCTAATTTAAATGTCTAATACATCGGTAACTGCTTAAACTAATGCAGATGAAATAGGTTTAAGATAAATTAAATGAATGTGTTTTGATACAGATTTGACTTTAATTATTTAAGCAGTACAATGTAATACCAAATGTTATTTTCTATTAAAAGTTTATTACTACTACACAAAATTATACAAGTTTCTCATCAAAAATACATCAATAATATGGGCAAAAGTTCTGCAAGGTCTTAAAAATATAACCTGGCAAAAAGTGCACTTCAAAAAACGTTCTTTGAGATTAAATTATGTTTTGATATTTTTCCTTTTTTTTTTAACAAGTTGGAAAATAACCGTTTGCACTATATTCTGTTTTGTACTTTCTAACAAATAAATGCGTTTGGATCTCTGCTCGTGTTTGTGTTTACGGAAAAGTGAAAGGACGTCATAAAGTGGTCTGTTTGTGATCACAAGATGGAGCAGCGGGGTCTTGTGCTGTCATGTGGTCAGACTGAGATGATTAGAATAGATTTCATTCAGTCAGTGGTGCATCTGTTTGGTCATTCCACTGCAGTGACCGGCTTTGAACACAGGGGGGCGCTAGTGGGCTGTGTATGTATCGCAGCGCCTGTGACCACGCGTGGAGAAAGTGACATTTACAGGTGAAACTCAGTCCATTTACTTCTGTAGTTCACCTTACAATGGGATTCTTTTATATCTGTATGTATTCAAGGTCAAGTTTTTCTATATAGCACATTCTAAAAACAGACATGACTGAAACACAGTGCTTTCCAGACTTTACAACAACAGATGCACAGAAATTAAATACTGCGTTAAAATAAAATACTGGTCTGCTATCAGTTTCAGTTTCAGTTCAAAGCCAGAGCAAATAACGTGTATTTAACCACAGAAGTCCCACTGAGATTTTAGATATTTTTTTTTCTCAGAGTGTGACTTAATACAAGTGAGATATATCTGGTTTTTGTTTTTTTTTAAAGTTTTTTTTGGAAAATCTCCACAATAAAATATCTCAAATTGACTTTATGCCATGGCCCATGATCATAAACATTAAAACAATCAAATGCAGTCACTTGCAATGAACCTAGTATCTATTATATGTATATATATGTATATATTTAGTATATATCGGTTTCATATTTTAGGTTGAATTATAGGAATGAATATGTGTTTGAACAATATTCTAATTCCCACATGTAATGCCTGGTCCAACATTTGCAGTTTCAGTTTGGATCAAGTATCTTGACGTTTTTACTATATTTGGTTTCTACAGATAACAGAACAGTTGAATCTAAAAGGGACATTTCAAAAGGACATTTCTCTACTATAACTCTTAATATTTGGACCAACCTGAACCTTTTGTTTATCGTACACAGCACCACATGCAACTATGGACTGGGACAATAGCAGCAGAACTACAGGAATACTTTGAACATTGGACTTCTTGGATTTAGTTATCAATACATTTGATCTGTATCATAACTATAAGGCAGACTTATTTGTATAGCACAGTTCATACAGACAGAAAGAAAAGATCGACACGAGGCATTCAAATCTTAAATAATCATAGCACATTAAAAAGCATGAAGCTAAACAGAATAGTTTTAAGCCTGGATTTGAACAGAGTAGAACTATCAGATTATTTTGTCATGGTGTGAGTCTGTTCTCTGTGGTTTGGTTTTAGTTTGACTTTGACGTCCTGTTTGCCCCTGTCTTGATGGTCTGCCCCGCCCTGTTTGCCCCTGTCTTGATGGTCTGCCCCGCCCTGATGTGTTTCCCCTGTGTCTGTGTCTATACCCTGTGCTCCTCTCCTCTTGTTGCTGGTCCATTGTGTTGTCTACATCGTTCTGTATTTTGGATTTTGACTTTATTTTATTAAATCATTATGTTTTTGCATTTGAGTCTTCCATCATTTCACCACACATTTGCTGATTTGAATGTAAAATGTACTGCGCATGTTTAAAATGAACGATTAAACACATTTTTGCAGAAACCAGTTTTCTGTGGTGAATACTAAAGAGCGATTCAAACACCTTCACTGAATGGAGGATAAATTATTTTCTCTCAATGTCATACTTAGCTCCTTGGAAATGTCTTTGTGCTTTTATTACACTAAAATGCAGTTGTTTTAACCTTACCGTGTCGACAGTGGCTGGACCCGTCTGCATCAACAACCACTGGCTTCAGAATGTTGTCATGTCATCCAGAACCCGGCAACTGAAGCCTTTTAAAGCCCGGGTACCTAACCTGTTTATCCCAACAGAAAGAGCCTTGTCAAGGTAAAGTGTAAGAAAGAGCCCCGTGAGTCACTATTTGACGCTTTGGGCTGGAAGCTGATTGGCTAAATGACAGTACTGATTTATTTTTACTTTTCTGTCTGAAAAAACTGATCTCAAGATGTGGCAGAGGCCTAAAAACACATGCTAGATAGATAGATTTTTTTATTTCTTTATATGTTATTCTATTTGTGGGTTAAGTTATGGGACCCCAGCTTTAACATCAGTCTAAAGAAGAACCTTATAGAAATACTGAAGGTCTGTGGGCTCCACGAGGGTCTGTGCCGATTGGAAGGCCGCCCCCCCGCTGAGCCCTGAGCGGCGACTCTCTCAAAGGCGTGTGATCCGTGGAGTGGGGGTAATCTGGCACAGAGCGGTCTGCTTTGACTGGCTCAGAACGGTCTGCTTTGAACAGCGGCTGGCGGCCCTCCTGCGAGAGACCAGGCTTCTGCACCGATCAGCACCAGTACAACACAGTAGAACCCAGGCTGTTCTGTACGGGCTGATGGGAGTCTGACTGTTTATGAGAGACACTGGAGTAAGTGTGTGTTAAATGTTAAATCAGAATTATTTTTATTGTCATTGTGAGTAACAGGAAGTCGCACACGGAATAGAGTGTGTGCGATTGCTTTGTTAAGAGGTTAATTTTGTGTGTGTGTTTTTTTAACATTTATTTAACCAGGAAAGTCCCATTGAGATTAACAACCTCGTTCGAGTCCTGGTCAAAAGGTAAAAGTTAAGCAAAAATAGAATAAGCCATGAATAAAAGCTCAACATTTCTCGACTGTGGCACGTATACTGGTAAATCTTTAAAATACAAATCTTATGTTAAAAATGAAAAAAGAAGAATATACAGTACAATATACAAGTGCACTAACTACACTGTATCGGACACACCACAGGAAAAATATTAATCAATTGTACTTGTTCTTGGCTCTAATCAGTTTGCTTTCCAAATTTTTCAGACTGAAAAATGAAAAATACGGGACGACCCTGACTCAGCTCTCAGCCCAAAGAGCCAAAACATAAAACATTGCAATGAATATGAAGGTTCCCGATGTCACTGAGCCTTTACATTTTGCCATGGACTAAATTATAACTAGAAACCACTCGTACAGTCAAGTCATATCGTGCAAAAAGAGGTTAAAAAGACATTTCTGATGACAACAGGGGAAGAACAACAGATGAGGAAGACGAAAAATATACCATCAAAACATAAATAATATTAATAACGTCCCTACAATTGTCCGTATAGATTAGAAGAGCCTACTAATTTAACACACTTGGCTCACAGTATACTCCAGCTCATAGTAACTTGGACAATTATGACTAGAAACCATCTGACAAATGTAGAAACAGACATTTACATTTATAGCAGTGCTGTGAATGTAAATATATTTGAACAAAACGCCTAAACTCGGCTGTTTGATTCACCTCAATGTATTCTTGGATAGCCCTAAATCACAACAGTGGTTAACTCGGACGGACGACTTAATAAAACCGTTGAATTCACCAAACACACGTAAATGTTGTTTAAATGCCCATAAATGCTGTGATGATTTACAGTTCCACGTTCACGGTGTATGGATCGAGAGAAACCATGGCATGGACTTGTTACCAGATAAAATGAGCTCATAATTGCAGTGTGCTTTCCCAGCCAGCGTGTGGTGCTAGAGAGCTCCTCCTTCTTACAGTAAAGCCTCCAAAGTCACTGTATGATGTCATCCCTCTCTCCTCATCTGGACCCAAACGCCAATACAATTACTACACCTCTTCTCAAAAGGCTAAGAACAACATATCGCGTTACTGCCGCCGAGAACCAGCAGAGTAGAGTGTGGGAGTGCAGTCTTTGAGCTGTGTTTTCATTTCTGAGGAGGAGGAGGCCAGTAAAACATGGGCAGAACAAGCAAAAGATACAAGTTATAGCCGCCCGCCGCCTTCGCTGTGATTTCAGATGCGTCACTGCTGAGGTCATGGATCCATCGGAGAGCAGGATGTGAAATACTCGTTGGGTTTTTGGGAAACATGAGGTCTGTGTGTGTTTAGTCACAAACCGACCAATGACAGAGCGGTACAGCCGTCACATGACACCTCAGTGACTAATAGACTGCATCACTGTAAGCACTGTTTGTCTGAGCCTAATGTACTGTGATACATGGAAAGGAGTAGTAGTAGGAGTAGTAGTAGTAGTGGTAGTAGTAGTAGTAGGAGTAGTAGTAGTAGTGGTAGTAGTAGTAGTAGGAGTAGTAGTAGTAGTAGTAGTAGTAGTAGTAGTAGGAGTAGTAGTAGGAGTAGTAGGAGTAGTAGGAGTAGGAGTAGTAGGAGTAGTAGTAGGAGTAGTAGTAGTAGTAGTAGTAGTAGTAGGAGTAGTAGGAGTAGTAGGAATAGTCGTAGTAGGAGTAGTAGGAGTGGTAGCAGTAGTAGTAGTGGTGGTAGTAGTAGTAGTTTATTTGAGCAGTTTTACTATGTATTTTCACAGGTACATATCATTTCAGGTTTGTGGTAAAGCATTTAATCTGATTGAACTTAAAAATATGTAGAAGGATTTCCTGCTTCTGGGTGGATCATAAAGTCTATTGGTCCTCCCAACTGTCAATCATTCTGGTGATACGTGCTCGTCCAATAAGACCAGAGAGTTTTAAACGTGTGTAATGATTTATGATGAATGATGGACACACAGATTGGAATCCTGTCGTTGGAGTTGAGTTGTGCCACAGTGGGGCGGCTGTGGCTGTAAGGTCAGGACTGTGGTTGTGTCCTTGGGCAAGACACTTCCCACACATTAGAATGAGTCTGGTGTGTGTGTGAATGGTTGGTGGTGGTGGGAGGGGCCGATGGCACAGACTGGTTGCCTCGCTCCTGTCAGTGTGCCCCAGGGCAGCTGTGGCTACAGTAGTTACGACACACCCACACACACAGAGACATGTGAAGTGTCTTTGAGTGTATTTTATTGTTACTGTTTTTAACCTGTCTGTGCAGCGCCTCGGAAAACATTAGCAGTTTTTAAATGTAATTGATACTAGAATTGATTTCTTGCCTCTAATTGCTTCTCAGATGAGGAAGTGGGTTCAATCCCACCATCCAGTACAGGACCTTCCTTAGAGGAAGAAGATAAAAGATGGCGCAAGGTTTTCACAGGTGCCGTTTTTCCCACCATAAAACACTTGAGTACACGAAAGATACACCCAAAAACAGAGGACTGTAACCAAGCAAAGTACAACTAACAAACCTAACCGTCGTGTCAACAATTATCAACCAGTACTCAAAACTCTCCGTAACAAATGGAAAAAATAAACACAGACCCTCCTTATCATCAAACACAATCAACGCACTTGATTAAAGATCCCTAATGCATATAAAGATGGCATATCACCAGAATACATATCATTTAACAACACTCACCAATACGACCAAATGCCAACACAAAAACAAATCCAAGAAAATAAAATTCCAGGTAAAAAGAGTAATGAAAACAAACCCAACCAAAACCCACTCCAACAAAAACCAAAAAGGAGTTAACACTAATATATACATGTACTAAAATAAGGACATAAAACTAAGACAATGAATCTTTTTTAAATAATTGGATTATCAAATATACCCTCAAACTTCATCACAAACAAATTAACATTCTAAATGACAATACCCCCCACCCAAACAACTTAAACAACAAAATAATGATTGAAATATGTTGACCAAATACCAACAACCTACACACAAATAATACAAAGCTAACTAAAAGGAAGCGAAACTAATTGAAATTGCACATGAACAACTACCCGCCCCTCAGACACAGTGTTCCAATGTTTAAAAATCTATACATAGAATCCATACTTATCATACTGACATAAGCACCAATTTGAAAGATATTTCAACAAACAAGCTGCCCATGTACCAAAAGTCCACTTATATGCAACACAAAATAAAAAATGAACCAGACAAAGATCTATCACATGATAGACCGATGCAGTCTTGACCCTAACACCGTCAGGAACCTATTAAACAAGTATCAACGCTAAGATCTTCACGCGTCAGAAGTAGCCAGAGGCATAACAAATGCCAAAATTCAACAAGTCAAAGTTGAAACGCTCGAGGATGAATCTTCAATCTGCTATCACTCACATATATAGTTACTGCTTGATCGGAGTTCTACACTGACTCACTACAAACTTCACAATAACTCATCCAACCACCCGACAATAAACATTAAGATTCAATATTAACCAAAAATACTTGAAAATCAACAAACGACTAAACTTAAACATCCATATTAAAAACACACAAACTATAAAACACTTTAAAGTCAACCAAACACGTGAACAAATAAAACATCATTATGTCCCCAACAATAAAATGCAACTTCCATACCCCATCTTCAAGTAAATACCATATAACAAACAACCAATACACACAACCCAGGTACTTCCATTAATCACATATCGTCGTGTCATCTAAAGTAAAACAAGACTCAAACTATCTGATCTGTAACAAAAACACCAAACTCGACCCTGTCATTTACAGTACTCCCCACACTTCACCATTCCTAAAACCCCAACACATCCTAACTCTCCTACGCCTCAAAACAACCATCCACCCCCTAACAAAAACACCAAACTTAAACAAAAAATCCTTCACACAAAACTCCCAATACCAATACCCACCCAAAATCACACCCCACCAACACCACCCCCCACCTTAAACCTCTACCAAACCCTATCATCACTCCCACCCCTCTCCCAACACACCCCCACACCCCCCTACCCAAACAACAACCAAAACTACCCCACCCCCAAATACCTCCCCACCCTATACCCTCACAAACCACCCACAATCACTTAAACCCCAAACTAAAAAAAAACATCTAAACCCACAAACCCATCCCAACCCAATCCTCAACCCCATCCACAACACCCCTCCCACCTAATACACCACCTATAACCCAAACACCAACCTACACCCAACCATCCCCCACCCCCCTCAACCCCCCATCACCCAACCAACCCCATCATACACCCCCAACCCCACTCCAACCACCCCCCACTACCAAACCCCCACAAAACCATCCACCCACCCCCTAACCCCACCAACCCCCCCACACCCCCCCCACCACCAAACACCCACCCCCACACCACCCCCCACCATCCCATCCCCCCAAATCCTACCCAACCTCCCTCCCCCAAACCCCCAAACTCCCCCAAACCCAACCCCACACCCCACACCCCCAAACAAAAAAATACCACCCCCCCCCTACCCTTTTCCCCCCACTATCCTATTCCCCTCCCAAACAATTCACCAAACCCCAAAAAACCCCCCACCCCCCATCCCCTATTTTCTATCCCCACAACAACTTCCCCCAATCTCACCACCAAATACTCTCCCCCAAAATCATCCCAACCCTCATCCTACTCAATTTTACATACAACACCTAAAATCCCCCACTCTCTCCATTCCAACAATCCCCAAAACCAATCCCCCCTCACTCTCACCTATCTTAATTCATTCTCTCTAAATATCCCCTCCCTACAACCTCACAAACCCCTCAACACTCAATTCAAAACTTACATTCCAAATCCAATTCCCAACACCCCCATTCACCTAACAAAATCCCCCCAACCCAATACTCAAATTCAAACATAAAATTCACCAATACCATAATTCTCACCCACACCTACCCTCAACCACAATCCTCCCCCAGACAAAGTTCACTATACTCCCATCGTTCTCACTTCTATACGATATAACCACACACCTACACATAAACCCCCTAAAATCATACCCTCCACTAACTAACCCTCCCCAGACATCATTAAAGGAACACAATACCCACTATCACACTACCCCCCCAACATACAACCCCCAACCCACATATCACTTCTTCCATACGCGTCCCCCCCCCCCCCACACACAATACACCCCCTCCCCATTATACAATAAACCAATTCCCACAACCCACCCTCCATCTAATATCCATATCAAACTACCAGTAATAGATTACTTTACCCCCATATACCTCCCCCATCCAATCCCCCATAATCAACATCCTTATCAACAAACCCCCAAACAACCATCATCCCCCCCCCACATCTCTCAAAATATTCCACACTATCACCATTACATTCTTCATCTGACACATCCCAAAACTACCCTATACCACCAATATATCAAAAAAACAAAAGCCCAACAGTAAACCAGTGTATGTGGTCATACATTCCAATCCACACCCCAACATATCGACATCCCCATCCCATAACATCCCCTCCCCTATAAAACACCACATCACCCAACATCAACATATCAACCTTAAAAAAACCAACCCCAAACCTATCTAAACATAAGAATCACAATACATTACACTACAAATAATAGCATCATAACTGTGTTATGCAACCACAGATACACTATCCCCCAACATAACATACCATTCTATCCCTCGTCAAACAACCACAACTACCCTCAACCCACATACACATCCAAATACCCCAACAAACCCCCCCCTCGGTCCTTCAAGAACCCTCCTCTTCCTCTATCCTTAATCCTACTCCCCCAATAAAAACCCCCCTCCAATTACACCCACCACCCCACCCCAAAACTGATCCATCCAATCCAACCCATTTATGATACTAGCATTCATCTACCGTTTTTAAAAAAGAAAAGAAAGACCCATAATATCACTCAAATGAATCTAATTTAAAAACACTTGACATGCATACCAAATATATGCGATCAATGAATTAGAAGTCGTGTAATTTTAACATTTATAACTTTCATCAACATGACCAACTATATATATTCAAGCAATTCACCCCACAGTACCATCATGACAAAGATAAGCTCAAATTAACTTATCCAACACACCACACCCCAAACAACCAACCACTAAGCCTACTCCTTTCTACCCAACAATAAAACAACACCAAGTACTTCCCACCTCCCTCTTACAAATAACATTTACCAATAAAAGAAACCCCCCTAACCAAACCACATCACTCTCCTATACCAATTCAACCCACTCTACAATCCTAATTACATGATTATAAATCCTACACATAATAAAAAAATCACCTAAAAAACCCATAATATCAACACCCCCCATCAATCTATTCAACCCCCCCCCCACCCACAAAAACCCAATCAATCCATTCCCACCTCCCCCCTCCCTTCCATCACTCCTTTCATCCTACACAAACCATTCATATTCAACCCTCAACCCAAAACCAAAACACCCTAACCACCACCCCCCCCCCCCCCAAAAATCAATAAACCATCAACACACCCCCTCCCCCCCTCCCCCCCAATCCCTACATCACCCCACAAAAACCACCCCTCTTACTACCACACTCCCACCAACCCTACCTACTCCTCCCCCCTCCCCCACCCCCATCACCCCATCCTATCCCATCCCACCCCCCCCCCCCCCCCGAAATTCCCTTCAACCCAATCTCCCCATTTCCAATACTTAATAACCCCGCTCTCCACAATTAAAAATTTCAAACCCTATCCCAATACCCTACCCCCCACAACCCCCCCCAAATAACCCCCCCACTACAACCCCCCCCCACACCCTAAAGCCCCAACCCCCATCCAAACCCAACCCCACCACCACCCAATCAACCAAAACTTTTTAAACCCCACCCCCCCCCCCACACAAAACACCCACCCAATTCCCAAATGATAAAACTTTTATCCACGCCCCCCCTTGCCCACACATTCAACAACACATAAATCAAATCGACACTAACAACCAACCCCACCCATCACTATCAATCCCCTCATTCACACTCCAATACCAAACCAAAAAAAAAAAACACATCATACCCATTAAAAATCCAATTCCACCCCCACCCACTCAATTTCCCCCCCCCTACACCTCATCTAACCAATATCATATAACCTCAAATCTCTACCTCTCCTACAACATTCCTTCCTTCCACTCCCCCACACCCCCCCTTCTAAAACTACACTACATCAAAAACTGTCATACCCAAATCCAATAAACCATATCCCATCATCACCCCAATTCACAACCATCCCGTATCAAATCAAAATCTATAACACATCTTATCAAATCATACTCTCAATGCCACCCCCCTATCCCCCTCCACCCTACCCCCACATGCTACTTCCAACAACCTCAAACTTTCATTCTTCTACCCCCTTACACATACATAACACTTTTAAACCCAACATCTCAATTCACCTTTTTATATCACAGTAAATTCCATAATAAAAATAAACAAACAAAAAAAAACCCGCCCCCCCCCTCCTAAACCAAATTTCATTGTAAGTAACGTTAATATCCTCTGCGGGCTTCCTATGTTAAAAATAAAACTACCGTCCTTTTTATAACAACCATATCTGCATTTATAATATTTTCCTTCAGCTATTCCATACAATATAATCCACTCCCCCATATCCACAACCCACATGAAAATACCAAAACTTTTCAATACTACTCTAATCTTGTTTTAACAAACACACCAGGAGACTTCTAACAGTGCCAAATCAATCCACCCAACAACTCCCCACAAAAACAATAAAAAAAATAACAATAAAATAGTACATACATATCCATCTATACCGTTCACCACACACAGAAAATTCACAAACACCATAAAACATCCCAATTTAAAACCCACCAAATAAAATTGTGAAAACTATGCCTAATACCAAATAAACTGACTCACAAAAAAAAATTTAAAAAACAATCACCCTAGTACAAACAAAGACAAAAATGATAAAAATGCCTGAGTGCATAATAATATGATTAAGTACATGAAAGTCAATAACAAACATCACTATAACAAACCCCACCCAATACTGGTGAAAAATAATATTTACCGGCGAGTTAAGAAATATTTTATCAAATACGTATAATGTACAGTCAAGAGAGAGGACGGTTCTAGACAGAAGGGGCGGATACCCAAGTAAATATCACAAGAACCTAGCAAAAAGGTTTGAAAATACATTAAAACCACCGACCGATAATTTGTAAAGCAGACTATCTCAAACAAGATTAAACATAAACACACGCAAAAAAAAACCTCAATGATAACTAAAAAAATCTACAACCTCCCCCCCCGTGCTTAAGATCAGGATTTAAAATCCAGACTGACTAGAACTAATGTGAAACAAATAGACAGTGAGAAGATCCCAGTCCCCTCATGATCCACCATCCAGTTGTTAGACGCAGTAGCCAGAAACAACCTTTGTTTGCTACAGGCAAGATAAGTGCTAAGAGACTATGCCCCCTTGACATGCAACTCCCGCCTACAACATATTTGAGAAGAGAATAGTACATGCCTAATTTCACTCACCCAACTCCAACCTACTCAAATTCAAATGTCAATACCAACCACCTGTCCCTTAGCCCACAGTAATGCATTCAGTTAACGATAACAGACATAAAACCATGCGTACACCACTCCCAAACACCACACCACAAGACACCATTAACCATCAACATCATCAATAGTCATTCATAAAAGAGATCTATCAACAAAAAACAAACTTTCAACAAACAAATTATGAACACAACATTACCAAAAATCTTGCCCTTAACATATAAATTCCCACCCCATAACTTACAACCATTCAAAGTTAACCAATACCATAACCGCTAACACCTCCAACCAAAAATCTGAACACACAAAAAATCCATTAACGAACTACAATCTGAGCGATACTCACCTGACAAAGCCTCCACGAATATTCAAACTTATAAACCCCCCAGCTCACAAAACAAACCGTACCAAATCATCTCAACCAAGTATCAAAATACCTGATTGACTCTACATCCGTTATCCCAACTAATGAAATCAAACTCACGAGCAAACGAAAACCAACAACATCACGTCCCTCAATCTCTGCTGCAAAAAGCAGGTATGGAGACGTCAAATGGGCACAAACAAAGGGTTATAAATCTTTCCTTGGATGATGACATCTTTGAACAAATATTTGAGATTACATGCCTTGTTTTATTGCCCTTTAGAGAAAAACAGCATTATTGACAACCAATCTTCTGGAATAATGTGTCACATTAAAAAACGTATCGTTGGAGAAAAGAGAAACATAATAAAAAAAAAATATAATTGAGACTGAGTATGTGAGATTTAATACGTAACAAAACACCACCCCAACCATTTACACTAATGGTACAATGAAAATCTATTGTCTGATACCCCTTCAAACTATCCAAATTTACTCTATCTCCCCAAACCTACATGATATTCAATTACCCACACCTTGCATCAACAAACCCCCACTCACATTAGTCCTCTTGCCCCCACTATCCCAGCCATAGTACCCTATACCGATAAACCCAAGATTAGAACAGTACATATCCCCATCCATCAAATCCTAATCCATCATCCCAACAAATATCCTACCCATCACATAAAGAAACAACATCAAAACCCCCTTACAAACAGTTAGAATGACACACCAAATGTAAAAATAGAAAATAAAGGTCCACCACACATACCCAAACAAATACTCATCACAAACCTCTACCCAAAAATCAATCTCCCTTCTTACAAACTGTCAAAAAAAAACTCCCAGTAGTGAACTCGAAGTAACTACTCTAAAACTTCTTAACAAATAGCAACAGTGACCATCATATCTAAAAACCAACCCGAATGTTATCTCTCCCTCCCTCTTCATCCCATAATACCCCTTTCTCATGTCAACCTCCTATACACCACAATAACACCCTTCCCTCCAAATAAAACACAACAATAAGCCTCATTAAAAAGTGCAATCTCCAATCCAGATTACGTATCCAAACCGCTTAACCATTCACCCTCAGTTCCCTCTATTAAACCAACACATAAAGCAATCCCCCCGTCAATCTTCTCAAACCCCCCCCCACCCCCCATCATAAATGACAACACCATCTCCAATACCCAACCCCATTCCCCCCCTCCTCCTTCTAAATCCTATAAACCCACCAAAACCAACCCAATACAACCTCAACCCCCAACACACCATAACCTAACCCCCCCCCAAAAAAATACAAAAAACCAACACACCCCTACCCGCAATAAAAAAAAGAAAAACAAAAAAAAAAACCCCTACCATCAACCCACCAAACAACCAGACCACCCTACCACATAACTCAACCCTCCATACCTCCAACACTAAACTACCACCCCATATCATAAAATACCCCAACCCATCCTCTTCTATACACTCTGCTTCAACAATATACAATTCATACACCCCAGTCAATAAAAAACCTACTCTCATTATACCATCCAATTCCTTAAATATATACTTTTTTCCTATATTACTCTATACTCCTAAACTTTTACCCAAAATAAACCTAAAACCCAACATTAATTTGCACTACAATACCTTTCTTCTTGTCTTCTTTCTTCAATACTATTTCTTTTACGTTGTAATGTTTATTTTTTCATATATCATTATCTTTAATTCATAACCTATGCCATCATGCTGATCTGAATCCATTGTCCCCTCTCTTCATTGTATATCTTATACCCTTTAACACCTCCCCATACGTCTATGCTGTAAAACACCGGTGAACCTCCCCCGACTATCACTCCAACCTACCATTTCATATCCCATCCTTGTACCCCTAGAATGACAAAAATACTAATAATACACCGATGTTCCATCAATTAATCACAAAAAATACAAAATCGTATCAATCATAAATCAAGCCTCATAAAATAATCACCAATATTACACTCACAATAAAACTCATCAACCTCTCACAGACAACACAAACTACATCGTACCACTACCTACACATCATCCCTGTGGCTTGATTTTATACCCCACATCGCCACACCGTCCAGACTTACCTGGCTTAACTAAACCTGTCTGACATGTACAATCTTATAGTCGAAAGCATGATCCTCACGAGATCTGCTAAGGAACACCGGGACTCTGGTAACCCACCACCCCACAGTACCCACTAAACTCTCTCAAAGTAACTAGGATACCCTCTCCCGTCGCAGTAGGTACTCCGCTTGCGAATATGATATCTAATGTTGTTGTTGTTGTTTTTACAAATGCCAAAACAAATTACCAAATTAAATCTTATATCTACAGCCATATCATATGTAACAGTCATGTTAATAAACCTATAATACTATAAAACAACAAAATAAGTATAGCAACAAGAAAAAAAAAACCAAATGTTAACCTCTGAACCGACAGACACTATATAATTACATTGTCCAAACAGTAGGAAAAGACGTTGATGTATCCTAGAATGCATGCGAAGTGTATCCAGCGGACATCACACACACCAAAATGAAGTGTTCCATAACAAAGGAAGAAATCAGATCTACAAAATATATCCAAAAAAAACAACATGATAATTAATTAAAATATACTCAATAGCCCATGTAAATTGTCTGAATTACATACATGCCAACACACGACAAAAATAGTGTGAGACTAGCACTAATTGCCTAACAAAACTAATACCCAAAATTGAATGTATACAACATATACCCGAAGGTGAATAAACACAGAAAATACCCAACCATAATCTGCAAATTAAATACATGTAGATAGGATTCTAAGAAACATCTGCCTGGTAAACCAAACACCGCCAGTAATAATTGCATGCCGACACTGGTCTCAGCTTTGATAAGAACATGCAAAACCTCCGAAGGGCCAGAAACCTGACCGGGAAACGCACAGGACTCAGTCAGTATGATGTAGGATATAACAACATCCACCTATCCTCCAATAACTAAAATATGAATAAGCAATAAATAAGCGCTAATACTTACTCTATCAAACAGCCTACAAATATATAAATTTGAATTATAAAAAAAACACTGCATACACACTAAAATGACCGGACCCCACCATAAAATGACATATATAGGATATTTTCATTTGGTCAGATTGACAATCGCTTGTAAACAAAAACGACTGTAACACTCGCTGGATTAGGCGAATTTGATATTAGAAAAAAGATCTGAGTGAGTTAATTAAACCACATCAGCAGTACACACAACAAAAAAGCACGCAACACACATTAGCACGACAGAAAACACGGACAGTACAAATATAAATTTTTACGACCGAATTTGTGCTTAAGAATGAGCAGAGACACTTTTTTCACTCATGATAGAGGATGTTGAATCCTTATATTGTCAAAAATACACGAAACAGAAACGTCTCTTCTGACCCTGATTAGAAGTTCCATCCCCCAGTCGTAAGTCATTTATACAACCCCATTAACATCTCTTGAAGTGTATGTTTTAATTTTTTTCCTTTTTTTTGCTTTTTTGCGAAATTTCTATATTAGTTTTCTTTCTTTGACCCAGTCGGTTGTTTGCTGACTTGAAATGCCTGTGTTTTGTTATTTTTATTTTTTGTTTATTTTTTTTTTTTTTTAATTTTATTTTTATTTTTATTATATTTTATATTTTTTATTTTGATTATATTTGTTTTTGTTTATTTTTTTTATTATTTTTTTTTTTTTTTTTATTTTTTTTTTAAATTTTATTTTTTATTATTGTCTTTATTTTATTTTTTTATTTATTGTATTATTGTATTTTTAATTTGTTTTTTATTTTTATATTTTATTTTTTTTATTTATTTTTTTTTTTTTTTTTTATTTTTTTTATTTATTATTTTATTTTTTTTTTTTTTATTTTTTTAATAATTTTAATTTTATTTTTTTTTTTTTAATATTTTTTTTTTTTTTTTTATTTTTATATTATTATTATTTTAAATTAATTTTTTATTTTTTTTTTTTTTTTTTTTAAATTATTTCTATATGATATTAATTTTTTTATTTAAATTAAATTACTACCAAATATACACAAATAAAATGTGGAATAAAAGGCTGAGGAAAAATATACATGAGTGTGTTTGAGCAACAAATGATAACAAGACAAATCATTAACTATAATATACAAAAATGTAAAAATAAAAATTAAAAATCTTTTTACTTTATATCCATTAGTGCCACCTCCCAATTTTCATTAAATATAAAGGTACTTATTTGTTATTCGACAAATATAATTAAAAGTAATAGTGAAAATACCGTTGTTGTTAGACCTACACATCATATAGGGAATGTAAAAACAGTACAAAAAAACCTGTACAGCAATGCAAGCAAGCCCAAATATGTCCACCCCATCGACTCATAGATGATAACTATAGATAAACAGACCCCCCCAACTAGAAACCTCATGCCTAAAGCCGATAGGAACAGTATAGATTCTCGTCCTCTAGTTCAGATTGTAATACAAGATGTACAAAAATAGTTTAGATCATAAATCATCAAACCAACAAAAAATCAACATTAGCTTCAAAATGTAACAATCTTTATATAAAACGTACCCCCACCAAAACCAGATTTAGAGGACCACTTTGAAACAGAAAAAAAAACAAAAAACGACAAAACTACTACGTTTAGTCTAAACCAAAAAATATGACCCACAAATATCATACTTAAATAACCCAATAACATCACCCACTAAACCCCACATTAAAATACCCCAAACAAATTTAACAATTCGATATAGTATAAACCTTAGTAGAATATGACATAAAACAACGTATTATTGTAGAAGAAAAAACATCTCTTTATAACATTCATCAACATAACCGACAAATTAAAAATGTCAAATAATATAGTAGATAATCCATTCCACAAATATTCCCCAACACACTCGCAACACTCCGCCCACTCTATTAAAAGTCACAAGACTACCATATTAAATACCACTCTACAACTATAAAAATTAACCCTTAATCAAACAATCTCACACAATGTGACAAGCCTCAATAAGTAATAAAGTAAAACCCTGAAATAAAAAAACATATCTGGAATAACAATTCTTGTCTCTCCCTCATCGCGCATAAGGGCAAAAGTCAGTAACCTAACCACAAAACAAACTATAACTACACAATAGACCACGTGATTTACATAAAAAAGTTTTATATAAAAAACCACAATCGCTATAAGATGTCAGCAAAAAACAAAATATAACACACAAATCACATCAAGCGTGAATACTCGAAAAAAGTAACTATACTCTCTAGCAAAAACGAAAACAAACTACACTAAAGAATGTCATAGATGTACAGTGTACGTACGACTCTACTGCTGCCATGCGGTTCCCTATCATCGGTCCCTACCACATTGAATACAACACGTTATGTAGAAACATACGCCTCATATTTTTCCACCCCGCGGCACCAAACAACAACCTCACCCAGCCACCACACACAAAACAGCACCCACCACCCCCAAACGCCAACACAAACACACACAACAGCAACCAAACCCCAAACAGAACACAACACACACCACAGCCACCAGCAACAACAAACACCACAGCAACACAAACACACACACATGCCAACACAACATCACTAACAGCACACACAAAACACAATCATGCAACTGAACACACACACACATAACAAGCAACACACAACACAACAATCAGCAACCTGCAAGCACACAAACAACATCATGCAACCATGCAACAACAACACAACCTCAGAACCACAAAACCAACCTATCAGAACTGAACACAATCAGCAACAACACAACACAAACATAGCAACACACAAACAACACAACAGCAACTGCAACACACAACACAAAAATCAGGCAACCTGCAAACCTAACACACAATCAGCAACCAAACAACACAACAACAGCAACCTTGCCACAACCAATCAGCAACACACAACACACAGATCAGAAACTGCAACACAACATCAGCATACACACAACACAAACCATCAGCAAACCTCAACACAAATCAGAACACAAAACACAACATCAGCAACATAACACAAATATCTAAGCAACACAACAATCAAGCAATCAAACTACTTACAACACCCCGCAGCCTCACACACATCCTCACCCATAACAAAATTTCTAATAACCTCAAAAAACTACAACACACCCATTAGTAAAATAAATATTAAGCATAAACTACAACAACACACCCATCACACCATCCAACATCTAAAAATATAAATCCTTAAACAACAAAATCAAAACATTCTACAACATCCATAAAAAAACCCCAATTAAAAAATTAAATCAACACAAATCGTAAAAAAAACAATTTTAAATAAATCCCAAAACCTCACACGACTCAACCCCAACAAAAAACCATCCCCCCACACCACCCCACCCACATCATAAATATTACCTCTCAAAATCTTTCCTACCCCATCATACTTTCACCAAACACACACCAACACCATAACTCCCCCTTACCCAAACCAACCCCACTAATCCCACCCTACACACTAACAAACCCACCACAAATCAACTCCACACACATATCCACTTCCCCACATACTATCCACCAACACTCCAGTTACAACATATACACTAACAATAAACTCTACTCATTACTATATACTTCATATACAATCAACTTCCACCTATTATTCTAACACCAACCTCCACCCCCAACACATCACATCAATAAAAAAAAATTAACCAAACAACATCAACATCAATCCACTTAAAATCTTTCCCACAACAACAAAATTATAAACATATTACAAATCCCTACTAAACCCACCTCCTATACAACCCACCAACACCCTCCCCTCCACCAACTCCTCCCCTCAATCCTATCCCTTATTATCCTACCCCTATTTTACTCATTTCAAATAATCAATAATACTCCCACCTAATAAAACCTTCCAAAAACCCCCTCACAAATAACAAAATCTCTTCCCACCATACCTTTTCAAAAAAATACATCTCCAATCTACCCTACCAAATCCAAATCTTCACTTCTACCTAACCTCATCTTCTCCCAATCCCTCCATCCCAAATTTCCCAATTTTAAACCCCCCTTTCATTCAACTTCACCCCATTACTTCCTAAATCTAATCTTACTAAATCTCACTCATTATCCCCCTCTATCCTATACCCACTATATTATTTAACTCTTCTACTCACACTTCCCACTTCCATTCACAACCCTTCCCACTACTATCCTCTCCCTAACTCCTCTACCCATTCACTATCCATCCTCACCCCTCTACCCTATTAAATCCCCTCATCAACATAAAACCCTCCACTACCCTACCACCCCTCCACTCCAATACCCAACCCTCCCAATATTCTCCTCACCCACACATACCCCTCACCCTCATAATCTAAATCTCTCCCATTCTCTATTCAACCCACCCCATCCCCCCCCCATACCTCTAACATTACAACACCATCCCTATATTACATTTAACACCCTACAACACCATCCCTATATCATATTAACCCCTAACCGCCCCCATATTACAAATAAAAAACAACACAAAAACACCCTACTAACTCATCCCCCATTCAACCATTAACCATCCCTAATAATATAAAACATCAATCCACATTATAATCCCCACTACCCAATTAAAACTAATTTCAATCCCACTCCCCCCAAACCATTCATATTCATATAAACCCCACCAAAAAAATTACCCAAACCAATCATCCCCACCCTTTTCCCACCCCACACCCCCCCAAAACCTTAACAAAATATACCCATTTCCTCTTCCTCCCTCCCAACCCCTATCTTCTTTCTCATCTCCCCACCCTCATAACCTCCAAAAAATTCCCACCTCTTTCATCACAACCCTCACAAAACATCAAAAACAATACATACCCCCACCCCCCCCCTCCCCCTTATTTCCCACCTCAAATCCTTCAAACAACCCCCCCCCCCATAAAACCACCTTCATCCCAAAACCTAACTCTAACCACACTCCCTCAACTATATACCCTCCTATAATAAATCACATCCTCCCTAATCAAATACAAACCCCCCTACTCATATCCCCCCACATCCATCTCAATACTCACCCCTACCCACCAATCTACCTACCACCATATCCTCCTCTACTACTATTATACAATACCCCCATATCTCACATACATACACCACTTATCCTACAATCTTACCACAATAACCACCATATAAACCAATCAAAACCCCAAATAAAATATATAATTTACAAAAACAACACATAACACTCAAACCCTCATTCTCCCACTATTATCCACCCCCAACCCCCCCATCTATTACCCCCTCCATCTCCACCTCTCATCCACCTCCAAATTCTTCTATCTAATCCACTTCATAAAAAATTTCACCAATCTAATTCACTCTAACCCCCCCACCATCGCACATAATTCTCCCATCCACCCAACCATATCCTCACAACCTAATAAACCTCCCTCAACCAAATTCCCAATTAAAATTACCATAAAAAAACCAAATCACACCCACCCCCCCCCCAAACCACACTTCTTTATTACTAAACCACAAACCACACCCAACCAAAACAAACTCCTAAAACCCATAAATAAAATAATCAAATACAAAAATACAGACTAATCCTACTATCATCCCCTAACAATACTTCCTCAAAATAACAAATCCCAAACACAACTTATAAAACTTCCCACCCACATCTCACCCCAAAACCCATTTAATCTTTAACCACACCCTCAAATACACCCCCAAAAACCCAAAAACCTATCCCCCCCACAACATTCTTTTTAAAACCCACAAATCATCAAATCTCCACATACCCTTACTCTACACCCCCTCAACCAACCTTATAACTACATATCCCACACCCAAAAAACCCACCAAAAAATCCAATACAACCAATCCTACATTCCAACCATTATCACACACACATACCAAAAAATACAATCCAACCACAACTTACCTACTAAACCCAACACAACTCAAAATCACCACCCACCCCTTCATTACCCAAAACCCAAACAATATAATTCAATCTCATACAACCACTTCTCACATCACTACATAGCATGATAATCACATTATATATAAAAAACTTCTCCACCTAATCCATCCATCAAATTCACTTTACACCAACCTTAAAACATAACCAATCAAACATAAACACTCTTATATACCCCTAAATCAACAATACCCAATCTCCAAAAACCTAACACCATCATACTATTCCAATAAATTACCAAACAAATAAAACACTCACACTTTAAACCCTATAACTCAAAAAACATAAAACCCCCAATAATTACAATACCACTATAACATATCCAAAATCCCCACCTATCATTATATACCCACCATAAACACCATATAACACCTCAACCCAAACAACCAGTAATCAATAAATAACCTTCCCATAATTCACTCCCATCCTCCTTTTTTCCTTTTTATTTTCAATTTACTAAAAAACACACAATAAACACACACAAAAATAACCCCAACATACCCACCCAAAACCACACCCCATTCACCCTTATATCCACCCCCATAACCCTCCCATAACCATCTCCAAAATCCTCATCCACCTTTCCAACAACATTATAACAACAACTTTCTCAAACAAAACCCACACCCCCACTTCTTAAAACTCCTCTCATTATCCAACTCATCACCCTCCCACCTCCTTCTCCACCCCACCCAACCATCCCATCCCACTTATCCAAACCCAACTAATATTTACACTCTCCCCAAACCACCAATACCTCATATCACTTAACCCCCCAATTCATCCCCACTTCCTAACTACCATAAACACCAACATACAATAATCCCCCATCAACCTCAAACCAACACCCAACCTCCATCACAATAAATTCCCAACCAAAAACATAATCTCCACAACCCACCATACCCCATCACCAATCATAACACTCCCCATAATCCCCATTCCATACCCAACCCCAACCCCATTCCATACCCCAAACCCAACCCCCCATATTACCCACCCATCTCCAATACCAAAAACACAAACCCATCCATCCAACAATTTTACAACCACCATTCCCAAAATCCTACTCTCCACATAAACATCCCACCCCATCCCTCACCCTATCTATACCCTCATCCCATCCCTAAACCCCCCCCAAAACCCCCACCCCCTAATCCTTATCCACAACAATATCCCCCATTCCCCCCACTCCCCATCCCCCCCCTATTCCCAACCCAACATACCATTCCCTCTCCCAATCTAACTCTAAATCACTCCCATCTAATTCAAACCTTAACATCTCATCACACACATCAATAATCCCCAAACAAACTCCCACTTCCCCCCCATCCATAAATCACAATTATCCCCCCCACCACAACAAAACCCCTCATCATTAAATCTAACTACAAATCCCAAAAAACCCAACAACAACCCAACTCCAATCCACCCCACCTCCAATCCACAATCCAATCACAACCATCCCCTCATAACATACCACAACCATATCAACAACCCCATATAACAATCCACCATATAAACTATTTCCCTATTATCCCCAACCCACACACCTCACCCTCATCCCACTCCCCCCAAAAACCCACCACCAACCCAACCACCACCATAACCACATCCCAACCCTTCACCCACCACATCAAATAATCCCAAAAACCCACCACCCACAACCATAAACACCACACCCCCTAATAATAATATCTCTCTCATCTATCCCCTTCCCACCCACTTCAACATTCTCCCAATACTTACCCTTTACCTCCCCCCCATTTCTATCAAACCTAATTAACAACATATACCCCTATTACAAACCAATCAACAACAACAAAATATCACCAAACCCCCAACCCATTACACACCAACCCAAAAAACCACATTACAAAAACAATCCATACACCACAATCAATCAACATACCATATCAAACTTACCAAATACTAAAACTTACCAAAACCATTCACAACAATACCCCCTAAACCCACTCCACAAACCATCCTTTCCTCTCATATACCACTTACAATACTTCACTCCATAACCTATCCAAAAATATTCTAGACTCCCTCCCATTAAATTCCCCACCAATCTTACTCCCCTCACACTACACCCCCAAACCAAATCCACTACCTAAAATCACCCATCCCTCTCCTTATCCCCAACCCCCCACTCCAACCATCCAAACCCCAAAAAAATCCCCTTTACCACACAATAAACTAAACCCCCTCCCAACCAACCCCAAAATACAATCACTAAATACTCCAAATCTCTCTACATAACACCCCCTACATACAATCCATAACTAAACCTAACACACATCCCCTATCCCCCATAAACCAAACCCCCAACATCCAACCAATACCCACTAACACTCCAAACACACAAAAAAAATACCCCCAATAACATACACCTAATCCCGTACCCTTAACAATTAATAATCAAACCCATATCCACCAAAACACAACCATCAAAAACAATAACCTTCAATTAAACACCCCCCCCCATTAAAAACCCCTCCTACATCACAACCTATTCTCCTCCCACCATACCACTGTTTAAATCACCCACCCACTACAACACATACACACTTCCTCTTAACACAAAAAAAACCCATCACCCCTCCACTTTCACCATCTATCCCAACTTCACTTCACCCCCCCCCAACATATACAACACAAAAATCATATACCTTACCTTTTCTTTTTTCCTACTTCTTATCTAAAATATTTATTCCTTCACCTTACCTCTCTTCTCTACCTACACCTCTTTCACATCCCCACACATCAACCTCCCCCCTACCAACAACCCATCAAACTTACCCATCACAAAAACATATTCTTTACCTAATATTCCCCACTCCATACCCCTATTCTCAAACCCTATCAATACCTTCTAAATAACTCCCCCTCTCTCTCACCCCCTCAATCCCCCTCCCCCCCTCACCCACCCCAACAAATCAATTAACATCCACCCAAACCTACCCCCACCCCTCCACCCCAAACCCATACCACTTCTCCCCCCAACATACCCAACAATACCCCCCAATCCCATCTTAAAACCATCACATAACCCTAATAAACCATCCCAACACCATAAAAACAAACCATCCCCATAATTTCACCTTACCCCCCTTCCTAATCACAACACCAACAATCCCCCCAACCCTTCCCCACATCCTCTTCACTCAACATTCACATTAACCTACAAACCCATTTACCCCCCCTACCTCATAACCTCCACAATTAACTAACACCATACTAACCATCTCCACCTTCTAATAAACTTATTCACTAAACCCCCCCCCCCCATATCAATCACTCATCAACCTAACTTCTCAATATCTTCCTCAATAAATCCTCACATCTCCTCCCATCTATTAACACACACTATTCCTTCCACTATTCTAATATCAAAATCAAATCTCTTTCCTCTTATACAAACCCTACAACAAATCCAACACCACATACAAAAAACACACCCCAAAACCTTCTTACTACCCCAAACCACCAACAACCCCAAATACCCACCAAACTCTAACCCTCACACCAAACCTTCCAAATATATCCATCTACTTAATCAATATACCTATTCTCCCCTTCATCCAATTTCATATTCCCCCACCATCCCATCCAACATTCCAGCAAACAAATATAACACCACTTATTAACCTATAAAAAAATTACTCCCACCACCCCAAAACCCTAAACAACCTCAAAAAAAACAACACCCCCACAATTCAAAATTCCCCCAACCCCCCCCCATTCCTCCACAAACACTTATCCACCCACCATCATACCCAACCCAAACTAAAACCATCCAACCAACCCAAAACCCCATCTCCCTCACCTATCAAGACAATAAACCAATACCCCACCCCCCCTACTTCTTCCCATTATTAACATACAATCCCCCCCCACCTCCCTCCTCCTACCCCACCCCCCAAACAAATATTCCTCTTCAAAACCATCCCCATCCACACATCCTCATTGTACCTCCTATACTCTTCAACCTCTCACAAATTAATTACGTCTATCCAACTCACATCACCAAAAAACATCTCATCAACCTTTCCCCAAAATCTACCTACACTAAAAATCAACATACAAAGAACACACAACATAAATTAACAAATATAAAAAACACCACTAAATCACATCAGTAAATTAACACATACACCACAAAAAAATCAAAACACCACACCCCCCCTGAAAACATCCACTTATCCCATTCAACCCCCCACTAAAAACACCCAACATCCCCACTTCTCCTCCCCTCAACCTCATATCTCTCTCCCCCCCCAATCTAATCACTATCAACCATTCTCCCCATAATCTCACAACTATACATAACAACCATCTTCATATAATATATTACACCTCATACATATTTAACAAAAAAATCACTAAATCTTCATAACCACATCCCCATCTTACCATACACAAATACTCACATAACAATCTCTCCAAAACTTTTTCTAAAAACCAACAACAACACCATGAAAAATAACCCAATCACAAAACATTAAACCCCCAAATCAATATATATATAAAAATACATACAACAAACCTACCCACCCAAACAACCCTCCACATCAATTCCCCATCCCAAAAACAGACCCTCATATTTTACTCATCTCCCACCACACATAAAAATTCTAATCACCTCTTTCCTCTATACACAAAAAACCAACCCCTTGAAATACAAAATACAGTCCCCTTTTCATCCTCCCATCCTAACCCCCCCCCCTCTATACCCCCTCCTACCACCTAACCCATCCCAAATAACACACTCACCCCCCACCACCCCTAAAACTCTAAAACCCCCCCTACACTCCTCCACACACCCACATACAAACCCCCACATCACCCATCAACCCACACCCACTAAACTCCCCCTCACACTCACATCCCCCAACCCACCATAAAAATACAAAATCCCCCCATCCCACCTAACATACACCCCAAGCTCCCCATCCCCCCTAACTAAACCTACAAACCCTCAACCATAAATCTAAAATCTTAAACTCCCCACTCCCAACAACAAACACCCCAATTATCATTTTCCCAATCTATCGTCAACTCACACCTATAATTTTACATACATAAATCTTTACAAACTTATAACTCATCATACCTAACCCCCCACCACCCACAATACCCCCCCCCAAAACTTATTTCAACAAACAACCCTCACCAAAACTCAACAACCAACACATCCCTCCTCATACCTATACACCAACCCAAACTCCCCACTTCACCCAATTCACCCCCAACAAACCCCCCACCCCCCCCCCACTTATTTCACCCACTCTCACCCCCATCCCTCCACTTTCCCCCATTCCCTTCCCCCAATCACCTACCACCTCCTATTTCCCCTTCACCATATCCCATAACCCAAACCCAATCTCAATCACCACACATCCCTCCTACTATACACCCCCCACTCCACCATACCCTCCCTTTCACACCCACCCTCCCCTCCCATACATACCACCACCCACCCCCCACAATAAACCCCCTACTTACATACCAACCCTAACATTCAACCCCCATCATACACCACCCCCCTCCCCACTCCCCCACCTAATACCTATCCCACCTTACACTTCCCAAAAACATCTCCAAACAAACATCTATCATATCACCAACAATAATCCCATCACATCTTTATCATACCCAAACATACCCTCCCCCACACCCCCCCCCCCCAACCTCCACTTACCCCAACCTCAACCCCTCAACTCACATCAACCTCAAACCATACCCCCACACCCTCTCCCTCAACTCCTAAACATATATACAAAAACCTTTCATAACACACCCCATCTTCCCCCTCAACCCCACCCAATCCACCACCCCCCCTCCCCTCCACTCACCCAACCCTCACCCCATCATACCCACATTCTCACATCCTCCAACCTAAAATAACCAAAACCCCCTTCACATAAACTCAACCCCTCATAAAAAAACCCTCACATCATAAAATCACCTTCAAATCAAATCCCCATTCTTCCATAACTCAACCCTAACTAATTCACTAAACAACTCCCCAAACCTTAAACAACCCTCCAAACTCAAACACAAACCAAAATCTTTAATACAAACTACAAATTAACTTAACAATCCAAATATCATTAACATCTAACAATACCCATCACAAACCCCCTCATACAACAACACAAAAATACATTCTCCCCTCCCCCAATCCCCCCCCCACCTACATACCCCTACAAACAAACAAATCCACCAACAACACACCCTCCAATACTTTCATTAAAAACAAAATCTCATCCTACTCTCACCATCACCCCCCCTACCAAACCACCAATATCACTCAAACCACCCACCACAAACCCCACTCACCTAAACTTTCCCATTTCTCTATCCTCTAATCATCTACTTCTATAAAATCCTCCTCTACTTCCTACATATCACTCCCACATACTTACCCCACCCCCCCCCAAATCATCATCAAACCTATATTATATAACTACACCACCACCTTCTCTTCTTTCTATATCCTTCATCATAACCCCCCTCTCTCATACCACACTCATTAATTTCTAAATTTATCCCCCCTACTCAAATCACTTCTTCTCCTTCCAAACCTCACTCAATCCAATAAAAAAATTTTCCAACCCCACACCAAATCTAAACATAATATTCTCTAATCAATAAAAAACTTCCACTCCTAACATACCTCTCCCTCATCCTCCCCTCATTCTCCACCCTTAATACCACCTTCCCACAATCCCCCTTCCACTCCACTCCCCCCACCTCAACCATCATTCCAACCTCAATACTCCCCTTCATTCCTTCATCCTCCCACCCCCCCCTAACAACCTCATCTCCTTCCATCACCTATACTAATCCACTCCTCTAAAATCACTATTCCCCCCTCATCTCACTCTATCAACAACCAACCCAACTACATACCCCTCCCCATAATTTTCCCCCACCCACCATAAACCCTCCCCAACAACCTCCCCCCATCCCCAAATCCCCTCCTTTTTTCAATTTAATTTTATATTACATTTCCATCAATCCCCACCCAATACCCCCCACCCTCCCCCACCCCCCCCACCTCCCTAATAACCATCCCACTAAACCCCACCTCTCAACACCAACCCCAATAAACCCTCCCAATCACAAATAACATCCACCTCCCCCCTCAAAACACATCCTACTACTATTACCCACCATACCAACCATACCCCAATCTTCCCCAAAACCACCACCAATAAATTTTTAAAATTATTTATCCAATTTCATCAAATCACCCCCCCTTTCTCTCTCCTCCTCTACCCCTCCTACCCCCTACCCTTACCCAAATCCACCCTCTCCCCCATTCATATCTTCCACCCTCACCCACACTACCCCCATTATTATCCCCATCACAAAAACTATTTCCACAACCCATACTTATACAATAAAACACACCAAAATATCCACATTACCTTCCCATATTCTCTCCCCCATCCCCCACAAAAACCATAACATATAAACCACCCTATATCAAAACTCATACCAAAACCTCCCTCATAAACCTCTATACCCCACAAAATCCCCATCTCAATCCCTTTTCCCCCTCTCAAACACACCTTCAAAAAACTCATCCTTCCATTTCCCATCCTCCATCACCTATCTCCCAAAAAATTATCTCCAAAACTTAAAATCACTCCTATAAATCCTATCTATTTAATATCCAAACCTTAATTTAACTCCCAGCACATAAATCATCATACATTCAATACCTTCCCATTCCTCAATAACCACTCTACACTCAACTTACCCTCAATACAACCCTCATCAATCTTTCCAATTCATAATTATCATACCCCCAAAATCTATCATTTACATACACCCTATCCACCAAAACAATCAATTACTATACATATCAATTCACACAACCTACCATCCAACCATCACAATCAACAAAACAAAACCACAAAATACCCACACACTCACTACATACCTACCTATATTAACCAAAACCCTAAACCCCCCATTCCCTCCCCATTCACCCTCACCTCCCCTAAAACAAAAATCCCTCATACCCCCCACCCACCCCTCCACTCCCCACTCATTAACTACCTCTCCTCCCCCCAACTCACCTCCAATTCCCATCATACCACCCCTATCATCCCCCATCTCATCACACCACTCCCCCCCAAATCCAACAATTTACTCACCATATCACCTTACCCCTCCCCCCCACACATAATCATCACCAAAACCCCCCCCCACCTCTCCACCCCCCCAACCCCTCATTATCTCATCCCAAAAAATCTTCCCCTCCCTAATACAACAATACCACCAATCATCAATTTTATTCTTTCTCACACCCTTTTCATTCAAATACCACAAACACCACCACAGCCCCCTATTACTTTCTCCATACCCAATTCCCCCCCTTACTTAAAATACTCATCAAAATCTTCCCTCCACCACTACCCCCCCCTCAAATCCTAACCCCCCCTCCCCTATTCCATCCTTCCCATTCCATAATCACAATATAAAAACCAACCCCACCCCCCAAACAAACAAATCAACAATCATTACTCAACCAACATCACTCTACCACCACCACCCAAAAAAAAAAACACTTAACATAGACACCTTCCAAAAAAAATAGCTACATCCAAATCAACATAAACAACCAAAAAAATACTAACATAACCATAGTCCTTCAACCGTAAACATAACAAATCACATCATTCATATCTAATAACCCAACAAACAACCCATACAACCCCACCCCCCCTACACCACTTTCATACCCCCAAAACAACCACATATCTACAAAATATACCCAAAAATAATCACAACTCCCTTAATCCTCCACCCTTAAACTCTCACCTTAACCCATCTTCCTATAAATTACCCAACCCCATACGTTCTAATTCAACCCCACCCCATCCACCCACACCCACCCCCAACCTTTCCCTTTCCCTTATTAACATCTTCCTTTTCTCATCTAACAATTTCTTATTATCTACATACCCTTATTCACCTCCTCTAACATACCCCTCTCCAACTAAATCTTCTCCCACTACAATCCTTACCTCCCTTCTTATCATCCTATACTCTTACTTCCCCCCCCCCCCTACATTTCTCTCTCTACCAAACCCATATTCACCCCCTATTTCTCTATTAATATATCTCACACCCATCATCATAACCATATCCCCCACAATAAAACAACCCTATCCACAAAGCACTTTCCTTAAACCGTCCCTTAACTACATTGACCAGTGTTTAAAAAGTAATATATCGGGCGAATGGACGGTTTTGTAAAGTCCTCTGAGATAACGACTGCTGTGATTTAGCGCTATACAAAAATAAATTGAATTTGAATATATTGTCAAGTGTAACCGTTGTCGCCCACACCACTGCACAGTAAGGCGGTGAGCTGGCGGCGGCTGCAGAGTGTGGGACTGAACCAGGATGTGACTTGATGAAGCTGATAGTGTGAAGCGACCGCAGCTCCTCTTCATCATGAGTCATCAGTGCTGTGTGCGGCGGCGCTCTACAGCGGGACACGGTGTCCTCACTAAAGCAAAATGGTGTTTTATTTAACCGTGCAGCAACTGAGACTGCATCCAGATTCAACTATCCTTAATGCAAAAACTACTAGTACTACTACTAATAATGCATTGGTTTAAATGATGCATTCAAGTGCTTTTTTGGACCCTCAAAGATGCTTCACATGTCATTATTCATTATTTATATCTGCCCCTCAACAGCAGTTTACAATACAATACAATACAATTTATTCTTGTATAGCCCTAGGTCACAACAGAAGTCATCTCAGAGGACTTAACAAAACCATTGAAATCACCAACACAGGTCAGAGAATCAACAGTTAAAACACATGAAGAATACAGTATAAAGCACACACAGAAGAAAATGTCCATACATGTTGTAGAATGCTAAAGTGTCCTGATCATCACCAATCCTTTCTGTTGGACACTAACTGTCCAACAAGACCCTCCTGCATCGACAAGGAAAAACTCTTAAAAAACCCAGTGGGAAAAAGTGAGAAACCTTGGAGGAGAACTAGGGAAACCCACAGGGAGGGAGACCCATATGAGAAAGGGATCCGCTCCTCCGGACGGACAGACTAATGATCCAGGACCTAAGCTAGCTACAGAACGTGGACCAGTGGACGCTGAACGTGGACAGGTCCGGTGCAGGACTGAAGCACTCCCAGGCGGGTCGGGCGGGGCAGTCCGCAGGTGTAGATGGAAGAGGCCAGGCTCAGAGATCCGTCATCGTACCATGAAACAGACAATGGGACAACGGGGTGAATAGCAATGAACAAACTACAGTCAGAATCCTAAAAATGCTAAACAGATAAAGTAGGAAGGAGGAGAGGATAGTGCTCAAGTTACCATACTTCTCCCAGCAAACTGACCCTACATAACACACTCTGAGGAGTTTAACCTTATCCGAGTCTTACCTTCCTAGAATAATATATAAAACACTGTTTTAAAATAGCCTTGAATAAGAATAAATACAGCATAATATATAACATATATACAACATAACACACTACATATTAATATATAACATAATTACCTAATATATGCTAAATTAAAGTAAAGTGCTTTAAGCCTGGCCTTGAATGTGGAGACCGTATCTGCTTCCTTAACATAAATGAAGCTGATTCCACAGTAAAGGAGCTTGGAGCTAAATGCTCTGCCACCAACAGTGACCCTTGAGACCTTAGGGACCACCAGACGTCTGGCGTTTTGTGAGCGCAACGCTCGACCTGGTTGATACGACACTAACGTGTCTTGGAGATAAGAAGGAGCCAAGCCATTTATGGCTTTATATGTTAAGAGTAGGATTTTAAACTTTATTCTGTACTCCACAGGGAGCCAGTGGAGTGATTTTAACACCGGAGTTATGTGCTCCCTCCTTTTGGTACCTGTTAAGATCCTAGCTGCTGTATTCTGAACGAGCTGGAAGCTCTTCAAAGAGGCTTTAGGGCACGCTGCCAGTAAAGCGTTACAGTAGTCGAGCCTTGAGGTGACAAACGCGTGAATGAGTTTTTCCGCGTCACTTTTAGGAAGGAAATTCCTAATTTTAGCGATGTTCCGTAAGTGGAAGTACGCCGTTTTAGTTGCTTGGCTTATATAAGCCTTGAAGGAGAGTTCTTGGTCAAAAATGACTCCAAGATTCCTCACAGTGTTACTGGGTATTATACTGACATTATCGAGAGTAACCATCTGGTTAGTGAGGGAGTCACGCAGGCGCTTCGGACCGAGTAGGATCACTTCTGTCTTCTCCGGGTTGAGAAGTAGGAAGTTAAGAGTCATCCACATTTTAAGGTCCTTTATGCAGGCACTGAGCTTTTCTAGCTGATCTGTCTGGTTAGGCTTCATCGACAGATAAAGCTGGGTGTCATCTGCAGCAGTGGAAATTAATTCCATGCTTTTTAATAATGTTTCCCAATGGCAGCATGTAGAGAGTAAAAAGAATCGGTCCGAGTACCGAACCCTGCGGCACACCGAATTCCAGTCCAGAATAAGGCAACGAGTCCTGATTCACATTGACGAAGTGATATCGATCTGATAAATAGGATTTAAACCAGCCAAGGGCTGTTCCTCTAAGACCTATATCACATTCTAGCCTCTGCAGTAGAATGCTGTGGTCTATTGTGTCAAATGCAGCACTAAGGTCCAGTAGGACCAGCACTGACACTTGTCCATTATCGGCAGCTAGTAGTAAGTCATTTGTGACTTTGACTAGTGCCGTTTCAGTGCTATGATGAGCTCTGAATCCTGATTGAAAGACTTCAAACATATCATTTTCCTGCAGGTGGCAGCGGAGCTGCTCAGCTATAAGTTTTTCCAGGATTTTAGATATAAAAGTGAGGTTTGAGATCGGTCTGTAGTTTGTAAGTATTTCTGGGTCCAGGTTTGTTTTCTTCAGAAGGGGTTTGATTACCGCGGTTTTAAAAGCTTGTGGGACATAGCCACATTGTATGGATGCGTTTATTATATTTACGATAGGCTCAATTATCAAAGGAAGTATGTCTTTGAAGAGCCATGTCGGGACTGCGTCTAACATGCAAGTTGAGGCTTTTGAGGATGTGACCACAGAGATCACCTCTGCTTGGCTCACAGCCATGAATTTATTAAGGCCCACTGAAGAGTCTAAGTGGGAAGTCACGTATGCCGCTTCAACCTGTCCACTACCAACAGCAGGAGCAACCTCCTTTGGATATAGGTTCAACCTATATGAACCTATATCCATAATCATTTATATACTGAGCCTATATCCATAATCATTTATATATGAACCTATATCCATAATCATTTATATACTGAACCTATATCCATAATCATTTATATATGAACCTATATCCATAATCATTTATATATGAACCTATATCCATAATCATTTATATATGAACCTATATCCATAATCATTTATATATGAACCTATATCCATAATCATTTATATACTGAACCTATATCCATAATCATTTATATATGAACCTATATCCATAATCATTTATGAACCTATATCCATAATCATTTATATACTGAACCTATATCCATAATCATTTATATACTGAACCTATATCCATAATCATTTATATATGAACCTATATCCATAATCATTTATATATGAACCTATATCCATAATCATTTATATACTGAACCTATATCCATAATCATTTATATATGAACCTATATCCATAATCATTTATATACTGAACCTATATCCATAATCATTTATATACTGAACCTATATCCATAATCATTTTATATATGAACCTATATCCATAATCATTTATATATGAACCTATATCCATAATCATTTATATATGAACCTATATCCATAATCTATATCCTATATCCATAATCATTTATATACTGAACCTATATCCATAATCATTTATATACTGAACCTATATCCATAATCATTTATATACTGAACCTATATCCATAATCATTTATATACTGAACCTATATCCATAATCATTTATATATGAACCTATATCCATAATCATTTATATACTGAACCTATATCCATAATCATTTATATATGAACCTATATCCATAATCATTTATATACTGAACCTATATCCATAATCATTTATATATGAACCTATATCCATAATCATGTATATACTGAACCTATATATTAAAACATTATTTTTGTCATGAAAACGTGAACAGATTATTCTGAAAACCTCCGTGCATGTGTATTAATAATGTATATCTATAATGTGTTCTCAGATTAACATTTAAATGTGTTGATTGATTGTTACGGAAACGTAGGTGTAGACCAATCAGAAAGGAAGGGGGAGGAGCTTGGGCCGTTTCTTTCCAATCATGTACCTTCCTGTCTCTCTTTCTGACAAACTCCAGACAATCATTTATAAGAATAGCCTCCAGATTTGGCCGTGCTCGTCCATGAGTTATTTTGTCCTGATCGATGGTAATTATGGACAAAATAATGTATTGATTCTGTATGAAATCAATATAATCCTAATCCCATGTATATAAAATAAACTGATATTATCCCAAAGTGGGGGTCCCGATATGATTTGTCTGTTTTTATTTTTTATGTTATTTGAATGAGAAGCAGTATGTGCAGCTGGTGTTGTTGTAAATGACTCAAACAAGAAACATTACAGAAAATTCAACATATTTTCATGCTTCAAATTATTGCTACTTTAATGTTGTATGAAGTCGCTTCTCCAAACCGCATTGTTTTTCTCACAGTGGATCGGCTGCGAACGTTTATATAAAAAGTCACAGAAGTTCATTGAAATGTTTGAAATCAGATTATTCCGTTCCCTAATATTCTGTGTGTAATGTATGTATTTTCATTTATTAATACAGCATTATTATTTAACAGGTTTGTATCTGAAACCTATAATTAAAGCTGCACTAACTGACTTTATTTTTGTATTCATTAATTAAATCCAACCCATATCCGTGCAGTGCTTTGGGATATTCGTCCTTTTGAAGAATAAGTAGCACAGGTTTGTGTTGGCGTGACATTTAATTTTGGATCGAGTTTTTGTGAAACAAGGAAGAGACTATGTTTTTGTTCCAGATTGTGACCAATCACAGCGGACCACTGGCCCCCACTTTCTTTTTTTTTTTTTTTTTTTTATTTAAACAAAACAACATGAACATACATACATGGGGGGAAGGGGGGGGGGTCTTCCATGTTTGTGCGTGTGTGTGTGTGTGTGTGTGTGTGTGTGTGTCTGTGTGTTACTTATTATTTACTTTATATTTTTATAATAGAAAAAAAAAAAAAAAAAAAAAAAAAAAACAAAGACAATTAAAAGATATATATATATATATATATATATATACAAAACCTAACCCCCACTTTCTTGAGAAAGCCACAGGTCTGTGGTTAGCACAGACAGCTGAGGTAAACAAGCGGCGGAGGCTAACCTGAAACTTCTGTGTCTTTGTTACCGGTTTCTGCTTATTCAGAGAAACAGACAAAAGAAAGTCTTGTTCCTCCGCACTTCCCGCTTCTATCGTTCTATGGTCACGCCACGTTCAAATGTGTGTCCATATTCCATATTGTGAGACGCTAGCTCCGTAAAGTTAACAACAGCACATGACCACACGCTGAGGGGGAGGGGGGTAGTGGGGTGTGATAGCTTCGTGGGTGAGGGGAGGGCGAGCGAAACCGCTGCTTCAAAATCCCAAAGTCAGTTAGTGCAGCTTTAATCTCCATTTGCTACATATGTGTCTGTTGTCAATCACACAGTACAGATGACTGCCATGAAACATGTATTATTTATTTATGTACATCACAGCCTTTGTTGAGAGTTTATTGTCTCTTTTATGCAGCTGCACAGTTCACAGCCTCATACATAGTTCATTCTAAAATCCAGAGTAGTTTTTTAAGAAAGTAGATTTTAAAATACATAAGAATGGGCTAATTCTTATGAAAATGCTAATGATTCCTCAGCCTGCTTGCCCTTTTGTACCTGCCTGCTGTTATTAATGAGGACATCCTTTCTCTCCACCTCCACATTCATTAAACACGGTTATTTAATTACAATTTGAATCAAAATATGAACAAATTAATCTTACAGGTGAACATTTGCCAGATTTAAAATGCAAAAAAACCCCAGTTATCTCCTCCAGTGTGACAAATGCTCAAGTTTGATCCTCAGCATCAAAGGCATGAAAAAAAGTCAAACGGAATATGCAACGAGCGCCAATGTTTTAGTAACAAGGCAGCGCTCAGCAAATATAATGCTAATAGGAGCTGCTTTGATACGGGAGGCTGTCTGAGGCCTGCTTCAGTGGCAGTCGTTACCCAGAATGCTCCGGGGGCCACTTAAGGCTTGGTCATGTGCACCTGCTGCTATGGTTCTGTCAGTTCCGTGTTCGTCCAGACCATCTGCTGGAGTGGCTTTTTAGTCCACGGCGGGTCAGTGGAAGGAACTGGTGTTTGATTTTTGTTGTTTTGTTCCATTCATTTGTCAAAAAGTAAGTAAGTCATGTTTATTTATATACCGCCTTTCACAGACCAGAGAGTCACAAAGGCGCTTTCATTTTTGGTCGTTAACGCCACACTGAGAGATGGGAGCGGGGTCACCATACTAGATCTATCCATATATCCATCTTCTTCCCCTTAATCCATTTCTGGGTCGGGGGGTGGCAGTCAGAGATGTCACCCAAGTCACAGAGCACCATATAATAGAACTATTGTACATGTTTTTAGTGGTATGGGAAACCGGAGCACCCGGAGGAAACCTACGTAGACATGGGGAGAACATGCAAACTCTACACAGAAAGGACCAGGACCTTCTGGCCACTGTGCCACAGCACCGCCCGACCGAAAGTCAACCAAATGTAATTACTGCTTCATCCAACGCCTTTTCAAATTTGGACTTTGATTCTGAAATATATATTGATTGATTGATTACTTTGACTAAATTACACATTTATATGGGAAAAATGCAAACATTAGAAGCCGTGAAGCAACTTAGCTGAAGATTTGGGGATTTACTTTTGAATTAAAGCCAGAATAATTTCTCCGTTCACAAGTCTTTAGTCAATACTTTGTCAATAGAGATGTAGAGATGCCCAAAGTCTTACCGTACAGTGAGCACAGGAAAAACTAAAATTAGATTGTCTTTCAGAAGTTAATTTATTTCTGTAATTCAACTTAAAATGTGAAACCAAAACGTAAAATAGACTGTAGAAAGTGACAAATGCCAAGCCTTTGATTATGATGATGGTGATTAGAAGTCCCAGGCCAAATATTTAAAAATATTCTATTTCTGCTCATTTAGGATTTTTACAAGCTGTGAGCCAATTATAAAAAAATCCCATTAAAAGTTAAGTAGATGGACATTTTCACAAGTTTCATCTGTGTACATAATTTTGAGAGTTGTTGCAGCGCCCCCTTTAGTCCATAAATCAACTGGGAATGTATTTAATCAACCATGAAACTCCTTGGTCATCCCCAGACCTAACATGGACTGACGGCCTCTTAAATGCATGTGTCAGAGTGGTTAGAACGCTCACTTCTCGGCAAGAAGGTCTTAGTTTCGAATCCCGTTCAGAACAGGGCCTTTCTGAGTGGAGTTTGCATGTTCTCCCTGTGTCTGCGTAGGTTCCCTCCGGGTGCTCCGGTTTCCCCTACCACTAAAAACATGCACAATAGGTCTGAATGTAAATGAGAGAGTGAATGGATGGTGTTGGGTCAGAGGCTTTGATGGTCCAGTGTGTTCTGGACTCGCTTCTGTCATCACCGTGTGTGGAAGGATTGGAACAATATCTGACTCTGAACATTGGAAAGTGCTTTGGGTCTGTACCTTGGTCTGTACCTTTGGGTCTGTGCCTTGGTCTGTAAAATGCGCTATATAAATAAACATTACTTACTTACTTCAGTGACTTTAATGAAAATGTATATCAAATCGAAATTGTCCAAAGCAGGAAATAAAATTATACTTTTTTTGCGACATCACTCAGCCCTAAACAGTAGTATGTAAATCTTAAAGTCAATACGTTTTGCATATGACCGGTTTATATACATGACTATATTTCTGATTCAGCTTCAAAATCACTTTAATAAAATGTCTCTGAGTGAGTAATAAAATTAAAGTAGACATTTCTTGTACACTCGTGGGAACGGATTTCATCTCTGACTCTTCAATCTAACATTTATTGTTTTTGGACGTCATGTGATCTTCAAATCTATTGCCCTCCGTGTCCAACAATGATGTCTTATTGAGTTATTGGCAGGCAGGACAGAGTGGATATTATTCTGTGTTTATCATTTTGTCAAACGCTGCAGGATGAAATACAAGTTTTAATCTAAAAAGTGCTTCGGAAATTGCGCTTTATGACAAAGAATTGCACTTTGGAGGATTGTAAAGAAGGCGGGACAAAGGAGGACGTGAAGGTCATAAACAGTTTATACTCACTCTGAACTGCTGAGGCTCCAGAACAGGCCTGGGGGGCGCCATGTCCCTCAAACTTTATTAAAATAATTAGATGAAGACTTCGGTTCACATAAATTAAAAAGGAATTAGTTTTAAAGCTGCACATTTAGAAAGAGACCGGTCCCACGGTGTTCTAGAATAATTCATGCATTTTGTGATAAACTCGAGAGGAATTATTTTTGTAGATTTGTCTCTTCCTCAAAATGTCTTATTTAAACTATAAAATTACACAAATACCCTTTTCGAAGAGAACAATGAAAATGCATCAATATGGGCACGGTGGCTGAGTGGTTAGCACGCTCGCCTCTCAGCAAGAAGGTCCTGGGTTCGAATCTCGGTCAGAACAGGGCCTTTCTGAGTGGAGTTTGCATGTTCTCCCTGTGTCTGCGTATGTTTCCTCCGGGTGCTCCGGTTTCCCCTACCACTAAAAACATGCACAATAGGTCTGAATGTAAATGAGAGAGTGAATGATGGTGTTGGAGCTGATGGTCCAGTGTGTTCTGGACTCGCTTCTGTCATCACCGTGTGTGGAAGGATTGGAACAATATCTGACTCTGAACATTGGAAAGTGCTTTGGGTCTGTACCTTGGGCTGTACCTTTGGGTCTGTACCTTGGGCTGTACCTTTGGGTCTGTACCTTGGGCTGTGAAATGCGCGATATAAATAAACATTACTTACTAAAACATGAGTATAAAATTCATCAGTAAATGCTAAATTGAGCATTTCTTCTTCAACACTAAACCAAACCACTTCTTGACTGTATACGGTGGCGCCTTCCCTCCCTCCCTCCGGCCCGGTACAGGACCAGACTCGTCCCGGTGACACCTATGGGAGCGGGGGGAGGGTGGAGGAGGGGAGGGGGGAGATGGGTGGGTGGGGTGTTCATCAAGCTGTTGATTAGTGCTAGTCCTTTACCTGCCCTTGGATCATGTGAAGCGGAGCGGCTTTGATATTTTTCCGGGGGATTTCTGCGTTGTCGGAATGTGTGTTTGAAGAGGGAGGGGTGCTGTAGGAAAGCATTACTCCTTTATCAAGCGCCGAGGAAGTCATTTGGTCAGTCGGGCCGCCCCATTGGGTATTACCCCAAAGCCAAGCAACAACATCCCTGCATCCGGTGCTACAGGAGGGCAGAGCAGACATAATTACAGACGGCAGACGTATAGAAACGGCATTATGGGAAATTATGGTGTCTGCAATGTAAATACGGCGGCTTTAGGGCTGCAAACAGATTGGGTTATTTTTCTGACAGAACAATGAATTGCCAAGATTTGTGGTTGGATTGAGAACATTATATAGGACATTTCATAAAAGGTGTTTCCAAAGTAATCAAGGCAGCTCAGACTAGAGCAGACCCCCCCGACCCAGAAATGGATTAAGAAAATGAAATTAAAGACCTTATGCCGGGTTTAAAAAAAAAAAATTGTGGATATCAAATTGCATGACAATGTCAATCTGAAATAGATTCAGGCAAAAAAAATCCTATATTTTATAAAAAGAACGTGTTTTTCATGAATTGAAGCTGTCTATGCTCTAACCTGTGTGTGACGTCACAGCGGGTAACGCCCATGCATTGAAAACCATGGATCTATGCCACAGGACTGCCTTTTCTCTCTTCTCTCCACTGATGCCCAACACAATACTGCCCTCTACAGGTGACAATTGCTCACTACACATAAATTGCCGTTTTGAGAGTGAAAATGTGTCTGAGGTGGGATTTGAACCCAAGTATCTGGATTGACAGTCCATCGACACAACCACTGGACTATCTCAGTGACAACGAAATGTTATAATCTAGTATTTATGTCAGACTCGCTGTACACGGCCTTGTCATCTTGAATATCCGCGAAAAAAGACGTCACCAAGGGCTGTGAAGTTTTTTCGTCTCTAAGGGCGTTGCTATGGGGTTATTTTGATTTGGGGGGATCAGACAAAAAAAACAACAACTGATTTTGAAACCTTTAGTAGTTCTCTTCTAATATAAAATGGTATTAAAACTGTATTTCTAAATAAATCAAACCTGGCATAAGGTCTTTAAAGAAAATGGATGGATGGACGTTTCCAAAGTGCTGCACAGATAAAAGTAACACATTAAAATATACGTCTATATATATATATAAGTCTGCCAGCTTTAAATAGAAGCAATTAAAATACAATGAAAATACCAATTATCTATATCAGGCATGTCCAAACTCAGGCCCGGGGGCCAATTGCGGCCCTCAGTGTCATTTTATGTGGCCCTCTGCTGCTAACCAAAAGTAGTCTTTGAGATCACAATTTCACTGTGTCATCCATCCAACTTCAGCTTCGACAATATGGACATGTCGTAACTCGTTCTAAACCTCAGTACGTCTGGAATGTGAGCTGGTGAGATGGTAAACATTTGTCATTCAGCCAACTTCAGTGAGAGGACATTAGATTCCACTCTTTACCTCAAGTGAGTCCAGTATTAACCCTCTATGCACATGGGTCATTTTGGGGAACTTTCCTCGCCTGGTTTTTTGTGTGTAAAATTGTTCATAAAACAGTCTTTTGATGCAGAGTCAAGCAGTATACTTTGTTTTTTTCAGTACAACCTGGGGTTTTAGAATATTCATATTGTAAAGCTGTCATATGAATTATATAAAAATTATGGAATCATGAAGACAAAGAAAAAAATCTAACGGAAAATCAATTTAACAAAAATATATTGAAAAAACACAATGAAATTCTATAAACAACTTTTTACACTGCACAGAAATGTTATTTAAAGACTTGGGGATAACGGGGAAAAAAATGAATCTCTAACTATTATACTTTTTACAAAATTCCACTATAAAAGCAAAAAACTCTGTACTCCTGATGCCCTTCCTGAAGCAGTTTGTCTATAATGCTGGGGTTGCTTCTGTAGCACAGCTGTAAGAAACGTAAAACATAAGAAACTGAGACAAAAAAAAAGAAAAAAACAATTATTTATATAATACATATATTTATATACATCATATACACTTAATGTCATTTTACTGTATTTATTATCGTCTTTATCAATAATCCGCACTCTTCAGCCGGTTTTTGCAATCGCAGCTGTAGTTCCAACTGTGGGACAACAAGTAAACGCAGAGGAGTGAGACATCTCACTCTCTGACGATCTTTGGCAGTCCCCGTGTGTTTGTATCTCACAGCTGTTTGTACCTCACGGGTCACGCTTTGGACACGGACTTTCAGACAAACGTAGTTTATCCTCCGTGCATCGCACAGACAAATCAATCAACCTGAATACATACTTCACAGAGGGGAAAAAAGTAAGTTGCTACGTTTTACCGTTCGCGAGTAAATTGATCATTTGTAAAACATGTGCGCATGCATCGTCGCCGATGCAGACGGGTTCATAGGGTTAATCTAAAAACTTGAGAAAACAGGTGTAGTCTGGTGTGGTACGGCTTGGTTGGAATGAAAATCTGCAGCAACACCTTTGTGGACCGAATTGATCATCCGCTGAGGTGTCCTGTCTGAAAGTCAATTTGTTCCAGGTCCCTATGAATATATGAATAGTTAATTTGCAAGAACAGATAAGTGCCATTAGAAAAAAACATATATGAAAAGGATTATAATTCTCCCTTTACTGAGTAGTTAATTGAAAATCCCAATCTATTCTAGTGCCATACAAATAACGTTTCACCTTCTGGAGCAAATTCTATTCAAATGATATCGATATTTGTTATGTGCCAACAAGAAAATAAGAAAATATTAGTACAATACATATACTGTCACTACTACTCAGATACTACAATTAGACTCAATGATACTGTTAATTTCCTGTGGACCAAAGCAGCGGTTGTCCCTGAGAAGTTACTGCTTCATAAACAAACATTTCATCGCCTCTAGACCTTGGGGTTTTTTGGCCTTCCTCCTCCTCGTCGTTTGAATTGATGGCTGCAGACGAACATTATTCTCACCCTGACGTTGTGGTTAGAGAAGGAGCTTGGGAAATCCTTTGAAACACTTTTAGCTGCAATGGGACAAGAATAAACATGAGCTGCGTTTCCTGGGACTGCTGCAGGAGGCTCCACGTCGAGTCTGCGTCGGTTTCTACTTCTTCAGCTGCTCGTCTGAGAGAGTGATTCTTCAAAAGCAGGTTACGATCATGAAGTTTTAAGATGCCATTAGTTCAGATGGAGGTTAAGAATTCTGTCCGAAGACTGACCCCACTCCAGGCTCTTCAACCAGTGAGTGTGTTTACAAAGCACAAGGGAAAACTGAATTCTATTTTGTTGAATTCAGTTGATAAAGACATATAAAGGGCGACAGTGGCTCAGTCGGTAGAGCATTGGCCTTAGGGCCTGAAGGTCGTGGGTTCGAGCCCACCATAAGACCTAGCGTACATGGACAGAGTAAGTGGAGATAACTAGTTTCAAGGCGGCTTTTGGCGGCTGAGAGAAGATGATGGAGATGATCAGCTGAAATCGGTCGATGTGAGCGCTCTTACAACTGGAGATAAACAGTCGATCTCCGGATTCAGTCAGTTGCCCGTGTTCTACTCTTCGGCAACTAGTTGTCCTCAGATCCGGAGATATGACCGATGTGCTCCAACAACATGTGTGTATTGCGTGTATTGCGCCCTCTACAGTTTATGTCAGAAAACACACTGTAGTTGAGGCCAGTTGCTGTTATTCCCCAGACTGACCTGATACAGGAGTTGGCCGTTTTCGTCACATTGTCGATGTGTGCGGGGCAGCTACTCATATGCGACGGATATACTGTAATCAGCTGCCAGTCCGAAGACCTACTTCACGACTCCCACTGATGGCTGCTGTCGTTGTGTCCTTGGGCAAGACGCTTAACCCCACTTTGCCTGAAGCCCCCACTGAAAGATGTCAGCTCCTGTGGACTCAGCACCTGCAGGAGGATCAGTGAGGGGCTGGTGCTCTGACTGCCACCCCCCTGACCCAGACATGGATTAAGGGGAAGAAAATGGTTGAATGGATGGATATAAACTTGTGCGCGCCAATGGAGGTGTGTTTTGAGGTGATTGTGGTGGAAGCATGTACGTGATTGGAATTTGATGAAATAAGAAAACATTTATTTGTCCCGCAGTGGGAAAATGTCAGTGTTGCAACGCACAGACAGGACAGTAGTGAGAGCACACAGGGAGCACACACAATATACAATATAGCTATAGATGCTTAAATGTCAATATATCACAATATATCTCTCTCTATTTATATAGTGTAAAGTTTTATACATATCTGGCCGGATAAATAGTAGATTTATTTATTTATTTATATATTTGATATGGACACAACAGTTCCATTGGACAGACCAGATGCACTGCCTTTAGTGTTTTAGCAAGACCAGGCTAATGTTCAACACTTGTCCATAGAAGGCTTTCAGGACACAAACGCACACGTTTAACATTTACAAATATAAAAGTAATTAAATATACAGTTCATTAATCATGTGGACAACGTTGCTACGATTTCAGCCACAGTTTCAGACGAAGATGTTTTAAGTCTGATAAAGTGACACTCGGTATGGCACATGATTACAGTAATTACTATTTACAGGTGAACGACATGTACAGGCTCAGAATGAGATTTGGCAGTTATGCATTTGAGCTCACAGAGAAAAGCCACACTTATGATTTTGCAGGGGACTCACTAAATTTCGTTCATAGATTACATAGAATCATAAGGAAAGGTTAAGAGCCACCTTCGAACGAGATGGGACCAAAACTTGTCCGACTTGTTCCGTTGTGCCTCTGATTTGAGTGCCTTTTTCTGTACGTAGTCTGTATTCTTCTGCTTTGTAAAGGCACTCTCTATGATCCAGCCCACGGCTCATGATCACGCAGTTAACAAAATAAATAATAATCAGATTTAGACCTTTTTATTACCGATGTAAGTAACAGGAAGTGGCAAATAATCTATAAAAAAAGTAAAACATACTTATAAACATGCAGAAAAGTGTTTAATATAATTCTAACAATAACAATAGAGCAGGTTATGGATACGTGACCAGAGGTATGAGATTATATAGTGACGATTGTAATGGGATCTAGCAATAGTTAGAAAAAAAAAAAACATTCTGTCTCGTTCACTAGCTTTGTCTGAGTTTAGCCTTGATTGACATTTACAGTTTCTCTTTTACAAATATGGAGCCAATTCTGTCAACAAATCACCATTAAAACAGATAATATCTTAAAAGCTGGGTCACACAGTACGTTCTCCAGCCCAGGGAGCATTGCCCTTCAACAAAATCTAGCTCTCGGCAAAAATCAAATGAAACAGTCCTTATTTAAGATGTTAGATATTCTTGTGATGATCCAGAAATAATTTGTGAATGATTCCTGATAAGTGTAGCCATCGGTTTGTTTATCAATCTGTCTGTAAAGTCCAAGGCTCTTGCATACGTGGCCGGTATCGAAGTCTCCATGAGTGCACTCACCTGAGAGTGGATTCTTTACGTGACATTCATGCACTGGCACAGAGCTGCTCCGGTGACATGCTAATAGTGGATTTTAATGCGTAGTGAACTGTGGAGAAAGGTAATCCAGATTTTCCGTTTGACAAACCCCGGTGGTGTGTGGCTGTGTGCCCCTGTCGTGTGTGTGTGTGTGTGTGTGCCCCTGTTGTGTGTGTGTGTGTGTGTGTGTGCCCCTGTCGTGTGTGTGTGTGTGTGTGTGCCCCTGTCGTGTGTGTGTGTGTGCCCCTGTTGTGTGTGTGTGTGTGTGTGTGCCCCTGTCGTGTGTGTGTGTGTGTGCCCCTGTCGTGTGTGTGTGTGTGCCCCTGTCGTGTGTGTGTGTGTGTGTGTGCCCCTGTTGTGTGTGTGTGTGTGTGTGTGCCCCTGTCGTGTGTGTGTGTGTGTGTGTGCCCCTGTCGTGTGTGTGTGTGTGTGTGTGCCCCTGTCGTGTGTGTGTGTGTGCCCCTGTCGTGTGTGTGTGTGTGTGTGCCCCTGTCGTGTGTGTGTGTGTGTGTGCCCCTGTCGTGTGTGTGTGTGTGTGGCTGTGTGCCCCTGTCGTGTGTGTGTGTGTGTGCCCCTGTCGTGTGTGTGTGTGTGTGTGTGCCCCTGTCGTGTGTGTGTGTGTGTGTGTGCCCCTGTCGTGTGTGTGTGTGTGTGTGTGCCCCTGTTGTGTGTGTGTGTGTGTGTGTGCCCCTGTCGTGTGTGTGTGTGTGTGTGTGCCCCTGTCGTGTGTGTGTGTGTGCCCCTGTTGTGTGTGTGTGTGTGTGTGTGCCCCTGTCGTGTGTGTGTGTGTGTGCCCCTGTCGTGTGTGTGTGTGTGCCCCTGTTGTGTGTGTGTGTGTGTGTGTGCCCCTGTCGTGTGTGTGTGTGTGTGTGTGCCCCTGTCGTGTGTGTGTGTGTGTGTGTGCCCCTGTCGTGTGTGTGTGTGTGTGTGTGCCCCTGTTGTGTGTGTGTGTGTGTGTGTGCCCCTGTCGTGTGTGTGTGTGTGTGTGCCCCTGTCGTGTGTGTGTGTGTGTGGCTGTGTGCCCCTGTCGTGTGTGTGTGTGTGCCCCTGTCGTGTGTGTGTGTGTGCCCCTGTCGTGTGTGTGTGTGTGTGTGTGCCCCTGTCGTGTGTGTGTGTGTGCCCCTGTCGTGTGTGTGTGTGTGTGTGTGCCCCTGTCGTGTGTGTGTGTGTGTGTGTGCCCCTGTCGTGTGTGTGTGTGTGTGTGTGCCCCTGTTGTGTGTGTGTGTGTGTGTGTGCCCCTGTCGTGTGTGTGTGTGTGTGTGTGCCCCTGTGTGTGTGTGTGTGTGTGTGCCCCTGTCGTGTGTGTGTGTGTGTGTGTGCCCCTGTCGTGTGTGTGTGTGTGCCCCTGTTGTGTGTGTGTGTGTGTGTGTGCCCCTGTCTGTGTGTGTGTGTGTGTGTGTGCCCCTGTCGTGTGTGTGTGTGTGTGTGCCCCTGTCGTGTGTGTGTGTGTGTGGCTGTGTGCCCCTGTCGTGTGTGTGTGTGTGTGTGCCCCTGTCGTGTGTGTGTGTGTGTGCCCCTGTCGTGTGTGTGTGTGTGTGTGCCCCTGTCGTGTGTGTGTGTGTGTGTGCCCCTGTCGTGTGTGTGTGTGTGTGCCCCTGTCGTGTGTGTGTGTGTGCCCCTGTCGTGTGTGTGTGTGTGTGTGTGCCCCTGTCGTGTGTGTGTGTGTGTGTGTGCCCCTGTCGTGTGTGTGTGTGTGTGTGTGCCCCTGTCGTGTGTGTGTGTGTGTGTGTGCCCCTGTCGTGTGTGTGTGTGTGTGTGTGCCCCTGTCGTGTGTGTGTGTGTGTGTGTGCCCCTGTCGTGTGTGTGTGTGTGTGTGTGCCCCTGTCGTGTGTGTGTGTGTGTGTGTGCCCCTGTCGTGTGTGTGTGTGTGTGTGCCCCTGTCGTGTGTGTGTGTGTGCCCTGTCGTGTGTGTGTGTGTGCCCCTGTCGTGTGTGTGTGTGTGTGTGCCCCTGTCGTGTGTGTGTGTGTGTGTGTGCCCCTGTCGTGTGTGTGTGTGTGTGCCCCTGTCGTGTGTGTGTGTGTGCCCCTGTTGTGTGTGTGTGTGTGTGTGTGCCCCTGTCGTGTGTGTGTGTGTGTGTGTGCCCCTGTCGTGTGTGTTGTGTGTGTGTGTCGTGTGTGTGTGTGCCCCTGTCGTGTGTGTGTGTGTGTGTGCCCCTGTCGTGTGTGTGTGTGTGTGTGTGCCCCTGTCGTGTGTGTGTGTGTGTGTGTGCCCCTGTCGTGTGTGTGTGTGTGTGTGTGCCCCTGTCGTGTGTGTGTGTGTGTGTGTGCCCCTGTCGTGTGTGTGTGTGGTGTGTGCCCCTGTCGTGTGTGTGTGTGTGTCCCTGTGTGTGTGTGTGTGCCCCTGCCGTGTGTGTGTGTGTGTGTGCCCCTGTCGTGTGTGTGTGTGTGTGTGTGCCCCTGTCGTGTGTGTGTGTGTGTGTGCCCCTGTCGTGTGTGTGTGTGTGTGTGCCCCTGTCGCCTGTGTGTGTGTGTGTGTGCCCCTGTCGTGTGTGTGTGTGTGTGTGTGCCCCTGTCGTGTGTGTGTGTGTGTGTGTGCCCCTGTCGGGTGTGTGTGTGTGTGCCCCTGTCGTGTGTGTGTGTGTGTGTGTGTGTGCCCCTGTCGTGTGTGTGTGTGTGTGGCTGTGTGCCCCTGTCGTGTGTGTGTGTTTGGGTGTGAAGGGTTAGGTAGTCTGGCTGCTTGCCCCGAGGAGCTTTTGGCCATTCGCCCGAAAAAAACCAATGGTTCCTGCGCTGGACTGAACTCCCAGCAGAGAGTGAGGACCAGCTGGGGCCTCACTAATAAGAAAGAAGGACTTTATTCTGTGCCCCCCGCTGAATATTAACAGTACAGTCAGAATGGTCTAGAAGGAAAGTGCGATAGAGTGCGAGGGCTTTGAGCAGCTGCTGTTCTCTTCACATTCAGACAAGAAGAATCTGCTTACGAGAAATGCAGTGGATTATATTCTCTAGAGACATTGGATTATCAAAAACACCTTGTGACACTTGTCAATTAGTGGATTATTGAAATATCCAGTGGTACAAACAAAATGCGATTGTGGCAGTTCTTGCTCCAACAAAGAGGTGGAGATTTGTATAATATTTTCTGCTGCTGTTTTATTTATAATTGTAAAGAAAATTATCAGAGAAAAAAACATGAATCCTAACCAAGATATGCCCCAGTGTATTGTGCTTTTGTCTCAAGACCCACGGTAACTTCATTATCACACTTCTGGATGTATAAATCTTAAAATTGATCGAACGAGTCCAGTGATGTCTGTATTGAAAATATATGTTGAGGCGTTATGGTACGTTAACACAATTCAACTCAACAAAAAACACTTTAGGAGCTGTTTATCAGAGATGGACAGACAGGCTCAGATCAGTGGCACTTGAAAGCTCTTATTACCGGTAAGTTTTGATCAATATGTCCTGAAGGGTTGAACCGGATTGTACCTTTGAATTATTAATATTTTAAATGCAATGTTGTTCTTTTGTGTATTATTTTTTTATTATTGAAAATCATAATTATATACTATAGATTGTACTTTTCAATGTTCTTGACAACCCTATGTCAACAGCTTATTGATAACAAGTTAGCATCCAGTCCAGTTAGCATCCAGTCAAGTTAGCATCCAAACAAGTTAGCATCCAGTCAAGTTAGCATCCAAACAAGTTAGCATCCAGTCAAGTTAGCATCCAGTCAAGTTAGCAGCCAAACCAGTTAGCATCCAGTCAAGTTAGCATCCAGTCAAGTTAGCATCCAGTCAAGTTAGCATCCAGTCCAGTTAGCATCCAGTCAAGTTAGCATCCAGTCAAGTTAGCATTCAGTCAAGTTAGCATCCAGTCAAGTTAGCATCCAGTCAAGTTAGCATCCAAACAAGTTAGCATCCAAACAAGTTAGCATCCAGTCCAGTTAGCATCCAGTCAAGTTAGCATCCAAACAAGTTAGCATCCAGTCCAGTTAGCATCCAAACAAGTTAGCATCCAGTCCAGTTAGCATCCAGTCAAGTTAGCATCCAAACAAGTTAGCATCCAGTCCAGTTAGCATCCAAACAAGTTAGCATCCAGTCCAGTTAGCATCCAAACAAGTTAGCATCCAGTCAAGTTAGCATCCAAACAAGTTAGCATCCAAACAAGTTAGCATCCAGTCAAGTTAGCATCCAGTCAAGTTAGCATCCAAACAAGTTAGCATCCAGTCCAGTTAGCATCCAAACAAGTTAGCATCCAAACAAGTTAGCATCCAGTCCAGTTAGCATCCAAACAAGTTAGCATCCAGTCCAGTTAGCATCCAAACAAGTTAGCATCCAGTCAAGTTAGCATCCAGTCAAGTTAGCATCCAAACAAGTTAGCATCCAAACAAGTTAGCATCCAAACAAGTTAGCATCCAAACAAGTTAGCATCCAAACAAGTTAGCATCCAGTCCAGTTAGCATCCAGTCAAGTTAGCATCCAAACAAGTTAGCATCCAGTCCAGTTAGCATCCAAACAAGTTAGCATCCAGTCCAGTTAGCATCCAAACAAGTTAGCATCCAAACAAGTTAGCATCCAGTCCAGTTAGCATCCAAACAAGTTAGCATCCAGTCCAGTTAGCATCCAGTCAAGTTAGCATCCAAACAAGTTAGCATCCAAACAAGTTAGCATCCAAACAAGTTAGCATCCAGTCCAGTTAGCATCCAAACAAGTTAGCATCCAAACAAGTTAGCATCCAAACAAGTTAGCATCCAGTCAAGTTAGAATCCAAACAAGTTAGCATCCAAACAAGTTAGCATCCAAACAAGTTAGCATCCAGTCAAGTTAGAATCCAAACAAGTTAGCATCCAGTCAAGTTAGCATCCATTTTCATTCTGAGTTTGAAGCTCGAGAAGCAGCGTTTCTCACATTTCTTTTAGTATAAAGTATGAAGCCGTCTCTTGCACACATCCTCCACACTGACTCCACACTGACTCCACACTGACTCCACACTGACTCCACACTGACTTCACACTGACTCCACACTGACTCCACACTGACTCCACACTGACTCCACACTGACTCCACACTGACTTCACACTGACTTCACACTGACTCCACACTGACTTCACACTGACTCCACACTGACTTCACACTGACTCCACACTGACTCCACACTGACTTCACACTGACTTCACACTGACTCCACACTGACTTCACACTGACTTCACACTGACTTCACACTGACTTCACACATCCTCCACACTGACTTCACACTGACTTCACACTGACTTCACACTGACTCCACACTGACTTCACACTGACTCCACACTGACTTCACACTGACTTCACACTGACTTCACACTGACTCACACTGACTCCACACTGACTTCACACTGACTTCACACTGACTTCACACTGACTTCCACACTGACTTCACACTGACTCCACACTGACTTCACACTGACTTCACACTGACTTCACACTGACTCACACTGACTTCACACTGACTCCACACACTGACTTCACACTGACTTCACACATCCTCCACACTGACTTCACACTGACTTCACACTGACTTCACACTGACTCCACACTGACTTCACACTGACTCCACACTGACTTCACACTGACTTCACACTGACTTCACACTGACTTCACACTGACTTCACACTGACTCCACACTGACTCCACACTGACTTCACACTGACTTCACACTGACTTCACACTGACTTCACACTGACTTCACACTGACTTCACACTGACTCCACACTGACTCCACACTGACTCCACACTGACTTCACACTGACTCCACACTGACTTCACACTGACTTCACACTGACTCCACACTGACTTCACACTGACTCCACACTGACTCCACACTGACTCCACACTGACTCCACACTGACTCCACACTGACTCCACACTGACTTCACACTGACTTCACACTGACTCCACACTGACTTCACACTGACTTCACACTGACTTCACACTGACTTCACACTGACTCCACACTGACTTCACACTGACTCCACACTGACTCCACACTGACTTCACACTGACTTCACACTGACTTCACACTGACTTCACACTGACTTCACACTGACTTCACACTGACTTCACACTGACTCCACACTGACTTCACACTGACTTCACACTGACTCCACACTGACTTCACACATCCTCCACACTGACTTCACACTGACTTCACACTGACTTCACACTGACTCCACACTGACTCCACACTGACTTCACACTGACTTCACACTGACTTCACACTGACTTCACACTGACTCCACACTGACTCCACACTGACTTCACACTGACTTCACACTGACTCCACACTGACTTCACACTGACTTCACACTGACTCCACACTGACTCCACACTGACTCCACACTGACTCCACACTGACTCCACACTGACTCCACACTGACTCCACACTGACTCCACACTGACTCCACACTGACTCCACACTGACTCCACACTGACTCCACACTGACTCCACACTGACTTCACACTGACTCCACACTGACTTCACACTGACTCCACACTGACTTCACACTGACTCCACACTGACTTCACACTGACTCCACACTGACTTCACACTGACTTCACACTGACTCCACACTGACTTCACACACTGACTTCACACTGACTTCACACTGACTCCACACTGACTTCACACACACTGACTTCACACTGACTTCACACTGACTCCCACACTGACTCCACACTGACTTCACACTGACTTCACACTGACTTCCACACTGACTCCACACTGACTTCACACTGACTTCACACTGACTTCACACTGACTTCACACTGACTTCACACTGACTCCACACTGACTCCACACTGACTCCACACTGACTCCACACTGACTCCACACTGACTTCACACTGACTCCACACTGACTCCACACTGACTCCACACTGACTCCACACTGACTCCACACTGACTTCACACTGACTTCACACTGACTTCACACTGACTTCACACTGACTTCACACTGACTCCACACTGACTTCACACTGACTCCACACTGACTTCACACTGACTTCACACTGACTCCACACTGACTCCACACTGACTCCACACTGACTTCACACTGACTCCACACTGACTCCACACTGACTTCACACTGACTCCACACTGACTCCACACTGACTCCACACTGACTCCACACTGACTCCACACTGACTTCACACTGACTTCACACTGACTCCACACTGACTCCACACTGACTTCACACTGACTTCACACTGACTCCACACTGACTCCACACTGACTCCACACTGACTCCACACTGACTTCACACTGACTTCACACTGACTTCACACTGACTTCACACTGACTTCACACTGACTTCACACTGACTTCACACTGACTTCACACTGACTTCACACTGACTTCACACTGACTTCACACTGACTCCACACTGACTTCACACTGACTCCACACTGACTTCACACTGACTTCACACTGACTTCACACTGACTTCACACTGACTCCACACTGACTTCACACTGACTCCACACTGACTTCACTGGAAACAGCAGACCCTTGTTTCTGGATGACATCATTGGCGTCTGATAACGCCGGGAACATGAAGCCGTCTCCACTCAGTCAGAATCTAAAGTTGTTTGCCTCTCTCAGCGTTCACGTCCTGCTCGTCACATATTTATCCGGTGAATCACTAAACCGCTGCCTAATCGGCTCCGACGTGTTCAATGATCAACTCGATCGGTAAATCTCGCCGTCTCAGCCTGAACAAATAGGTCTGGAGGTATGTGCCGCGTTAGCTCCATGTGACCGTGGAGCTGCACATGGATTGGCTCATCCCTGATTGAGCGTGCAACAGGGCGTTAGTTTGGCGCCCGCCGTGTTCCACCTGAGACTGAGACCCGCCTGAGGTCTGAGACTGAGACCCGCCTGAGGTCTGAGACTGAGACCCGCCTGAGGTCTGAGACTGAGACCCGCCTGAGGTCTGTCGTTATGTCCAAGGGAAAGAATACCGTCCATTTAAAGTGAAAGTCAGTTCTTTGTGAAGAGGGAGAGACGTTTTTTTTTTTTATGAATGAAGCCGTTTTTTATGAATGAAGACGTTTTTTTATGAATGAAGGCGCCAGTGAGACCCGCCTCCACAACTGCCTGATTGGACACAATGAAGTCAAGTCTTTGATAGAAGTATGACCACATTAGTCCTGACTAGAACCAGGAAGTACGACCACATTAGTCCTGACTAGAACCAGGAAGTACGACCACATTAGTCCTGACTAGAACCAGGAAGTACGACCACATTAGTCCTGACTAGAACCAGGAAGTACGACCACATTAGTCCTGACTAGAACCAGGAAGTACGACCACATTAGTCCTGACTAGAACCAGGAAGTACGACCACATTAGTCCTGACTAGAACCAGGAAGTACGACCACATTAGTCCTGACTAGAACCAGGAAGTACGACCACATTAGTCCAGTCCTCAGGTCTCTGCACTGGCTTCCTGTGGCTCAGAGAATAGACTTTAAAACAGCTCTGCTTGTTACAAGTCTCTCCATGGCCTCGCACCAAAATATATTAGTGACATGTTAGTCCCATATGAACCAGCCCGGACTCTGAGGAGCACAGGGACTGGACTCCTGCTGGGACTCTGAGGAGCACAGGGACTGGCCTCCTGCTGGGACTCTGAGGAGCACAGGGACTGGACTCCTGCTGGGACTCTGAGGAGCACAGGGACTGGACTCCTGCTGGGACTCTGAGGAGCACAGGGACTGGACTCCTGCTGGGACTCTGAGGAGCACAAGGACTGGAATCATGCTGGGACTCTGAGGAGCACAGGGACTGGCCTCCTGCTGGGACTCTGAGGAGCACAGGGACTGGCCTCCTGCTGGGACTCTGAGGAGCACAGGGACTGGCCTCCTGCTGGGACTCTGAGGAGCACAGGGACTGGACTCCTGCTGGGACTCTGAGGAGCACAGGGACTGGACTCCTGCTGGGACTCTGAGGAGCACAGGGACTGGACTCCTGCTGGGACTCTGAGGAGCACAGGGACTGGACTCCTGCTGAGACTCTGAGGAGCACAGGGACTGGCCTCCTGCTGGGACTCTGAGGAGCACAGGGACTGGACTCCTGCTGGGACTCTGAGGAGCACAGGGACTGGACTCCTGCTGGGACTCTGAGGAGCACAGGGACTGGACTCCTGCTGGGACTCTGAGGAGCACAGGGACTGGACTCCTGTTAGTGCCCAGAGTCAGAACTAAACATGGGGAGGCTGCTTTTCAGATTCATGCTGCTAACATCTGGAACAATGTGACACTCTGTTATGGACTAGTCTTTGATCATAAGCACAAGTGTCATCAAGCTGGTAATTTGTCATTCAGCCAACTTCAGCTCCATCATGGGTAATTAGAAAGCTCAGAACAGCCCGAATCTTGGCAAAAACAGTTTTACAGTGTGGGCTGTCGGGCCTAAAGTGACCCCTGGTCTAACTATTTTCCTCCAGAAATGATGAATGGTGATGATTTTGTGAAGAGGAGAGACAGTTTTAAATATATGTTATGAAAAATACTTATTATAGATGAGGACATTTATTTGTTATAGTGTTGAGAATTGGCTCACAGCTGCAAAAACCTCATTACATTATTTTTGAATATTAAAATGTTTTGACGATATCAAAATAGTAACAAACATATGTCACTGCGTGTAATGTCATGTATTGGTTTCACATTTTAAGTTGGATTTCAGAAATAGATTCACTTCTAAACAATATTCAGATTTTCAGGTATAAACACCTGACTGGTATCAACTACTTTAAGATACTAATATATTTTTTTATACATATTTTTGTCTTTTGTAGGTCGCATTAAAAGAAAAACCTTCTCTGACAATGTTCCCGCTGCAGAAACACTGTCGATCCACATTGTACCATCCATAATGTATGAAATCAAAAGTGGATGTAGTAATGCTAACACACATTAACACACAGAGGCTGAACGCACATTTCAATACAGATCAACAAAAACAAAAGTCCTCATCTGAAACAATAATGATTATAAAGTCCTTTTTCTGATCCAAAACATCACTTTTAATATACTTTTGTCTCCTGGAACAATCTGTCATGTGCAGAGTTTGATCCGTTTAATTAACAAGACGCTAATGTTTCAACTGAATAAGTACAACCTAGCCTGGTCGTACCACACCATAGTACTAATTTCATTTCATACTAAAGTCTGGATTGTCTCCATTGACTCCGTTAACAGGTGGGAGGGGCTAACTCCTTTTGCAGATTGAAGTGATTGGATCTGAGTTTACCGTGACGTATGTAATGAGCCCGAGTGAGTTGTTAGCATTTAGCATTTAGCCTAGCTTTAGCCATCTCCTTTGCCGCTAACGGAGCCCGTGGGGAGTAGCGCCATAATTTTTACCAGCGATTACATTTGCTAAACATTCCTCTTGCTCCGGCTTCAATTTCTTGATAGAACCAGACCGGATTACTTTACTATCGCATTCTTCGCCAAACTACAACAGTGTTTTCTGACATATATTCACCTGTGTTTCCGTTTTTTCTCTGTTTTTAAGTTTGCACAATAGTCAAAACCAACCCAGTGTTATTATAATGGTAACTTTTTATTCAGCTGCTGTAGTTTCAACCTAAAAATTCCCTGCATAAGTTTCCATATTTGACCAGTTCTCGTTGTGATTCTTTTGATCGTAGTTTTAAAATGTAAATCATTGATACAAATATAAGATGTTGTTGTGATTGACCCGCACTTCACGAACCAGTGCTCTAGGCCATGTGTGGTTCTCTGCTTGTTTCTCCGTGCCTTCTCCCTCGCTGAACTCTGGGATTTTTTATTTATTTATTGATTTATTTGATAGGGACAAGTGTTACACAATCAACATGTGAAACACTACAACATTTATAGCCAAGGCTAGTTTGCAATGTCCGTCCCTAGGAGGGCTTTTAACACAATTAAAACACATTATACATTATAAAATTCACATTATACAAAAGCAGATGTTCTCCAACTCTTTGATGCTCACACGCCTGGTTTGTTTTAAAATATCGCTTTAGTTCATGTTTAAAACCAGCCCAGTTAGAGTTCAGTTTTATGCGTGGTCTCCGTGCGTTGCCTATTTTTGGTGTTACATCTGGGGGTAGTTTGGGGGGGGTCGGGGGGGTCACCAGAGAGGGGGGGGGGGTTTCTGAGACAAAAGACGTACAGTTGTAGCCGTCGTCAGCTGATTCACTCTGTCGTCTGTAGATAGATAATTCAATTCTATGTTTAATAAGGCCTTGAACTAAGTAATTCTGTTGTGTGTATCCTTATATCCTTATATGGCGTTGCGTTGTTTTGCAGGATAGTAATGGAAATACTGTAATCCAAAATGACAGACTTAACGTTGGGGAATAACGTCTGAGTGATGTCTTGATTTCATTAGTTGTTGATGAAATATTTGTAGGTCATTTTAGGCCTGAGCTTTTGTAATATACATGTCTTCTTTGCAAAATATACAGTAGATATTATTGATAATGTACAGTACAGACCAAAAGTTTGGACACACTGACCCATCTCAAGAGTTTTTTATCTTCATGACTATCAAAATAGTAGATGGACACTGAGGGCATCAAACCTATGATGAACTCATGTGAATTATGTTTGTAGTAAAAAAAAAAAGTATGAACCAAGTGTAAATATGTGTTATATTCTGGTTCTTCAAAGCAGCTCCTTTTGCTCTGATACTGCTTCACTCTTGGCATTCTCTGGATGAGCTTCAACAGGACCTGAAATGGTCTCCAACAATCTTCATCAATCAATCAAATTTTATTTATAAAGCGCTTTTCATACAAAAAGTGTAACACAAAGTGCTTTACAGTTTAGTTAAAAACAATCCAACATGCCCAGCCCTAAACCCTCCTCCCCACAGACCCCCCAAAACCACATTTATAATTATATATACAACCACACGCGTACACACACACACACATACACACACACAGACACATATACACCCACACACACATACACACACACACACACACAGACACACACACACACACACACACACACACAGACACACACACATACACACACACACACACACAGACACACACACGCAAGTATAAAGTCATATCAGGTAAAATAGGTAAAACAATAAAAAGACATGGGGCTGGGAGCAGATGTAACCGGCTGAAGAAGCGCCATCCAAGGAGCCATCTGCACCAGGAGCAGAGAGCCACCTGCAGCCACAGAGAACGACACAGGACCCAGAGGAGAGAGGGGCCCCAGACCCCACCAGGCCCAGGACTCAGACCCCACAGGACCCAGAGGAGAGAGGGGCCCCAGACCCCACCAGGCCCAGGACTCAGACCCCACAGGACCCAGAGGAGAGAGGGGCCCCAGACCCCACCAGGCCCAGGACTCAGACCCCATAGGACCCAGAGGAGAGAGGGGCCCCAGACCCCACCAGGCCCAGGACTCAGACCCCACAGGACCCAGAGGAGAGAGGGGCCCCAGACCCCACCAGGCCCAGGACTCAGACCCCACAGGACCCAGAGGAGAGAGGGGCCCCAGACCCCACCAGGCCCAGGACTCAGACCCCACAGGACCCAGAGGAGAGAGGGGCCCCAGACCCCACCAGGCCCAGGACTCAGACCCCACAGGACCCAGAGGAGAGAGGGGCCCCAGACCCCACCAGGCCCAGGACTCAGACCCCACAGGACCCAGAGGAGAGAGGGGCCCCAGACCCCACCAGGCCCAGGACTCAGACCCCACAGGACCCAGAGGAGAGAGGAGGCCCCAGACCCCACCAGGCCCAGGACTCAGACCCCATAGGACCCAGAGGAGAGAGGGGCCCCAGACCCCACCAGGCCCAGGACTCAGACCCCACAGGACCCAGAGGAGAGAGGGGCCCCAGACCCCACCAGGCCCAGGACTCAGACCCCACAGGACCCAGAGGAGAGAGGGGCCCCAGACCCCACCAGGCCCAGGACTCAGACCCCACAGGACCCAGAGGAGAGAGGGGCCCCAGACCCCACCAGGCCCAGGACTCAGACCCCATAGGACCCAGAGGAGAGAGGAGGCCCCAGACCCCACCAGGCCCAGGACTCAGACCCCATAGGACCCAGAGGAGAGAGGGGCCCCAGACCCCACCAGGCCCAGGACTCAGACCCCATAGGACCCAGAGGAGAGAGGGGCCCCAGACCCCACCAGGCCCAGGACTCAGACCCCATAGGACCCAGAGGAGAGAGGGGCCCCAGACCCCACCAGGCCCAGGACTCAGACCCCATAGGACCCAGAGGAGAGAGGGGCCCCAGACCCCACCAGGCCCAGGACTCAGACCCCATAGGACCCAGAGGAGAGAGGGGCCCCAGACCCCACCAGGCCCAGGACTCAGACCCCATAGGACCCAGAGGAGAGAGGAGGCCCCAGACCCCACCAGGCCCAGGACTCAGACCCCATAGGACCCAGAGGAGAGAGGGGCCCCAGACCCCACCAGGCCCAGGACTCAGACCCCATAGGACCCAGAGGAGAGAGGGGCCCCAGACCCCACCAGGCCCAGGACTCAGACCCCATAGGACCCAGAGGAGAGAGGGGCCCCAGACCCCACCAGGCCCAGGACTCAGACCCCATAGGACCCAGAGGAGAGAGGGGCCCCAGACCCCACCAGGCCCAGGACTCAGACCCCATAGGACCCAGAGGAGAGAGGGGCCCCAGACCCCACCAGGCCCAGGACTCAGACCCCATAGGACCCAGAGGAGAGAGGAGGCCCCAGACCCCCACCGGATCCAAGAGCCAGACCCCCGAAGCCACAGCAGACCCCAGCTCTCAGTGCAGAGGGCTCCTCCAGAGGAAACACTGGGGACACTAAAACAATACAATAATACAATAGAAAGTACAACAATAAAATGTGAAAATAAAAAGAAAAATAATAAAAATAAATAAACATAGAATGTGTCTAAAAACATAAATAGATGTCTTGAAGGAGTTCCCATGATGCTTAGCACTTGTTGGCCCCTTCACTCTGTGGTCCAGCCCCAAAACCATCTGGACAGGGTTCAGGTCCAAAACCATCTGGACTGGGTTCAGGTCCAAAACCATCTGGACTGGGTTCAGGTCCAAAACAATCTGGACTGGGTTCAGGTCCAAAACCATCTGGACTGGGTTCAGGTCCAAAACCATCTGGACAGGGTTCAGGTCCAAAACCATCTGGACTGGGTTCAGGTCCAAAACCATCTGGACTGGGTTCAGGTCCAAAACCATCTGGACTGGGTTCAGGTCCAAAACCATCTGGACAGGGTTCAGGTCCAAAACCATCTGGACTGGGTTCAGGTCCAAAACCATCTGGACTGGGTTCAGGTCCAAAACCATGTTGTGTGTTGCAGGTTGCTGATGTGTGTGTTGTGTGTTGCAGGTTGCTGATGTGTGTGTTGTGTGTTGCTGATGATGTGTGTGTTGCTGATGTGTGTGTTGTGTGTTGCTGATGTGTGTGTTGCAGGTTGCTGATGTGTGTGTTGTGTGTTGCTGATGTGTGTGTTGTGTGTTGCTGATGTGTGTATTGTGTGTTGCTGATGTGTGTGTTGTGTGTTGCTGATGTGTGTGTTGTGTGTTGCTGATGTGTGTGTTGCTGATGTGTGTGTTGTGTGTTGCTGATGTGTGTGTTGTGTGTTGCTGATGTGTGTGTTGCAGGTTGCTGATGTGTGTGTTGTGTGTGTTGCTGATGTGTGTGTTGTGTGTTGCTGATGTGTGTGTTGCAGGTTGCTGATGTGTGTGTTGTGTGTTGCTGATGTGTGTGTTGCAGGTTGCTGATGTGTGTGTTGTGTGTTGCTGATGTGTGTGTTGCAGGTTGCTGATGTGTGTGTTGTGTGTTGCTGATGTGTGTGTTGTGTGTTGCAGGTTGCTGATGTTTGTGTTGTGTGTTGCAGGTTGCTGATGTGTGTGTTGTGTGTTGCTGATGTGTGTGTTGTGTGTTGCTGATGTGTGTGTTGCAGGTTGCTGATGTGTGTGTTGTGTGTTGCTGATGTGTGTGTTGTGTGTTGCAGGTTGCTGATGTTTGTGTTGTGTGTTGCAGGTTGCTGATGTGTGTGTTGTGTGTTGCTGATGTGTGTGTTGTGTGTTGCAGGTTGCTGATGTGTGTGTTGTGTGTTGCTGATGTGTGTGTTGTGTGTTGCTGATGTGTGTGTTGTGTGTTGCTGATGTGTGTGTGTTGTGTGTTGCAGGTTGCTGATGTGTGTGTTGTGTGTTGCTGATGTGTGTGTTGTGTGTTGCTGATGTGTGTGTTTGTGTGTTGCTGATGTGTGTGTTGTGTGTTGCTGATGTGTGTGTTGTGTGTTGCTGATGTGTGTGTTGTGTGTTGCTGATGTGTGTGTGTGCTGCTGATGTGTGTGTTGCTGATGTGTGTGTTGTGTGTTGCTGATGTGTGTGTTGTGTGTTGCTGATGTGTGTGTTGCAGGTTGCTGATGTGTGTGTTGTGTGTTGCTGATGTGTGTGTTGTGTGTTGCTGATGTGTGTGTTGCAGGTTGCTGATGTGTGTGTTGTGTGTTGCTGATGTGTGTGTTGCAGGTTGCTGATGTGTGTGTTGTGTGTTGCTGATGTGTGTGTTGCAGGTTGCTGATGTGTGTGTTGTGTGTTGCTGATGTGTGTGTTGTGTGTTGCAGGTTGCTGATGTTTGTGTTGTGTGTTGCAGGTTGCTGATGTGTGTGTTGTGTGTTGCTGATGTGTGTGTTGTGTGTTGCTGATGTGTGTGTTGCAGGTTGCTGATGTGTGTGTGTTGTGTGTTGCTGATGTGTGTGTTGTGTGTTGCAGGTTGCTGATGTTTGTGTTGTGTGTTGCAGGTTGCTGATGTGTGTGTTGTGTGTTGCTGATGTGTGTGTTGTGTGTTGCAGGTTGCTGATGTGTGTGTTGTGTGTTGCTGTGTGTTGTGTGTTGCTGATGTGTGTGTTGTGTGTTGCTGATGTGTGTGTTGTGTGTTGCAGGTTGCTGATGTGTGTGTTGTGTGTTGCTGATGTGTGTGTTGTGTGTTGCTGATGTGTGTGTTGTGTGTTGCTGATGTGTGTGTTGTGTGTTGCTGATGTGTGTGTTGTGTGTTGCAGGTTGCTGTTGTGTGATGGAGGCCCGCGGTGAGGCCCCTGCTGCTTCTGTTCTCCCCGGTGTTGATCCAGGAGGACGGCCGCTGCTCTGGCCCCGCTCTGGCAGCGTAGCGTCGGTACGTCACTGTCAACTAGAGCTGCAACTAACGATTATTTTGTAATCGATTAATCTATCGATTATTTTTACGATTAATCGAGTAATCGCTTGGCTGTGAATTGTGTAGAAAAAATGTATTTTTTCATCACAAAAAGCTAAAGTGGCAACACCCGAGGACGTATTGAGGCGTAAACTTAAAGTAAATGTTTGTAACAGGCTCTTTTCCTAATTCTGCTCTGATTGGATGAGACAGACAGATATTCATGAAATTATAAAAACAAAGTCGGTTTTAATCAAAAATACTTCATTTTCATGTCATTTTTGCTCTGTTTGAGTCCGTGTGAACCAGAAAACGATTAATCGATTACTAAAATAGTTGTCGACTATTTCAATAATCGATTAGTCGTCGATTAATCGCTTAGTTGTTTCAGCCCTACTGTCAACACTCTGCAATTCAATTCAAATAACTTTATTCGTCCATTTGCAGACAGAGCACCAGCGCCAGTATAAAACACACAAACACGATTTAAAAGATACAAGAACACAATTTAAAAACACAACAATCAGATTAGCCCCAATAAGATATTTAAATGTGGGTTGATGTGGGGAGGAAGTTGGATGTGTGTTACTTACCGAATATGTAATAGTTGGTACAAAATATTTGGTTTATTCACCGGGAGGCGGAAGAAATGACTGTTTTTTGAAATATTATAGGATTCAAGTGGAGCCACACTTTGGAAAAGGGTTTGGTTCTAAAAATAACCCGCAATAAGCTAAATCCGCAAAGTAGCAGTTATTTGTTTTAAGGCTGTAAAACATCTCTCCACACATTTTTTACACTTTTATACCCATCTGAACTCGGAGGACGGAGATATCACACCTGTTCGTTCGTCAAAAGCTGCGTTAGATAAATGGGTTTCTGTTTCAAAATGATAACATCACTGAGTCGCTGTGGGGAGTCCTCAAATGTGCAGTTCATGCAAGGCAGTCCAGGACTTTATAGGAACTGAAAATCTACCCACTGATGATAGGTCTCCCCCCGAACAAATCAAATACATTAACTTTCATGTGGTGAAAACAAAAAAGGGACACAAAACACAAAAAATCCAGATTAGGGCGGGGCCAACAGTCAACAGGACGGACAGGAAACTAAATAAAAGAGTAAGAATAATCAATAAGTCACACGTTAAATTGATTTTGTATTGATTCAAATTTGCACACAGAAAATAAAGAACCTCATCCATAACTACCACCTTTCATAGATGTTAAAGGGGAAGTACAAACCTTTCATAGATGTTAAAGGGGAAGTACAAAGGACTAACGACTGGGGGATGGAGACTTCTAATCAGGGTCAGAAGAGACGTTTCTGTTGTCGTTATTTTGACAATAAAAGGCTTCAGACAACCACTATCAAAGAGTGAAAAAAGTGTCTCTGCTACCATTCATAATCTTCAAAATCTGGTCTAAAAAAATAGAAATGTCTGTCCGGGTGTAAACTGTCGAGCACAAGTGTGTAGCGTGCTTTAAGATGTGTGTCTGCAGCAGAGGTGTAAATCTCACCTCTCACATGTCGCCTTTAGCTCCTGGCGCTGAGTCCAGTCTGTAGATGTGAAAACACTGCTATTTGTTCAACTGACCACAAGAGAAAAATCCAAAATATGTCAGTTTTTATTGTGGGTGACGGACAATAAGGACGTTTGAAAAGCTAGTTTTTAACAGTAGAAGCACAATCTCTATTTTGGCCGAGGAAGTTAAAGGAGACATACATCTCTCTTCTATCTATCTATCTATCTATCTATCTATCTATTGGCGGCACGGTGGCTGAGTGGATAGCACTCTCGCCTCTCAGCCAGAAGGTCCTGGGTTCGAATCCCGGTCGGAACAGGGCCTTTCTGAGTGGAGTTTGCATGTTCTCCCCGTGTCTGCCGAGCATTAACATCTGGAGATGGGTTCCCGGGCGCTGTTACTACGGCAACCACTGCTCCTGACGTAAGCCTTAGCGGCATCAGGATGGGTCAAATGCAGAGGTTGAATTTCCCTACGGGGACAATGAAGTGCACATTTCCATAGTGGGGGAAAAAGGATTTAGTCAGCCATTTAGTGCAAGTCTTCCCAATAAAAGACGAGAGAGGCCTGTAATTTCCATCATACCTATCAGAGGCAAAATGAGAAAGACAAATCCAGAATAAACAGATTTTTAAATTTGATAACAAATGTCGATCTGAATACTTTGTTAAAGGCCCTTCTTTAGGTTTTGAGGCTGTCGCTGGGCAACACATCCCTTCATCTCTGTCTCATCCACTGGACTTTTCCACCAGGATTTGCAAATACATTATTTATTATTGTCTGTCGTAGTCGAGGTGTACCTATGATGAAAATTACAGGAATCTCTCATCTTAAGTAAGTAGTAAGTAGTAGTAATCTTTATTTATATACCGCCTTTTCACTGCAGATCTGAGTCTCAAAGCGGTTTACAATTGTTAATTTTTTTGGCATTTGTCTCTCACTCCACACAGAGACGGGAGCGGGGTCACCAGTACAAGAGGCGCATGCTAGAACTATTGGACATATTTTTAGTGGTAGGGGAAACCGGAGTACCCGGAGGAAACCTACGCAGACACGTGGAGAACATGCAAACTCCACTCAGAAAGGCCCTGGTCCGACCGGGATTCGAACCCAGGACCTTCTTGCTGAGAGGCGAGAGTGGTATCCACTCAGCCACCGTGCCGCAGTGGACGAAGTGGTCGCTGACTAAATGATTTTCTTATCTATTTATCTATCTATATCAATATCTATCCATCTATGTATCTATCTATTCATCTTTCAATCTGTCTATTCCACTCAAGAAGTCAAAATTTGAATAATGTGATTTCCTCGTTTCAAAGCAAAGGTCATATTTTCGTACACGTTGGTCCCGTGCGAGTGTCCGCCTCTGTCTGTAAGCGTTCACCTTTGTCCGTCCGTGGTGTTTTCCTCTCGCCGACATTGTGCTGAGTAACCATGGTAACCTCACACCCGCCTCTCTGTGTCCCAGGCAGAAGCAGCAGCAGCAGCAGCCTCAGGACATGCAAACCCAGCCTCCATCACACATCCAGCCCTCCCCCTCCCCTCTTCCTCCTCCTCCTCCTCCCCTTACGAAGACGTCCCAACCTTTTTTTATAACTGTTACATAGTTTGACCCGGATCTGCGGCACTCTGCCCACACTTCCCCCCGACACCTTTCCAATGAAGTACACGGCATCGCATGACGGAAGAAAACGTTGCATTGTGGAGACGTATGCAAGACTCATGATGCAGCTCGAGACTCGCCGCTGCTGGAAGTGTGGACAAACTGCTCAATGTTATTCTATGACTATAATTATTACTATTCTGTATATCATTCATATTAATGTTATTACGATTAATAATGTTGAAGCATGACTTTGCAAAAAAAAAAGGAAAAAAAATACAATGCTGTACATTTTTAGATATTTTAAAGAAAGACAAAAAGGTATTTTTGTAATCGAACAGATGTTTGTTTGAATCGTATGATTGATGTAAAAGTGTGTAAGGAACTACTTTCATACTCCTGCTTCTTGTTTGCCGTTTGAGAGTGACAAGTCGCTGTTATACCAAAGCAGTCGTGTGTTGAGTTTTGTTGTTTAATTTCTCCTCAGAGCTGTGTGCAAAGGTTTAAGTTTGAAGGAATCAAATCTGTGCCATCGTGAGTCCAAGTTAACCTCGAAATGGCACGGACCACAGGCTTTGCTCAGTGCATTAGCCTTCGTCAACAAGAGATAGTTTTAGCATATCGGTCTTGAGGTATCTATAGGGAGACTCTGCCGGAAGTCCCGCCTCCCGTTTACACATGTCGATCCTCTGTCTTTCACGCAGACGTTTTTTGTATTTAAAGCTCTTCCATTTTCAGCTGAATCACAAAGAACCGGCGTTAACGGCTAAGACAGACTCGATCCACCGAGTGCGAGCGGCCGGCCGGGTGCTCCAGCAAAAAGGGGACGCGTGATTGGTGCTGAAGACAATGATTGACAGTGAGGTGGACCAATTATTTCACATTTTCAATTGGAAGAGACATCTCCCTGAATACCGTTTTAAAACTGTTTATTGCAAGACGAGATCAGTGACTGCACAAATAAGTCATCATGGGCAAATTCTTATAAGTCTGGTTCACTTAACTGAACAAACTTGGGTTCACTTTAACTGGACCAAGTCTGGTTCACTTGGTCACTTGCTTCACTGGTTCTTTTGGGGAAAGAATGCTTCACGGATTAGTTTCAAAGGCAAACTGACTGAAAGTGACTCTCGGACACATATTCACTTATTCAGTGGTTTTACCTCCACTGATGAAGCATTTTCCCCAAAGTGAACCAGGATTGGTTTGATTAAAGTGAACCGGACCAACAAGCTCCAAACACAGTCTCCAAACTATTTATAAATAAACTGAATCTCAAATCTCCACGATCTAAAATACAAGGTTCCCAACAACCAGGCATTATGGGATGGGTCAAATGCAGATTTCTCTAAAGGGCAAAAACAGGCTGTAATCTCAAATCAATTGTTCAGAGAATGTCATCACCAGGAAAGAAAATAACCTTTTGTTTGAGCCCGAGTTTGACGTCTCCAAACCTGCTTTTGCACAGAGCTGAGTGACGTTCTGTTTGTTGGTGTTTCGTTTGCTCGAGCGTATTCAAACCCAACGAAGCGAACCCGTCTGAGCAGTCCACGTTGACAAATGATCACAAATTTAGCTCAGAATGTAACTGTTTGTTTTTCTCTTTTTTGTAATCCGGTTTGAACTCATCGAGGGGCATTACAGGTTGCGTTCGCTCGATGTGAGAACGTTTAAAGCAATTTTAGAGTGAAACGAATAGAATTTAATGCTTAACGCGGAAAGTGAAATTATCCAAAGGCATGGTTGTTGTCTTAAAGGGGAGGTCATATAACAGGGTTCCATCATTTTGGGTCAAATTTTTTAACACATTTTTTAGTCTTGCAGATTTAATTTATAAGATGCTTCTCAATTCTGCAATTCTTGAGCAGAAAGTCAGTGAACCTGTTTCTATTTGGGATTGGATTTATTTCGGTTGATTCTTCATTTGATTAATGACAGATATTACGTTCACTGACTGCATTACAGAGGGCGACAGTGGCTGAGTTGGTCAAGCATTGCCTTTGAGCCTGAAGGTCGTGGGTTCGAGCCCATCGCAAGACCTACTTCACGACTCCCACTGATGACTGCTGTCGTTCTGTCCTTGGGCAAGACACTTAACCCTACGTTGCCTGAAGCCCCCACTGAATAATCAAGGCTCCTGCGGACTCACCACCTGCAGGAGGATCAGTGAGGGGCTGGGGCTCTGACTGCCCCTGTCTCTTTAAGATTCCCAGACTTCTACTTCCTGGCATACTCCCTCCAGCTCATCCGGGGGGTTCTGAAGAATATTTTAATTGAACTCTGCTTTTTTTAAAAGCTTTTAATCATGTTACAACATTATTCGCTCATCAAAAACACACCTGGAGTTGTTTTTAGATATTTCCACGCTAATATCAGGATCTTGTGGCACAAACATGTGACTCCGCCCCTTCTGTCTAGACGCTCCTCTCTCAGTGCTGTAACATTATGACGTCATTGCACCCCTATGACATCACACTGCCTTTCCCAACAACATATTACCCATACATTTGTTTTGGTAATTTCTCAGGTGAAATTACATTCTTTACTTGTACTTACTCAACATAATATTTCACATTCTAAAACACAAAATGACAAATATAGTCTCGTGATCATGATTAATAGCTTTAAAATATTTCTTCTTTAAATGGACTATTGCACGTTATCCCAATTCATGATGAGGTATAACCCTAATTTCAGAAAATCTTTGTGAAATAGACAAAAGATGGAGCCCTGACACTATTTCAGAGACAGACTCAAATCAATAACAGAAAAAAACGGAAGAAAAATATGTGCGATAAATTTAGTGAAACAATTGCAGGAAGCCAGGACCCTGTATAGAAAGTGTCCTCATCTCTTCTACATTGGCCCCTAAAGAGTCAAACATTTTGGATTTTTCACTTTTTCTATTTCTCAGCAGAGGAAATTGCATCATCGTCGCACGTCACCTGCGCACAGGAAGAAGCCGCCGCCTGCGTGAGCGTAAAACGTTAAAACAAACGCCCGGGCCTCGCTGCACTTCCGAACCCAACCCGAGCCAAATTTAGACTTCTTTGTTGCGAGAAAGGAAAACAAAAGAGCAAAGGCCTTTCTGTTGCTTACACTGGAGAGCTGTTGAGGCTGTAGTGAAACCATTCAGTAGTGACGGCTTTGAAGTCCTCATCCTGATTTCTTATGAAGTTCGACGCTGTGTTTTTACTTTGATTTCTGTGTCTCTTTTGGTGTCAGCTCGACATCAGAAGCAATATTCACTCTAAGCAATTTGTCTTTTTAGCCTATTTTTAGCAGTTTCAACTTTGTACAAGTCAAATTTACATCCGAATAATCAGACAGGGAGGGAATAAAACGCCTTTTGTAGATGTGTCTTTCGCGTGCCTGCAATAATGTCTTCGCTGTTCGACATATCTGATCATCTTCACATTTTTACGGCAGATTTTTAGCGTTTTTTTTTTTTCCCGCTGATGAGGTTGAGTCGCATTTCAAAAACCATGTGACAATCAGGAGCAAAAAAAAAAATGAAATGGAACAAGTCTATTATCCAGCTTGGCAATCAACTAGCAGTGATTTTTGTATTAATGAACTATATGCATATTATAACTGATTTTATGAAGCAGGATTGCTTTTTTTTAGCACCAAATTTCCAAGTATTTATAAAGTGTGTGTGTTTTGTTTGGGTATGGTTTTATAGCCCCGTATATATTATGTCAATGTGAGTATTATTGTAATTGTATATTCATTTTGGTAATTTTCAAAGCTTTATGTGTGTTTGTAATGGACTGAGTGGATTCATGTTTTTTGAATATGTTTTGACTTTACATATTTCACTGTGAAATCCCAGAGAAGACCTTTTCTGACTGGTACTAACGACAAGTCCCATGTTCTCCAAGTGAAGCCTTTCCAGAACGGTTTTGTGTGTGTGTGTTTTTGTGCATGGTCACGGCATGTGTGTGCGTGTGGAGTTTTCTGTTTTTCTTCTACTGTACTGTTCATATTTATGTGCGATATGACAGACCGCTGTGAGGAGAAAAGGCGTTTCAGTGACTTGCAGAGGTTGGTGGGTCGGTTTGGTCTGTTTGAGTATGAAATCATGAAACAATCAAAAAGAGACGTTTTTATGAAAATGTAAAATGAAGCGTTTGAAGGCCACGTGCCATTAAAGATGACGTCATCCCTGCTGTCATGTCCGGTTGTTTCTTTGGTCCATTCTTTCAAGTGATATTTATTTATTTTGTTTGAAGCCACTCAGAGGCTTTGGTTGGAGAATGCTCTTTCATGGTTTTACTTTCTAATTTACTACTTTTACTGCATACACCACCAGTACCACTTTCATTACTTCTATTTTATGTCTATGTACACATTCTCTGTGGCATATTAAAGTAAGCATTGTGGAATCAAACAATGTCCCAGAAACAAATACCTCTGCTTTTTCTACAATGACTAAAGAAAACTATTAAGTGTAGCTGCTGCTGCTACTGCTACTAGTAAGTAAGTAATGTTTATTTATATAAGTTCACCCCTCTGCGTTTTTCTTTTTGTTTTTTCTCTCCACAGTTGAACCAAAAAAAAAACTTACAGCAGGCCGGGATTTTTAGCAATAAAAAAAAACTGGCAGAAGATGTGCCGCATTATTGATTAAAAAGACGTTAAATAAATTTACAAGGTAAATAAAAAAATGGAACATTTATTGTGTAACATGATGTATATAAAAAATATATGTTTATATTAATAAAATTTAATTGATGTTTTTTTTTTTTTTTTTTGGCTCCAGGTTTTGTTAGTGTTTTTTACGTTTTTTTTTACAGTGTAAACCTACAAGGACGGGGGCCAAAACCCCCAGGGCCAATTTTAATTGACAAAAAAAAAAACTGGGCTTCAGGGGAAAAAACGGGCATTTTCAAAGGGGTGGGAGTTAACAGTTTTTTTTGCTATGTTTTTAGTGGGATTTTTTGTAAAAAAATTATACATAGTTTAGAGATTCTATTTTTTTTCTTCCCCATTATCCCCCAAGACCAATAAAATAAAACATTTTCTATTGCAGTGTAAAAAAAGGTTGGGTTCTTATTAGCAAATTTTCAAATTTGTGGGTTTTTTTAAAATTTTACCACTTTTGGTTTAAATTGTTTTTTTCCGTTTGATTTTTTTTTCTTTGTCACTTTTATGTTTTTCCCATCATTTTTTTTATTTTATAATTCATATGACATGCCTTTTTTTACAATATGGGGGATATTCTAATAAAAAAATCCCAGGTTGTTTTAATTGAAAAAAAAAAATAAAAAAAAAAACAAAATTTATTACTTGACTTGCTCTTGCAATCACAAAAGAATATGGTTTTTTATGAAAACAAATTATAACAACACCAAAAAGAAAAAAAACCCAGGAGAGGGGGGGAAAGGTTTTTCCCCAAAAAATTGGGGACCCCATGTTGCATAGGAGGGGTAAAGGAGGCTGGCTGCATTTAATGGAGATTTAAAGGACTCCCATAAAGGTGTGGTCCCCCAAACCTTTTTGGTTCAATGGATGAGGGGGGATTGCAGCAGCTGTGTAACAGGTTCACCTGGCAGCAGTATTCAACAAAATAGGTTTGTTTATTTATAGTTCTTTTTGAAAAAAAACCTTGTGATAAGATTTTATTCATTTTAAGGGTTCTTTTTCAATTATGGTTTTAATTCTTTCGGGAACCAGGAAAAGTCCTCCCAAAATCGAAGATCAAAACGTTGGACTTCAAGGGAACATTGGGGTTCAGTGGGGGGGGGACAAAGCAGGAGCTTTTTGACGTGGAAATGTTTCAACATTGGATGGGGGGGGGGAACATCACAGCCCGTTTAAGGTTCAGGGACAAAGTGGGTTCCAAGGTTTTTTGGTTATGGAATTTGTGAGTAGGTTTTCCTCAAAAAAAAAAAACATTCTGCCCCCCTCCCCCCCTTCTTCCACCCTGCCCCCCCTCTCTCCCCACTCCCCCCCCCCTCTGCCCTTCCACCCCTTCCCCCCCTCCCCCCCCCCCCCCCCCTGCCTCCACCCCTTCACCCCCCCCTGCTCCCCCCCACCCCCCCCTCACCCCTGGGTCCCTCCTCCCATTCCCCCCCCTCTCCCCTCCCCCCCCCTGAGTAAAAACCAACTTTTTAGTACGGCGGCTGAAAACGCTTTGGTTTGAAGCTGTTCCAGTTTTGTGGCAGTTCGTTTCCCCAACCATTGGTTTAATTGAAGTTCCGTTCCAGGTATAAAAAAAAAACTTATGTTTTTCCCATATCCCAAAACCCTAGGTTTGAAAATGAAGTCAGAGACTTTCCTGTTTAGGGAACAACTCGCTGTTTTAAAGGGGGGGGACCAGGAGGGTCGGTTATTATTTAAAAAAACAAAAATACTATAAAATAGGCCAACCGCTTTTTGTTTTCTCCGCCAACCCAGGACAGGTGGGAATTGAAAGTGGTTTTAGTTTTTTTCAAACGAGTGAAAAAAAAAAAGCAATTGTTTTGGTTTTTGGGGGACTCAAAGAAATAAGTTTTGTTGTGTGTATAAAAAAATTCGCAACACCACCCGGGCCCGCGGGGGGGGACCTGGTTTAGTTTTTCTCACTTTTTTCTGGTAGGTTAAAAAAAACTATGGCGTCGGGAGGGAGTGCACTCCTTCAAATCTAAAACGTAAGGTCGGTTCCTGTTGGAAAAGGCCCAAAAAGTCTTCCGGATGGGGCGGGGGCAACAAATCCAAAAGCCTTGGTCTATATAATAAGTTGGGTTTATGAGAAAGCGGGTATTTTTAGACGAGGGATTGGATCTGACGTTTCCATTAAAAAAAACAAACCAAACTTTAAAACAAAAACCCTCTGTATTAAGGACATATTGTCTGTCTGTCTGGGAAAACCTTTTATGGGGAAGTTTCCCTGTGTTCTGGGGACACCCAGGGGTTCTAGATTTTCTTCATATAGTGCTTTAGGGACTTTCCAAGGAGGGAAAAAAAACGGCCCAAACCAGGGTTTTTCAAATATGGGGGAAACCTAGGGTTCTGAGGGCTAGTACTGGAAAGCAACCCACCAAACCCAAGGTTTTACCCACACACATGCACAACACAGTTCAATTCTGGGGGGGGGGGACTTTAGGGGTTCTGAGGCTTTAGTATAAAAGTGAAAAACAGATGGGGCTCAGAGGGGGTTTGTGGCAGACGCAAAGCTTTCTGCACCCCCCCGGGCCTTCAGTTTCTTGCACCGTGGTTTGGTCCATTTTTGAGGGGGCAGAAACAGTTTAGAGCCAGTGGGCCTAAAAAATCTTAGCCAAACAAGGATTGTTAACCCGCCAAAACGGTTGAGTGGGGATTATCAATCCGGAGCGGGTTGGAGGGGGGGGGAACGGGCTTTTTTTCCCCAAAAAAAGGGGCACTTCCAATTGTCACATGAAAAACAAACACACTTTCGGAGGGCCCCCCCCAGCCAGGGGACCCAGCCCAAGCGGTTTTGAATTGAAAAAACGTGGGGCCGAATGGGTGGGTTCTGCTGGAATTTTTGGCTTCTGGCCAATTTTGCTAAGTGCTAGGGTTTGGGGGGGCCCAGAGAAGATGGACCAGTGTCGAGGGGCCATTGTAGCTTTAGCCCAAGCTTTTGCCACCACCGCGGGGGACTTGGCAGGCTTTCAAAAACACCTCGGGGACTGTTTTCCGCGGGAACGGGTTCATTTTACCAACCCGCCGTGAATAAAAAAAAACCATTTTCGGACGGAAACGGGGCTTCTTGGTTGGGTCAAAAATGTCATGGGGCCTTTCAGGATTTTCCTTCAAAAATATTTCCAATCCCAAGCCTTGGCCCCATGGAAGCACGGAACAGGTGGCTCCTGGGGAATTCTTTAACACCTCTAAAACAATAAGGAGGAGCCCATTTTACACAGCGCCATCAGGCGAAACCTCCACATCGGGCTCTACTCAGCGGCTCTCTCAGTGGGGCCTTCCTTCCCAGCGGATTGTTAAAAAAATGGCTAAAATCAGGAGGGGAGGGGCCGGCCCAATGGGGAAACTTTAACAACAAAAACCACGTCGGCCCTCTCGAACCAGTTCCACAAAAAGCCATCACCTATTCCTGGTCGTGTCCCCAGGTTGCTTGCGGGGGGGACGGGGCTGGGGAGGCTGAGGCTCGCCCCTCGGAGGATACGAGACTGGGGGCTGTAGGCTAATTTGCTTTAGCGCTAGCTCGGGAAAGGGGGGGACGCTGGTCTAACTTCCACTGACCTGGAATTCCCTGAAAAGCTACGGGGGGAACTTAAACACTAACACTTCACCAACTCATCTATGCACTTTTTACCTCAGTAGAAAGGGGAAATCCGGGGGTTTAAGGAACTCGCCTTCTATTGGCAAACTCGAGCAAGTAAAAGGAATTGGGGGACCAGGGACAGCAGCCGCCCCATAGGAGTGAGCGAGTTAGCGTGGGCTAGGGGCTAGGCTAGGGGCTTAAAAAGCTAGTTTCCGGAACTTCCCGGGGGCCCGCAACATAACAGGACTTTCGGGGGGGGGGGGGACCAGGGGGAACCAAAAACCAAACCGCTCTAAAAACCTCCAAAGCTTTTGCCAAGTTTAATGCTGACCTCGGGAGTTGCTTAAACCAGTTAGGGGGGCTGGGTGTTTAACAAATACGTGGGGATTGGGTTGTTTTAAATGGTTTGTGTAGTGCAAAACAGAGGGGAGCAGAGTGATTAGGTAGTTCAAGGAAAATTTCCGCTCCCACCGGATTACAGAAAACGTCTCGGTTTCTGTTTTTGTGGTTAAAAAAAGGGAGATTTTTTTTTTCGGCCTCGGGCTTTAAAACTTCTCTCGGGGGGATAGAAAAAAAAACTAGTTACTGGACCTGGCTTGTGTTGGTTTTCTTTGGTCTTTTCCATGTTTCTCTCGAGCTTTTTAAAACCAGGGAACCTGAGGGGGACTAGCAAATAAAAAGAGCAGGTAGGAATTTATACGGGGGAGGGTAACTTGATTTTACACCAACAGGGTTGGGCATTTCTATTTTATCATATTCCAGGTTCATTTGAGGGGACAAAACCCTTGAATTTCATTCAAAAAAGGATCCTACTGAACTTGTTTGGAGTGAGGTTTGATTGCTTTGCCAATGGAGAAAAGTTGTAAAGGGGGCTGAATCAAATATTGCCACGCCCCCACTTTTTTTCAAGTTTTTTTTTTTTATTTTGTTAAAAAAAAAAGTTTTTTAATAAATTTTATCCAACCAAAAAATTTCATTTTTCCCCACTTTCACGATTGTGTTCCTCTTGGTTGTTGATTTCTTTGATATTGGCGCCCAAATTGTTGAAAAAAAAAATAAGGGTTTCCAAGGAGGGCCGAATTACTTTCGCCAAGGGGCCCTGTAAATTATGTTTCAAAAAATGTGGTTGGGTTTTTTTTCATGGAAAATACACAAAAAAAAAACAAAACACATACTACAGTTTATTAGCGAGGGATTTAAGTTATTTATTTTATTTTTTTCTGGTATATATTATTGTTTTGGCAGCCCACTCCGGGTTTCCTCCATAGACATTTCAAAGCGCAAGTTCCATGAAAAATTGTTCTAATTTTTCCCAAGCTTCCAAAAACACTAAAAAAATCAATTTTGGGGGGAGTGTTCCAAAACCCCCATTATTCAGCAGAAAAAAACAAAAAAACTGTATTTTCTTTAACCATGGAATCCAATAATTTTTCACTCTTAAAAACCTATGTTTTTTGTAAACAAAAAAAGGATCTGTGGATTTTATGGCCAACATTTACCATTCCAAGTTTTTAAGACTTAGATGGGTTGTGGGTTTATTTGACGGATGTTAGCTGATTAATAAAAATTTAAAAAGGCTGTAATAATAAATAAACCCATCCTGGTCCCCCCCACCACCTCAGTGGACCTTCTTTAGTTATCTGGTCCACCTTTTTTTATGGGGGCTGGGATTTCTTTTTTTCAAATTTCACAGTAGTCATTTTTTAACGTTTCTTTACAAAACTTTTCTATTGCACTGCGTTGTCCGTGAATCCATTTTTTCTTGTCCCTTACGCTATTTTCTGTTTTTAAAACGTCCGTTATACAAATTTAAATAAAACGTTTTTGGCTTTTTACAAAATGGGCATATCAACCAAAAAAAATCTCAAAAGGTGGGGGGGGGGGGGGGGTAACCCCCTGGTGTATGGTTCACTTTCCAAATTCTCGGAAATTAAAAATTTTTTTCCCGGCGAATGTTTCTTTTTTTTGCATGGATAAATTATTTTGATAGGGAAACCGTTTAAGGGTGAAAAAAATAAAAAAAAAAAACTATTGTCAAAATGGAATTTTTTTTTTTTAAAAACCACAAATAAAAAGACTCCACCAATTTTACCAAAAAAATAAGGGGGATTGGGTCCCTTTTAAAATAAGTCACTGGTTTCTGGCAACAGTGTTCTGCTTTTTTCACCCAGATACCTCATATTTTCTCAGATTTCTGTCTGGATAGGGGGGGGGGGACTTGGTGATTTCAATATTTTTTCAAACAAAAAAAAAACCTCACCTCTACTCGCCCCTATGGTTTACAGAGAACGATAAACACGCTAGAAAAATACAATCTTTTTTTTTTGTGATGGAAAAGAGGATGACCCATTCTTTCCAGTATCAGGGTTTCCTGATTTTCATATAGTACTTTCAAATGTTTTTGGGGTCTTGGAAAAATTGTTTGAAAAAAATTCAAATCCCAAACAAAAAAAAACGGCTATGGTGGCAATTGGTGAAAAAGGGTGCTAAAGAAACTATGTTGGAGTCCTTCTTTGCGGGAAATGGGATGGATTTATTCTAATATCTTTGGTTGATTTTGCTTATGGGTTGTTAGGCTGAATTAAACCTTAGGGGGGAACTTCTGCTTTTACCCCCCCTGATTTTACTGGGGCCTTTCTTAAAAAAAACCCTTTAGGAACTCGGGCGAAGTGGGACGGGACGAAAACAGCAAACTTACAACCAAATTCCCCTATATTTTTATTAATTTTTTTACCCTGTTCATTAACTTGCCATTTCATCACAAACCTTACTTTAATTTATTTTTTACATATCATAATTTTCACTACCAAAATTAATCATAAAAATTCAGATTACATATTCACCACTTTTTATACAAACCACCCCTTTCAACTTTGTCCACCCATATCCCCCATAATCCCACACCTCATTCCTAACTTTTCAATATTATCCTTTTTTTCTTGTAATCCAAAAAATCTACCCATTTTACCACTTTTTTCCACCACAATATCATTAATCCCATATAAAATCCCCCCCCCCCCAACAATCCCAAAAATACTTTCTACCATTTAACACCCCAACCTAAAACAACCCAAAACCCAACATTTAAAAACCCTTACCACCCAACTTAAAAAACACATACCCCCTCCTACCCCCCCTCCTCAATTATTCTTACCAACTAACCAAATCATAATTCCCCCCCCAACACAACACACCAAAAACCACACCACTAAATAATAATAATCTTTCTATCCACCCCCTTTTTAACACCCCCCCCCCCCCCCCCTTCCCCACCCCTAACCCCCTCACAAACCCCAACCCAATACAAAAACCAAAAAAACCCCAAACCCAACCCCCTACAAAAACCCCCCTACCCACCCCCCCCCCATCTTCACCCACCCCAAACATCCCCAACCAACACTTTCATCTCCTTTTTTCCCCCAAAATCCACCACAAACACCCCCCACCCCCTTTCAACATACCCAAAAAATAATTACCCCCCCACCCCCCCCCCAATTTCCCACACACAAATTAAAAAATTTGTATTCCCACATCCCCCCCCCCCCCCAAAAATCAATAACCTCCAACCCCCCTACAACGCCTGCCACAATCCCCCCTCCCCTCTTGCCCACCCACCCTAATCCCTTCCAAACCCACACGGTGCCATGCTCTTCATGTACAACACGTATGGTTATACCCCAACCCTTGCGTCCTTGTCCCCCCACTTCACTGTTTCTTCTCCACCCCACACACACAGTGTACGAATGCACACCCTGTCCAAGTGTGCCCCCCCCACCCCAGCAACCCAACCATCCCCCCGGCCCACCCCTTTCCCTTCGCCACCCCCTCCCCACATGTTTCAGTCTCCAAAGGTCTTGTCCTTAAAGACTGCCGGATAGGGGGCCTTTTAACAAAAAACCATTTGATTAAAATTATTGCTGTTGTATGTTCCCCACTCGTCGGAGGTCCTGAAAAAAAAAAGGTTTAAGAGGCCCCCTGTTTCTGCCATGGGGGGTTAAGGGCAGGGGGGAAGGTGCCCTTATGGTTAAATTTCAGCTCATCACCATAGAATCAGTAACAAGAAATTTAATAAAAAAAAAATCCATCCATCCGCAAGGAAGGATGTACCTTCACTTTAGTTTTTCTTTAGCAGCTTTTCTACAAATGCCCCACCTAGCCGTTTTTTGGGATGATTTTTCAAGGGATTTTTTTTCAAGGGGGGGGACCCCACAGAAAAACATTTTTTGTTTTCTATATGAAATCTGGGAAAAAATCCTGTTACTGAAAAACGATTGGGTCATTTTAACTTTTTTTCATCAGCAAAAAAAAAAAAGTTTGTTTTTTCTAGCGTGTTTTCGTTTCTCTGTAATCCATAGGGGGGAGTAGAGGTGAGTTGAAAATTTGAAAAATCCCCACAGTTTCTTCAGGACAGAAAAGTGAGGAAAAATTTTTGAGGTATTCTGTGTGAAAAAGCAGGACACTTGTGCAGAACAGTTGATTTAAAATGGGGAACCTAAATTCTTTTTTTTTTGGTATTTATTGTGGGTCTTTTTTTTGTGTTAAATAAAAAAAAAAAAAAAAAAACTTCATTGTTGGACAACATAGTTTCACCCTTAGGCGGTTTTATTAATAATTATTTTCATTGGGGCAAAAAAAAAGGGGGAACATTCGCGGAAAAAAAAATAAAAATTTTCCGAGATTTGGGAAGGTTTTGGAACTTACAAGGGCAGGGGTCTTTTTGGATTTTGTTGTTTTGCATTTTTGTAAGCCATAAACGTTGGTATTTACGGGGGACGTTTAATACACAGAATAAGCGGTAGGGAACATAGACAAAATGGGGAGATTTTCACGGGGGACATTCGCAGTGCAGGGAAAAGTTAAAGGAAAAACGTTAAAAAAGTGGACTTACACGTGTTGCAAAATTGCAAAGGGCTTTCCCAAGCCATAAAAAAAAAAGTGGGCAGGAACTGAAATAAAAAGTCTGGAGGTGGTTGTGGGGGGGGGAACAAGATGGGGTTATTTTTTTAAGCTTATTTTTTTTTAAAAAAATCAGCTTAAACTCGTCAAATATCCCCCACAAACACCATCTAAGTTTTTCTAATAACACGTGATTGGTTATGTGTTTCATTAAATCTATATCTTTTTAACTTAAAAAAAAGTAGTTAAGAGTGAAAACTAATGATTTTCATGGTTTTAAAAATGGAACAGGTTGTGGTTTTTTTTCTGGCTGGGGAATTAATGGGTTGGAAAAAATAAATCATAAAAATTGATTTTTAGTGGGAGCTTGATAAGAAACTTAATATCCATGGGAAAACTTTGGCGGCTGGTATCTTCATGGGAGGGAACCGGGTGGCTTGCAAAATAAAAAACAATAATTATATTTAAAGGGAAAAAAATAAAATAAATAAATGTAATTTTCTCGCTATAAACATGGAGTATGTGTTTTTGTTTTTTGTGTTCATGAAAAAAAAACCAATTTCAACATCTGGAATACACATTTTTACAGGGGCCTTTGCGAAAAGGGGTTATTTCGGCCTCCTTGAAAAACCTTTTTCAAATAACAAACCATTTTTTGCCAAAATATCATGAATAAAAAAAAAACAAAGGGGGACCCACAAATGTGAAAGTGGAAATGAAATTTGTTGGGGGCTATTTTAAAACTGTTTTAATCAAAAAAATTAAAAAAAAACTGGAAAAAAAAAAGTGGGGCGTGACAAATTCTTATTTCAGCCCCTTGACTTTTCAGTGCAGGGGCCAAAAACATCACTTTCCAAAGGTAAGTTCAGTGGAGGGATTCTTTGAATGATTCATTGTTGTCCTATATGACTTGATTGATGTTAAATAGGGGGGGAATGCACCTGTTGGTGTAATCCAAAGTCTCGTATAACATTGCACCTTTGCTCTTTTGGGGATTAGGTCCAGGGGTTTCTGTTTAAAGCTCAGAGGTAGAAAAAAAAAAACCATTGAAGGGGGACAAGGGGGATACACAAACCAGGGGCAAGGTTCAGAGGATTACTGGTTCTCGAGAGGAAGTTTTAAAAAGGCCGAAGCGAAAAAACAAATTCCTTTTTTTTTACACACAAATAAACAAAACACAGACGGGACTTTTTCCTTTTTAATCCGGTGAGCGTATTTTTCTTGGACTTTTTCTATTCCCTTCTTGCTCTCTGTTTTTGCCAACTATCACAAAACTTAACCAAACAAAATACCCGTAATTGTACACCAAGCTAAAACTGTGTTAAAAGCACTTCCCGGTTTTCAAAGCCTGTACTGGCAAGCTGGAGGTTTTAGGTAGCGGTTGTTTGTATGGTTCCTCGGAGTTCTTGGTTGTGCGGGGTGGCCCGGGATACGGACTAAGCTTAGCTTAGGCCTAGCCTAAAGCCGCTAACTCGCTTTTACTCCTATGGGGATATGCTGTCTGTCCCTTAATATCCTTTATTGCTCGGAGTTGGGCCATATGGCGAGGTCTAAAAAAAAAAAACCCTCGATTCCCTTCTCTGATGGGGTTAGTGGATAGATGTGTGGGAAGGTTTGTATAAGAGTTAGGTCGTTAAGCTCTGGGGGAAAAAAGCGCAGGGTCAGGGAGTTTAGAGGCTGCGGTTCTTCCGAGGGTAGCGCTAGCATTGAGGCTTACCAGGCCAGGGGTTTTCGTATTTCCCGAGGGGCGAGCCTAGCTCCCAAAGGGGGCCCGGTTCCTCCGCAGCGGGGGACAAAGGACCCCAGGATAGTGATGGGCTTGGGTGACCTGTTTCGGAGAGGGCGAGTGTTGTTGTAGTTTCCCATTGGGGCCTCCTTCCCTTGTTTAGGCAATTTACCAATCGATGGGGGGGAAGGGGGAAGTGCCCCCCACCTGAAGAAAGGAGCCCGCTGAGAGGGGAGCCGGCTGGGAGTCGCTGATGCGTGGTAAATTGGTTCCTTCTATTTGTTGAGTAGGTGGTTAAGGGGATCCCGGGTCCCATGTTCGGGTTGTGTTCCCTGGGGGGCCAGGCTTGGGTGGGGATATTTTGAAAGGGGGACGCTGAGGCCTCTTGATGGGGACCCCACAAAGGGCAGGTGCGGTTTTTCCGGTCGGAAAATTGTTGATTCACGCGGGGGTATTGACGTTTCGGAGGGAAAACACAATTCCGAGGTGTTGAAGCTGCAATGGTTTCGCCGCGGGTTTGGCAAGGCTGGCTAGTCAACAATTGGCGGGATCCACTGTTCAAATTTTTCCTCTTGGGGGCCCTTTACCTTAGCACTAGGGCAGTGGCAAAGGGGAAAAGCATTTCAGGGCAGGGGGGGACACTCGGCTTTCCAAACCGCTGGCGGTCTGGTTTTTGGTTGGCCCTCGGAAAGGTGGTGGGGGTTGTTCATGATGGGGGGACAATTGGAGTGGCTTTTTGGGGAAAAGGGGGCCCGGTTTCGCATTTTTCAGGCTCGGATGATAATCCACTTTTCAAAAAAATCGGGTTGTCGGGGTTACATCCTTTTGGGCTAAGATTTGGGGCCCTGCTTCTAAAAAAAAAACATGTTCTGCCCGGCTCAAATGCGGTGGCTAGAAAAATAAAACTGAGGGCCGGGGTTGCAGGGCTGCTCTGGCCACAAAACCTCTGGGAAGCCCCTTGTTCAGTTTTTTTTTTTACTAAGGCCTCAGGAAAAAAGCTAAGTTCAGAATTGAAAAATCTGTGTGTTTGGATGGTGTGTGTTTGTCCTGTTTGTGTGTCAGGGGTTTTTTTACTAGCCTCAGAAAAAAAAACCTAGTTCAGATTGAAACTGTGTGGCCCCCGTCCTCGCTTGGAAAGGTCTTAAAAGCCACTATTAAGAGAAGGGAAAAAAATTGGACCCGTGGGGTGTTTAGGGACCCACGTAAATTCATTAAAAATGTTCAGGCACAAGACAGGGGGGGGGAAAATAGTTCTAAAACCAGGGAGGTTTGTTATAATGTGGTTTAATTGAACGGGGGTCAAGATCCAATCTCGTTCTAAATCGGCTTTCTTTTAAAATCAAAACCTTATTATAGGACAAAAACGGGGCTTGGAATTGTTTTTGCGGCTCTCGGGAGGGGGGGGGGGGGGACTTTTGGCTTCCAAAAAAAAGGACGACTACGTTAGATTGGAAATTGGGAGTGCACTCCCTCCGATAACGGCATGGTTAAAACTACCAGGAAAGTGAGACTACAGGTCGCGGGAGGTGGTGTTTTTGGCGTTTTCTTTCCAACCCACACCAACTTTGTTTCTTAGTCCCCAAAACCAACCCAATTTGCTTTATTCAAATCGTTTTGTATATAAAAAACTCTAACACTTTCAAATTCAACCTGGTTCTGGTGGGAGGGAAAAAAACAAAAAAAGGGTGCTTATTTTATTTTGTTTTATTATTTTTTACCGGAACCTCATGGGGTTTCCTTTACAAGCGGAATTCCTAAACAGAATTTCTCTGGGACTTTCATTTCAAAAAAAACCTAGTTTTTTGGGGGAATGGGGAAAAAAAAAACAAGTTATAACTGGGAGGACTTCAATATACATGTGGACGGAACCGGGCCCACCTGACGGGATTAAAAACAAAAAAGGGCTTTCAGGGCGCCGTTACTAGATGGTTTTGGTTTTACTCAAGGAAAAATGTTTGAGGAACCCTATTCAAAGTCAAATTAAAACCACACCTTGGGACCTTGTCCGGACCTACGGCTTGTGATGTTCCTTCCATGTTGGTAACCAATCAGCGTCAAAGGGTCGTTTGATGGTTTGGGGGACCATTTTTTTGATCCACGGTTTGAATCTCGATTTGGGAGTGGGGGGGGGAACTTTCCGGTCGCAAGATTAAAAAAAAAAAAACAATAATGAAAAAAAAGGGAACCCGTAAAATGATTAATCTATCACAAGGTTAAAGGGGGGAACTAATACAAGGCCTTGGTTGAAATTTTTTTTTACTTGCTGCAGGTGAACATGGTTCACAAGGCTTGCTGCAGATCCCTCAGTTCATGGGACCAACACGGTTGGGACACCACTAGGGGAAGTCTTTAAAAAATCTGCATTAATGGGCAAGGGGCAGGCTCCTCTGTAATCCCTCTATGCACATGGGTTTCATTTTTGGGGGGGGACCTTCCTCGCCCTGGTTTTTTCTTTTGTGTATAATTTGTTTTTCATTAAAAACTAAAAAACAGTCAATCTTTGATGCAGAGTCAAGCCAGTATACTCTGTTTTTTTTCAGTACCAAACTGGGGTTTTAGCATATTTAATTATTGTAAAAAAGGGCTTGTTCGATGGGACATTATATAAAAAACTGATGGAAATATTAAAAGGGTGGGGGACAATGAAAAAAAAAACAAATATTTCAAAACGGGAAAAAAAATCAATTTAAAAACAAAAAAAAATGTATTAAAAAAAAAAAATAACACAATGAATTTCTATAAAAAACAACTTTGTAAAAACCACTGGCATTAGGTAAAAAATGTTATTTATGGTCTTGGGGGGGAATAATGGGGGAAAAAAAAATTTGAAATTCTTAAAATATTATTAATTTTTTTTACAAAAAAATTCCACTATAAAAAAGGCAAAAAAAAAAACACTGTTACTCCTGATGGCCTTTTCCTGGAAAGCTGGTTTGGTCTTTTTAATTGCTGTGGTTTGGGTTCTGTAGTACCAGCTTAAAAAAAAAAAAAAAACGTGAAAAACATACCCAAAAAATACTGAGCCAAAAAAAAAAAAAAAAAAAAAAAAAAAAAAACATTAAATTATTTTTAATAATTACATTATATTTTATTATACCTTATTGTTTAACAAATAATGTCAATTTTACTGTTAATTGTAGTATGTTCCTTATTCAATAAATGCGCAATCTTCAAAGGCCCCAGTTATTGCAAATCGGCTGGGCTTTTTGTAGTTTTTTCAAACTGTGGGAGAAATAAACAAAGGGAAAAACGCAGGTGGGAGTTGAAGGAAGGATCTTCACTCTCTGGACGGATCTTTGGGGCAAGTCCCCGTGTGTTTTGTAAATTCTTCACAAAAAAAAGCTGGTTTTGTACCTTCACGGTCACGTTTTGGGGACACGGGGGGGGACTTCAGGACAAAAACGTTAGTTTATCCTCCGTTGCATCGCCACAGGGACAAATCATAAAAATAGTTTTTCGGAAAAGCCCTGAAAAACTTACGCTCTTTAAGAGGTAGATAAAAAAAAGTAAAAGTTTTGCTACGTTTTTACCGTTCGCGGAGTAAATTGTATTCAGATTTGTAAAAACCCATCGGGCAGATGCAGCGGGGGCATATAGGGTTAACACAGAAACAAATATTAGGGGGGGGTTAGTATTTTTCATCGTCGCCCTTGGTTACCGGGTCAAAACAACTCACTCTATAAAAAAAAAAAAAACGGACGGTCAGAAAAAAAAATTTTGGGAAGGAGTGGGGGGCTATAATCGGCCCACTCCCCATTGGGAGGCTGTTCCCACAGGGAGAGGGAAAAGCTGGGGTCTCCGAAAACACACTATAAGGGAAAATTGCCCTTCGCCAAGGGCTGGAAATAACTCAATTACTAATTTCAACTTTTAATTTGAAGCGGGAATATAAAAAAAATACAAAGTTAGATTTTTTGTGTTTAAAAGCACCGTCGCTTAAAAAACTTTCACAAACAATGGCCATTTTAAGCGCAAGCGGAGCCTTAAAAATTCCAAGCTCAATGAGCAGTGTCGGACTTTTCTTTTCCCCACATTGAAGGGCCTGTGAGCCAAAGCAGAGGGTGATTCCTCTGTGGGGTCCCAAACAATTCCCTACAACGCCTTCAAAAACTTGATGTTAGGGTGGGAACCCAATGGTCTTCAAAAAAGACATACTTCCTTTTTGGGGATAATTGAAGGGCATAATCGGTATCATATTATTAAACGCATCCATACAAATGTGGGCTATTGTCCCACAAAGCTTTTAAAAAAACCGCGGTTTAATTTCAAAAAAACCCTTCTGAAGGAATAAAAAAACAACAAAACCTGGGGAACCCCAGAAAAGAATACTTAACAAAACTAAAAGTGGACCCGATTCAAAAAAACATCTACTTTTATATTCTTAAAAATCCTGGAAAAAAAAAAAAAAAAAAATCACTTATTAAGCTGTACGCATGCTTCGCTTGCCCCAACCTGCAGGGAAAAATATTCTGTTTTTGGAAGTCTTTCAATCAGGATTCAGTAGCTTATCTTAGCAACTGGTAACGGCACCTAGGTCAAAAAGGGTCAACAAAATGGACTTTTTAACTTAAGGCTGCTGATAAAAGGGAAACAAGTGGTCAAGTTGCTGGTTACTTTGGGGGACTTTAGTTTTGCTGCATTTTGACACATTAGGACCACCAGGCAATTCTTACTTGCAGAGGCTAGAATTGTGATATAGGGGTTCCCTTAGAGGGAAAAGCCCGTGGCTTGGTTTAAAAAATTCCTATTTACTCAGATTCGGGTATTTCACTTCGGTCAACGTTTAAACTCAGGAAATCTCGGGTCACCTTATTCTGGGAGTAGATTTCTGTTGTGGCCCGCAGGGTTCCTACTCGTAACCGATTTTTTTTACCTCTCTTTACATTTGTGCCAATTAGGAAAAAACATTTTAAAAAAGGCATAGAAAATTATTTCCCAACTTGCTCCGCATGACTGGGGCCCCCCACCCACTAGGCATTATTGTCGTATTTGGAAAAAGCCAAATTCAGGGGGACGAATCCCAGCCTAGGAAATAAAGCCTCCAGGGTTTGCCTGCATAATGGACCTTAAAATGTGGGATGGACTCTTTTAATTCCTACCTTTCTCAAACCCGGAGGGGAAGGGGGGGGGAACACGGAAACAAAGGATCCTTTTACCTTCGGTTCCGAGAGGGGGCCTGCGTGGGGGACACCCTTCCACTAAAACCAGCCAGTGTTGGGGCACGGTTTTAATTTGAAAAAGTAAATTAGTTTATTAGTTAATTAGTTACTTTTGCAAAAAAGTAACTTGAGGTTTTACTAAACGGAAGTTTTACTCCACTATTAAAAAAAAAAAAAGTAAAAAAACTGTTTACAGGTAAATAGTATACTATTGCGTACGCTTTTCGTTTTTGTTTTCTGGGGAATCATAATGTGCAACCGGGGAAACGTTTGCGGGGGCTTTATTTAACCTTTTAAAATAGTTGCCAATATTTTTCCTTCTTAGAAAAAAGGCTGTTTTTTTGTGCTTGAAAGGTTCCTGTTTTCACTCGTCAATCTCTCACTGGTGCCTTAGTTTTAAAAAAGGGCCCGGCCCCACTGTGGAATGGTGGGTAATAAAACCACCGGGACGAGCGGTGAGGCTTGGTTTTGAAAAGCACTTGGGAACTTCCAGTTTTTCCCAATTTTTCAGATGAAAACCCATTATAACATTTTTCTATAAATTTCTAGTGGGAAACGATTTTTGTTTTTTTGGGGCTACAAGCCATAAAAATTTGGTTTTATTGGCCGCATTGTTTGTTCATACCAAAAACGCCAAAAAAAAAAATCAAAAACTATGGGGGGGGAAGTTATGTTGTCTTACCCCTTACTAAGGGGGCTATACTTATAATGGTACCGGCCACAGTTCCACTTCGGGTTTCAGGTGGGACCCAGAGTTTCCTTGTTTAAATCAGTTGGAATGTTTTTGAGCGTAGGGATATGTTAATGCCTCCAAATTTGGGAAAATGAGTCCACAATGAGTTGTAAAAAAAAGTAAAAACCAAAAAAAACGCGTGTTGGGTTTTCCTCCGTTTAAAAAACTTCCTCTGTTTTGCTGGCAAGCCGGACTTGGCCAATCAAATTTTCTAAAAAAAATCAAACAGTTCTTTACACTTTTCACTCTCTTTCTTATTCATTTCCTTTTAGTTAAAATTGAAAAAAAATTTTACCTATGTTGCATTTTAGGATTTAATTGTTAAAAAATGGTGGTTATTTGTATGTTAAGCCAACACATGTTTGCTGTCCTTAGCAGGATAAAAAACCAGGAAGAGCAAGGGGAACATTTCGGATGGAAATTGTATGCAAGCCGACTTCTGCGCTCACATGCACTTCCTCTGTGGTGGACCTCCCCACGTGATACAAAAGCCCGTGGGTTTTGGGAGCGGAATTTAAGGGGGGGGACCCTGTATTTTGTTTCCATAAAACCCACAATTTATGAGCCATCCTCTCAAACTGTAGGGGGGAATGGTAGATTGTAAAGAAAAAAAAAAAAAAATTAAGTTTTTTTTTACCCATCAGCCCAATTAATTTGAAGAGAGGTTTTCTCATCCTCCCTTCTTCTCATTGAAAATAAACGGTTTCCTTGTGCGTCTTGGGGTTAACGCGCAGTTAAACGGGATGTCGGGGAAAAGGGGATGAAAACGGGCGTTATTAGTTTAACTGGTCAAAAAAAGGTTAAAATAGTTTGGGGAATTTATTCGTTTTTACTGAAAAATAAAAAAAAAAAGTTGAAAACGGGCGTTTTTAGTAACGCCGTTACTTTAGTAACGGCGTTATTTCCCATCCCCCCAACTTGCAAACCAGCATTTTTAAATTACCTCTCGTAATGGGTTCCAGTATTTATTCACCAGGGTAATAAACACTGTGAGGAAATTTCTTGGAGGTCAAATTTTTGGTCCCAAGGGGAACTCTCCTTTCAAAAGGCTTCATATAAGGGCCAAGCAAAAACCTAAAAAACGGGCGTTACTTTCCACCTTACGGAACATCGCTAAAAAATTAGGAATTTCTTTTCTTATAAGTGGACCGCGGGAAAAAAAAACAAACTTAATCACGCGTTTTTTGATCACCTCCCCTAAAAATGGCTCGGGAATATACTGTAAACGCTTTTTACTAGGGCAGCGTTGCCTTAAAGCGTCTTTGAAGAGTTTCCAGGTCGTTTTCAGGAATACAGGCAAGGCTTAGGAATCTTTAACACGTACAAACGGGGAGGGGCCACATACACTCCCGGTGTTAAAAATCCACTGCACTGGGCTACCCTGTTTGGAAGTTAAGAAATTTAAAAGTTTTAAACAAAATCCTTTCTCTTTAAAAACCATTATAAAGGCCATTTTCAATAGGGCTTTGGCTTCCCCTCTAACTCTTCCAAAGGACACGGTTGTTGTTGTATTCACAACCCAAGGGGTCGAGGCGTTGCTGCTCACAAAAAACGCCAGGGGGTAACGGTCTGGGGTGGTTTTTTTATTAAGGTTTTCAATAAAAAAATAAAATCACTGTTTTGGGTGGCAGGAAAAATAAGGGGGGCATTTAGCTACCAAAGCTGCCTTTTTTACTTGTTGGAATCAGGGGCTTTCCCATTTTAGTAAGGGAAAAAAGAGATTTACGGTCTCCCATTTCAAGGGGGGGCCTGGCTTAAAAGGCCACTTTTAAAACTTTAATTTTAGTTTTTAATTAGGGTTAAGATAAATATAATAATGGGTTGGGTATTTCATTTAATATAAAGATATTTTTTTTGGCTGTTAATTATGTTGTATTTTTTTTTTTTTGTTATTTATATTATGGGCTGTTTGTGATGTATTTATATATGATATATAATGGTTAATGTATTGGGTATTTATATAATGATATGTTTTACAGGATATTTATTAACATTAGGTTTGCTTGGAATTCGGGTGTGCTCACCCTTTGGTGTTTTGCCCAATCCAATTTTGGAATTCTCTTTTATTCCGAAAGGGGGCTTAGGTTTAAAATACAGTTCCCTGCTATTAGTTTATGCCATAAGTTTAGGAAGGTAAGGGACTCGGGGGGGAAGGGCTAAACTCCTCAGTGGTGTTTCAGTCCAGCTGCATTTTAGGGGGAGAGTGTCCCAGTTTGGCTGGGGAGGAAAAAAGTTATTTGGTTAACAAATCTTGACAGACTATCCTCTTTCCCTCCCTTTCCCTAACTTTATCTACTTTACAAATTCTGTTTTAGCATTTTAGGGATTTGGACTGTAGATTTGTTCATTTTTGTATTTTCACCCGTAGTCCATAGTCTGGGTTTTCTTTTGGGTACGATGACGGGGAAAATTCTCTAAGCCTGGCATCCTCCTTCTACCCACCCTTGCGGGAACTTGCCCCGCCCGACCCCGCCTGGGGGGGGAGTGGCTTTGGTCCCCTGGAACCGGGAAAACCTTGGGGGGTCCCAGTTTCAAAGGCGGCACTGGGTCCCAGTTTCAGTAGTAAGGGCTTAGGGTCCTATATTTCAATTAGGCCCTTGTCCGGTCCGGAGGAGCGGATCACTTTTCTTCATTTATGGGGTCTCCCTCCTGTGGGTTTTCCCCTAGTTTCTCCCCAAGGTTCTCTCTTTTTTCCACAGGGGTTTTTTAAAGGAGTTGTTCCTTGGGGTCAGATGCAGGGGGGAAGGGTTCTTTGGACAATAGTGGTCCAAACGGGAACGGGATTGGTGATGATCAGGGGAACACTTTTAGAATTTCTTACAAAAAAAAAAATTGTTATGGGGGGACAATTTTCTTTCTGTTGTGTGGGCCTTTATAATTCGTCCAATTGTTGTTAAAAAAAACTGGTTGGGGATCTCTGAACCTGTGTTGGTGGAATTTCAATGGGTTTGTTTAAAATGGTTCCTTCTGGAGATGACTTTCTGTTGTGGGGGACCTAGGGCTTATAACCAAGGAATTTAATTTGTATTGTTGTATAAATTGCCCCACTGTGCAAGGCAAAATTATATGGGAAAAATGGGGAAGGGGGAGTATTCAAGGGGGGGGGGGGACCACTTGCAAAAAATCTTACCAGCCGGGCGGTCCCTCAATACTTTTTCATTCTCAAATCAAGGAGGAAGGACTTTGATCAGGAACGATGCAGGCCCAAGGAGGGGGCCATGATCACTTTGGAATGGGAAATGCAGATAAAACTACTGCTGAGGGGGGTGTGGGATGGTGTTGTTTCCAGGGTGATGGAGCTGTGTTGGGCATTTACGCCAAAAAAATAAAACATTTATTCGTTTTGCATTGTGGGCCAAAAGGTTTGTGGGCAAAACTGTAAAAAACCAAAAGGGACTTTTTTATGGGGGTTATTCCTTTGAGGAAAAATGGGGCCATCTTCCATAAAAGGCAGGATTGTGGCAGTGGGCACGGGGACTTTGATTGTTGTTTTTGACCTAATGGGACAGTCCCTCTCCCACCTCAGGCTCTAGTTTATCTTTGCCAGTTTCATTCCAGAGCGAAATCCATGGGGCCTCTTATTGGCTGGCCATCTTTCGATCAGGTTCTTTATCCTTGTTTTGGGTGAAAAAGTTTTTGGCGGGACGGGCCAGGGGTCTTGTTAGGATTTTGCCAGTGGTGTCTGATGATCCTCCCTTTTTCAATTTAATATTTGCTTGCCACAGTTTGCTCTGGAGGGGATGGTTTTAAAAGGTTGGGAAATTTTTTGTATCCCAAAATGCGGGGCTTTAAAACTTCTCCACAAAACAGTATTCTTCGGGGGAACCCTGCCTGGGTGGTTCCCTTTGTCTTTTCATGGTTCTCCTTCTGTGCTTTAAAAACAGGGAAAACCATGAGGGGGGGGACTTATTCACAAAGGAAGCAGTTGATTTTATGTCAGAGACTTGGATTTACACAAAGGGGGCATTCTATTTTTATTCAATTCATCAAAGTTATTAGGGACAAAAACATTGTCATTCCAATAGGATTTTACCCTCAACTGGAAAAAAAACTTTCTGGGGGGGGATGGGAGTTTGCTGCAATGAATGTTAAAAGGGGGCCGGGGAAAATTATAATTGCACGTCCCCACTTTTTCAGTTTTTTTAATTTTTTTGTTAAAAAAAAAAAGTTTAAAATTATCCCATTACATTTTTGGTTTTTCCACTTCACAAAATTGTGTTCCCCACTTCTTGTGGGGATTTTTCATGGGGGACAAAAAAAAATTTGAAAATTGTTTATAATCTTTTTGTTTGGGAGGGACGGGAAGAATTTGGTGGCGGGGAAAAAATTGTTGAAAAAAGTTTCAAAGGGGGGGCCGGGGGAATAAAATTTTCGCAAGGCACTGTAATAGCAAATACAAAGGGACAGTGTTATGGTTGGTAATACGTTACAACCCAGTATTTGGGTCTAAGGTTTCCGTGTTAGCAGTTTTCCACCCTGGGGCTCCATCGTGTTACTTGAAAAACAAAAGAGCCTCCATAATAAAGGGGGGGAATTGTAAACCAAAAAAAAATCATGTTATTTTTTCACCAGCTCGGAAACTCTTGTTACATAAATGATTATTTTTTGCTGAGTGTCGTTGAAATAAAAAGTAAACAACGGGTTAAGAAACAACCCGTAGGCTTCCTTTGGTCTTCAAGTGTGAATAAAAACAAGTTAGTGCTCCCAAAACTCGGCTCCGTAAAACAAAGGAAAAAAAACAAAACCTCTCTCTTTCTTACAAGTGACGGTAACGTTATATATTTCTACGTTTAAAACATATAAATCTTCCATTAGTTCTTAAAAATGGTTCTAAGTTTAGATAACGGGGGGAGGTGAAAAGTTTTCCAAAACGTCAGTTGAAAGAGGAAAAAAAATACAGGGGAGGTTTCATTATTGCGCAGAACCCCAACTGACGGGAAGCACACAAGACCTCGTCAGAACATCCGGGATGTGTTCATGTGGATTTTTCACCGTTGGGGAATTTTTTCCTCGTTGGAATTTTGGGGGAATGGTTGAAAATTTAACCATTATGAAAAACTTGGGACAAAAATTCGTGGGGGGGAATTTGAAAATTCCACAGAAAAAAAAAAAGATATTCTAAAAAAGTTTAAAAAACATTCAATAGGGTGTATTCAGGGTTTCCATTTTAAAAAATCTGATTTCTGATGGAAACCAAATAAATCAGTTTTTTTTTTATTTTTTTTTCATTAAAAAAAAAAAATAAAAAAATATGTAATTGAATATTTTTTTAGGTGAATGGTTGTCATTTTTGAAAAAAAATTTTATATCAACCTTGAAATCATTCCTCATCCATCCAATTTTTCTTTCGGTTGTTTTAATCCGTTTTGGCCGGGGTTCGCGGGGGCAGCAGGTTCTAAGGCAGAGACGGGGCCCAGGAACTTCCCTATCCCCCAACACAACCTCCTTCCATGCTCGTGGGTCCGGGGGACCCAAGGGCGTTCCAGGGGCCAGCTTGTAGGAGGACATAGGTTTCTCTCCAAGGCGTTGTCGGGTTTCTTCCCCGGGGCCTCCTATCCCGGGGGTGGGGAACGTGCCCGGATAACAAACCTCCCAGGGAGCAAATGCGTCCAGGGGAGGGCTTCCTGGGATAAACATGGGATTGCCCGTAGGCCCAACTTCAATGGTTTCCTTATACGGGGTCGTGGAGGGAAGCAGGGGCTTCCTTTTTAACTCCGAAAAAGGGCTTCCTCCGTGTGACCGTGCTCCTCACCCCCTATCTTAAGGGGGAGCGGGCCCCAAAGGGGGGGGGCCCACTTCTGGGAGGAAAGCCTTTCATTTCGGGGAAGCTTGTATCCGCGTCTGTTTCTTTCGGTTCATTTAACCCCTACAGTTCTTGACATAGGTTTGAGGGAGGAAATAAACGGAAAAAGGGATTGGGGGGACGTAAAAAATTGGAAGCAGCCTTTTTGCCTTTTTTTCGGCTTCAGCTCCCTCTTTTAACCACCAAAAATCGGTCCGACTAACAGAGGACCGCAATTCACTTGCGCCCACGCTGCACCGGATTTTTCCGGCCTGGTCAATCTCCAACGGCTCATTTTTCCTTTCCCCCCACTCGAGAACAAGACCCCCGAGATACTTGAATAACTTCCTCCACTTGGAGGGAAAAGGGACTCCTTCCACCCCCACCTGAAAGGGGAGGGGGGCCAGGCCAACCTTTTTCCTGTCGGGGAAGCACCCTTGGCTCGATTTAGGGCGGTTTGCTGATTTTTCATCCATGGCCGCTTCCACACTCGGGCTGCAAAAAAAAAGTTTCCAGATGTGTTGCAGGGTCCTGGTTTTTCGTTGGAGGGCCAGGCAGGACGGGGGAAACATCGGGCAAAAAGTAGAGATGAAATCATGTGGTTTCCCGAACCGGACCCCTCCAAAGCTGGTGCGCCCTAGGGAAATTTCTGTCCATTAATTATACAGTGAACAAGAAAAACGGTGGACAAAGGGCAAGGGGGCATTGGCGGGGAGGGCACAAACTTGGGGGGCCCACCCGGGGAATACGGTCAGACTTAAACTGCGGGCAATGCGGGGGAAACCACAGTCTTGGGCTTCGGTCATTTAACAGGGACCGGGGGAAAACAGCCTCTAGCAAGAGGGGGGAACCCCGGGAAACTCCCCCGGTACTCCCGGAAAGGGACCCCCCCAAAAGGGGGGGGACACCCCCGGGGGGGAATCCCAAGGTTCGGGAAAGCCTTCGTCCAAAACTTTCCAACCAAAAAAAGACCTGGGGACCGGTTGGGCGGGGGGGAATCCCATGGAAACCCTTGGAGTTTTATCCGATGGCGAGGTAATAAAGAGCTTTGGCCCAAGTTTGTTCCGCGGGGGGGGGACCGGGGGGGAACGGGAAAAAAATAACCAACACTGCTTCCTCCTGGGGGGAATCGAGATTCGGGGGGGGGGGTCCATCGAGTTAGGCCCGCTCTTCCAGGTACCCTTGGAGTAGATCCTTACGGGGAGGTTGAGGGAGTGTGATTCCCCACGATTAAATGGGAACCCACAACCCTCGGGTTCCCCCTTCTTGTAGAGGGGAGGGGGACCACCCACCCCCGGTTCTTACCATCCATTGGGCACCGCCCCGATCGGGCCACGCGGATTGTTGCAGGGGGGGGGAACGTGTTCAGGCCAAAGGGGGGGGAACAGGGGTCCTACCAAAACATCCCCGTAGGACTTTAGGATAGGGGTCTGTGGGAAAAATTCTCATCCACTCGGCGCTTTCCACCCAAGGGGGGGAGGCTTTTGCCAACCCACCTTGGTGGAACCTTCTGCCAGGGTGGGACAGTAAAGGTAATCCGGCCCCAAAAACAAGCATCAACCGCTGGCCTTCGGGGAGCGGAAGGGGTCGTGGACGGGGAGGATTGAAGGGGAGGAACCTCAAAAAGTATGCCTTCAACCGTCCGGACCAAAATATTCCCCGGGTCGAGGGTCAGCAGGCTCCAAACCCCGCCCACGTACACGGTGTGGGGCAAAAGAAAAAAACTTGCTTTCCCCCCTCCTAGGGAGCGCCGGGGAAAACCAAGGTTTGGCCAGGGAAATTCTTCGAGGCCGGACTGATAGGGTCTGGCTTCCATGGGACTCTCCGGAATTTCTCCCAGTCCGGGTTTTTTTTGCCTCTGCAACCCACGGCCGGGGCGCGGGGCACGCATGGGCTTGCCGGTACTGGGGGGGGGGATAAAGGCTGGCCTCCTGGAGTCCCCCGAAATACAACCCAATTTTCAAATGGCTCGTAGGGACTTCTCCTTTTCAGCATGGGACTGGCAATCCCTTTTTTAACTGCGGTTGTCCAACCACCGGGTTCGGGGGGTTTTATGCCCGCCGGGGGAACCAGCACCAGAGGACCTTGCGGGGAACCCAAGCTACGAAGGCCGGGCCGCTTCGGCGATTGAGGAAAGAGGAAAAAAAACATTTGGGGGGGGTCCCTTCGGGTCTTTCTAATTATTTCCCCCCTACCGTCGCCGGGGACTGGGAAGGAAAAGCTCTTCCCCGGGAGGTTGTGAGTTTGGGAAAAAAGTCGTTCTTGGATCAGGGGGTCTCAAGCGAAGGGGAACGTTTCCAGCAGGACCCTCCACTACGGCTTGGGTCGCTCAGGGGGATCTGACGGGGCTTTCTCCCTGCCAGCGGATCCCACTCACGGAAACAGGTTGGTGATCGGTTTGGGAACAGGCTCCGGGCCCCCTCTTTTACCGGAGTGTCCAAAAAAAACCAAACGCGGGGCCGAAGGTCCAGGATGATTTTACGGGGGGGACAAAACAAAAAACGTATCGATCATCGGGACCTTTTTTCCGGGGCCTAGGGGTGTTTTTCCTGGTGTTTGCCACGTGCTCACTGGTGGGGGGGGGGGGACAACCCTTGTTTTGCTCAAAATCATTGGTGTTCGTGATGGGGGAAATACCGGTGGGGATAGACCCTAGAAGGGTCCCACAAAACTGAAACAACCACTTTCGGGTTTTTTCCGAATTTTAGGGGGGGGCCATTCTTCCCGAAATCACCTCTCCACAGTGTTCCACTGGGGCTTCACAAACCCCATGGGCGTTTAAGTCCCCCAGGAGGAATGACGGATCCCGGGCGGTGGCCCACCGGGTTCCATGGTTTACCCTCCAGGATCAAGGGGGGAAGGCCGAGTCCTTCTGCACTGCTGTTAGGCGTAGGGCCGTCCACCAAAAAACAGTGAAGAGGGGGGGGACTTGTCCCCCACCGAAAGGGTGGGTGTGTGAGGGGGGGGGGGGGGGGAGGGGGGGGGGGGACCCTTCTTGTCAATTTCAAACCGGGGAGTAAAAAAAAATACTCCAAAACACCGTGGGCGGCTGAGGGATGGGGGGCCAAATGAAGGTATTGGACCCCCGCTCGGGGGCCGCCTCTTTCCCGCGGAGAAAAAAAAAAAACAACCAGATATAAAAGTGGAGCGTTCCAAACCCCTCTCCAAGGAGTTGGTTCCAGAGGGCCCCAGTTCTTGTTGTGTGGAGTTGTGGGCCGGGGGGGGGTCTTAATTTCTCTAAGTACGGTATTCGCTCAACCTCCCCCACAAGGCTCGGGGCTTCCTTCCCCACCAATGGAAGGTGACGGTTTCCCACGTCCCCAAAGGGAGGGCAAGATGTGGGTGTGCGGATAAAAATGGGTTTTTTTCAGTGAGGTCTTCCGCTTCGGGGGACTGGCTGGGCCCAGTCCTCTCTGCCAAACCTCGTTTAAAAACCTTGATAATTTCGAAAACTGAAATTTTAGTGGACCTGGAAATTGTAAAAGGAAAAAAAAAAATATTCAAAAAACAACATGGTTTTTCAGGGGTTAAAAAAAAAAAAAAATTTTCAAAAAAACGGGGAAAAAAAATTCAAAAAGCAAAATAAAATTTCTAAATCTAAATGACCCACAAAAAAAAAAAAAAATCTTCATAGAACCGGCCGCCTTTTTCTGAATAAGTCAAAGAATCGTAGGGGGGGGACTTTGCTGTTTACAACTCTTCTTTTTTTGGTCAACTCTTCTTCCCATTCCCGGGGGGGGGGGGGACCATACCAAATATATTTTTTACCCCCACCCATTTTTAAGGGTTATTTTGTTTTTCAAGCGGTTTTATTTATGTTTATAAAGCGGCAGAAGGGGGGGGAGGCTATTGCATAAACAGTTAAAGCAGGAAAGTTTAAAAAAGTACTTTTCATAATTAAAAAAAAAAAAATAAAAAAAAAAAAAAAAAAAAATATTTTTTTTCTCGGGCCCAATTCAGGAGGGCATTGGGGATATTAAAAAAGGTTATTTTACTGGATTTTATTACTAATCTAAATAACACGAAAAACACATAGCAAAAGGTGGGGGAAAAAAAAATATTACCCCATGTTTCATAGGTTGTTTTTATTATAGAAAAAATAAAAAAAAAACCATGGTTTTTTATTTAAGGATTGCCCCCTTTTAAACACCTAATTTAGTTGGGCCCCCTACATACATGTCAAAGGCCGTCTTTTTTCCATTTCTTTAAAACAACTGCAAAAAAAAATCAAAAACGTATGGAAGAAAAAAAATGGTTTAATTGCAATATTACTTGTTTTTATTGTTTTTTTCACCCAAAAAAAATACATTTTCCCAACAAAAGTTGTTGCTTGCATTATTTCAAATTAGTTAAAAAAAAGGCCAATAAAACAATATTTAAAACAATTTAGATTATTTTAAATGTAGGCAAAGCCCATGCAAAAAACTAAAGCAGAAAAATAATAATTGCCCCAGTTATTTTCATCCATTTAGTTGGCCAACTATTATTTGGGGGACTATAAAAACAAACAGTAAAGTCCACAGAAAATTAATAAAAAACTTACAAATGGACCACATAAAAAACCCAAAAAATGAAACCGGGGGGGGACTACCTACATTAAAAAATAAAAAAACATTAATTATGCTGTGTGTGTGTTTTTTGGGAAGGGATGCATGTATTTGTGTGCTTACATCTAAAAGTGTGTCATTTTTGTTTAGTTTTCCAGTGAGCGCTGTGACGATGGGACTTGCTTGGGGCTTCCTTTGGATAGTAATTAAGTGATAGTTGGTAGCAGTGGCCTTGGGTCTGCTTGCTATCTAATCTTAATCTTATAATTACAATCAAGGGCTTTAGGAGACAATACTTTACCGCCTATCTCTCTTCATTTTTCCTTTTCCTCCCTTGTTCCGGTTGTGTTGTGTGGGGAGGGAGTTAGCGGTAAACGGGGTGTCTCTTAATAGCTGATGAAAGATAGATTAGATCTACAGGGAGCAAAAGCAAGGAAACCAGGCACTTTTTTGCCAACCACTATTAACTTAATACTTTTCAAGGAAGCCCAAGCCCCCCCAAAGGTGTTAATCGTCCCCCCACCAGGGGGCTCACTGAAAAAACATAAAAACAAAAATGGGGGGGGGAACCACCCCCCATGCGTAGAATGTTAAAAGCCACAACAAATTTTACATGCATTTGCTTCTAAAAAAACACCATACACAGCAATTTAATTTTTTTTTTTATAATTTTATGTTAAATGTAGTCCTGTTCATTTTTTGGGTTTTATTGGGTGTTGTTTTTATTTGTTCCAGTTTATTAATATCTTGTGACTTCTGTTATTGTGTTCAAAATTAATCGTTGCCAACCTAAATGGAGGGAATAATGGGGCATTTCTTTTCTGGCGGTAGTTTGCCATTTGGGGCTCTAAATTTAAATATCTAAATGTTTAGAAAAATATATTTGGTTATTTGCCTTTCTTATTTGAAAAAATCAAGCAACACCTTTTGGTGGGATGTTTGGCTTGTGTACAATTGAAAAAACTATACAATTTTTTGGCAATTAAATCATTTTATCATTTTTCGGTTTTTTGGCAAGTTTTATAGGGATGGGGAAGGGACGGCTTTGACATGTTTGGGGAGGGGCCAACCTAAAATAGTGGTGTAAAAAGGGGGGTATCATATTTAAAAAAAAAAAAAACATGGTTTTTTTTTTTCTTTTTAAATAAAAAAAAAAACCACACTTTATGGGGGGGGGGAACATGTAATTTCCCCACCTTTTGCTATGTTGTTTTTCGTGTTGTTTTTTTTTAGAATTTTAGTTTAATAAATCAGTAAAAAAATAACTTTAATATCAATGCCTCTGGAATTGGCCAGGGGAAAAAAATTTATTGGAAGGGTACTTGTAGCTCCTGCTTTTTGTTTATGGCCATTGGTCTTGCTGCCGCTTAAAAAAATAAAAATAAAAAAAACCGATTTGGAAAAACAAATAAAAAAAAACCTTGTAAAAATGGGGGTGTTAGTTTTGTTATGGGACCGGGGGATGGGAAAGAAAATGTTATACCAAAAGGAAGAAGTGTTAAAAAACAAGACAGGTCCATACGATCTGTTGGACTTTAATTCAGAGGGGAAAGGCGACGGGTTATGGAAGATTTTTGTGTTCCATTCGGATTTAGGAAAATTTTTTTTTGCTTGAATTTTTTTCGGTTTTTGGAAAAACAATTTTTTTGTAAAAGCCTGGGGAAAAAAAAAAAAACCATGTTGGAAATTATTTTTTTTTCTTTACATTTTTTCAGGTACACTAAAAAAAAATTCAGTTTTACGAATTTTCCAAGGTTTTTTTACGGAGGTTGCAGGAGGTAGGGGGGGACTGGGCCAGGGCCCAGTCGAGGGCGGGGGAGGGACCTCGGGACGGACCCCAGTACGGCAACACCCAAACAATTCTTGGGCTGTGGGACGTTGTGGGGAACGGGGTTTCAACCTCCACTGGGGGGGGAAGGAAAGCCCGAGCTTGTGGGGGCGGGTTTGGGGAGCCGGAATTTACGGAACTATAAGATAGTCGGCCTCCACATCCCCACCACAAAGGCTTGGGCTTGGAAAAAAAACCCCAAACTCTTGAGGAGGGGTTTGGGACGCTCAACTTTTTTTCTTGGTTGTTTCTTCGCCGGGGGGGAGGGTGGGAAGGGCGGCGTGAAAAGCTGGGGTGTGGCCCATACTCATTGCCCCCCCTATCTTTTTTCAGCCGGCACCCACTCGGTTTAGAGTTTTTCCCGGGTTGGGGGAAATTGAGGGGAGGGGGTCGCGTCCCCCTCCACCTCGGGGGGGGGGGGGAACAAAAAGGTCTTTCACTGTTTGTGACGGGTGCCCTACGGCGTTAGAAAACAAAACAAGCAGTTGGCAGAGTACTCGGGCCTTCTTGGGCGAGTCCTTTGGGGAGGGGGGTATGGCCGGGTTGCACCGGCCCGGGGGACTCCGTCATTCCTCTGGGGGGGTGACTTTTTACGCCCTTGTGGGGGGGGGAAGCCGCCAAGTGGACCGAGCTATCTGTAAGGGGCTGGCGAGCTACCTGTAAGGGGCTGGTGAGCTATCTGTAAGGGGCTGGGGAGCTACCTGTAAGGGGCTGGCGAGCTATCTGTAAGGGGCTGGCGAGCTATCTGTAAGGGGCTGGCGAGCTACCTGTAAGGGGCTGGCGAGCTATCTGTAAGGGGCTGGCGAGCTACCTGTAAGGGGCTGGCGAGCTATCTGTAAGGGGCTGGCGAGCTACCTGTAAGGGGCTGGCGAGCTATCTGTAAGGGGCTGGCGAGCTACCTGAAAGGGGCTGGGGAGCTACCTGACAGGGGCTGGCGAGCTACCTGACAGGGGCTGGCGAGCTACCTGACAGGGGCTGGCGAGCTACCTGACAGGGGCTGGGGAGCTACCTGACAGGGGCTGGCGAGCTACCTGACAGGGGCTGGCGAGCTATCTGTAAGGGGCTGGCGAACTATCTGTAAGGGGCTGGGGAGCTACCTGTAAGGGGCTGGGGAGCTACCTGTAAGGGGCTGGCGAGCTACCTGTAAGGGGCTGGCGAGCTATCTGTAAGGGGCTGGCGAGCTATCTGTAAGGGGCTGGGGAGCTACCTGTAAGGGGCTGGTGAGCTATCTGTAAGGGGCTGGCGAGCTATCTGTAAGGGGCTGGCGAGCTACCTGTAAGGGGCTGGGGAGCTACCTGTAAGGGGCTGGCGAGCTATCTGTAAGGGGCTGGCGAGCTATCTGTAAGGGGCTGGCGAGCTATCTGTAAGGGGCTGGCGAGCTATCTGTAAGGGGCTGGGGAGCTACCTGTAAGGGGCTGGTGAGCTATCTGTAAGGGGCTGGCGAGCTATCTGTAAGGGGCTGGCGAGCTACCTGTAAGGGGCTGGGGAGCTACCTGTAAGGGGCTGGCGAGCTATCTGTAAGGGGCTGGCGAGCTATCTGTAAGGGGCTGGCGAGCTACCTGTAAGGGGCTGGCGAGCTATCTGTAAGGGGCTGGCGAGCTATCTGTAAGGGGCTGGCGAGCTACCTGTAAGGGGCTGGTGAGCTATCTGTAAGGGGCTGGCAAGCTACCTGTAAGGGGCTGGGGAGCTACCTGTAAGGGGCTGGCGAGCTATCTGTAAGGGGCTGGGGAGCTACCTGTAAGGGGCTGGCAAGCTATCTGTAAGGGGCTGGCGAGCTACCTGAAATCTTCTTTTTCTGGTGTGAAAGTAGCTCCAGCTTCGAGACACGGTGGAGTCCTTCCGGTGATAAAAGTAGAAATAAAAAGCGTGTGTCCCAAACAGACGTGTGCGCATTAACGCCTCTGGATCTTTTGTTTGGACGTGGAACAGACCGTATTCATGCAAAGTGCCAAAACATTTATCCGGCTGTTTTATGTGAGCGCAGGTTTGTACTCACACATACTTCAGCAGAACTGCCTGGACTTCCATCCCTGAGGAGTTCCATCTGCAGGAGGGAGCCAGCGGATCTACACACACACACAGACACACACACAGACACACACACACACACACACAGACACACACACACACACAGACACACAGACACACACACAGACACACAAAGTTACAAGTCATATATATAGAGAGGCATCACAAGAGACAAGAAGCAATGGTAAGTTATGGAAACGATTGCGGGGAGACTTGGAGATAGTTGTGATTACCGATGGACGTTCAGAAATCCGCAGAGAGCGCAACTGCTTTTGTTTTCTCCAACGCCTACGCCGCCTACGCCACGCAATGGACGCTCATGAAGCATGAAGCAGCCGATACGTGCTCGTGGTAGATGTACATGTATTTTTTCCGTACAGTGATGAAGAATCCATACTCACGTTAATCGCTAGATCAAAACAAAACCACGCCATTAATTGATATTAAGGCGTTTAACTGACAGCACCAATGATAACCTTTTATTCGTCCATCAGAGTGGAAATGTCAGCACATTAAAAAAGATTTAACAGCACTCAGGATATGTGCACTTCAAACCAGATCTAATACTGAAGAGGGATAGTGAAGCAATAACATATACAGGCTGAAGCTAATATCGAACCACTTCACTGTAGGAAAGGAAAGGAATTCCCAATACAATCTAAATAAATTGATTATTTGAAAAAATAAAATAAAAATCATTACAGCCCCTCCCCTTGTGATAGGGAGATATATATAATCTCTAATCTGCCTAAAGCCATACTGAGCTCACCAGTCAGAGTTGGCTTGTTCTGGTTGTGAGAACAGCTGGATTTCTGCTTAGGTTCCTGGGTCATAAAAATTTGACACTGCCTCAAAGTGTAAAACAAATATTCAATCAACTTGGCGTTTATTTATCCCAAAACGGAAGTGCTTTCTGACAGCTGTGTACGGAACAGAGCGGAGGTGGAGGGCTGCACCTCAGAGTGAACTATGAGCCAACTACATATGTATGCATTATCTGGTAATAATAATAATAATAATAATAATAATAATAATGCTAATAATGAGTGTATTAGGTGATGCCTTCTCATGCTTCATGTGTTTGTACATTTCTATGGACGGTGGACAGCAGTTTGAAGAGCTCTAGTCTGCCAAGCTTAATGCTATTACCAGATAAAAGCCATGATTACCATCGTGGCTAATGGCGATCCCAGGACATTATGGATTTTTCCTCCTGACATTAAGCCTATATAATCAGTATCCCAAATGCTCGCTTGCCATTGCTTGGAAACTGTCTTGATCGATGCAGAAATACCATTCATCACCACAGAAACAAGTGAAGTAGGCAACTGCGAGAAATTTATTTGGTAGAACTTGAACAATTTGAACATAAGCAGAAGTCAATTTCCTTATATGGGCATTTCTTTCCGCTTTCATAGCTTGCAAACCTGTTGTTTTTTTGTAAGCTATAGATTCCTCTGCGAATGAAGGCATCTGATTGGTCGATCCTGATTACTCATATCTGGATTGACAAAGACAATATCAAGCCCAAACTGGTGAGTGTGTGTGTGGGTTGAGCAGTAGTAGATTATTTGTGTAACTCAACTTCAAACATGAAAAACCAAATTATATTCAATGTGACAAATGCCTGATTGGTTAAGGCTTAAAGTCCCATTTCGAGATGTTTTAATTGGGTTTTGAGAAGCTGTGAGCCAATTATCAACATTCCATCCATCCATTTCTTCCCCTTAATCCATGTCTGGGTTGGGGGGGTGGCAGTCAGAGCCCCAGCCCCTCACTGATCCTCCTGCAGGTGCTGAGTCCACAGGAGCTGAGATCTTTCAGTGGGGGCTTCAGGCAAAGTGGGGTTAAGTGTCTTGCCCAAGGACACAACGACAGCAGACATCAGTGGGAGTCGTGAAGAAGGTCTTATCCATTTATCCACATTGTAACCAACAAAACAACACTTTATATAATGAGTCTCAAAGTTGAATTACAAGTACATGGACTTCTGAACAATATTCTAACTTTCTTATTCTACACTGCGTATTATTCAAGGCAACTGTCAACAATATAGCGTCGGCCATCTCTGCGATTCTGATCACGACTTCATATACCACGCATACATACATACAGTATTCATTTCAGGGGAATTAGTTGCAGAAATACATGTTGTGGTGTTTATGAATGCATGAAACTGCTGCTACACACGTGAGCTTCAGAGCTGCCTGAAAACGCCAACTCTACACTTTCCCCACATTCAGATTCTGACATCATCCGCGCTCCTGTCTTCGCTGTGGGCCCTTTTGTGCTAAAACAACGCCGTATGAAAGATATGGAAATGATGAAAAGATGAAAGAAGTATTCAAAGAAAAAAATCTCCTTTTGAGGCTTAATATAGTGAGACCAGAAATGAGTTGTGGATCAATAAAAGCTTGGAAACGTATGAGCGCAACAAAAGTGTGAAACCGTAGGAGCTTGGTGAGCGGAGATCGATCTTGAACTCTGATGTGAACTCTCAGAGACGCAGAGTAGATTACGGCGCCGCTATAACGAGCCGCGGCTTCTAAGCGTTAATTAAAGAAGCTGTAATAAGTCCAGGTTTTTCACATGTGGTTTTGAGAGCTGTGAGGTGCAGACAATTACTAAAATTCATGTCGAAATATGATTAATCTCAGAGCAGGGTGTGTAGCTTCTCACTGTTTGTATTAACAGTAAAAAGATAGACCCTCAGCGAAAAATGTCTAAAAATAACATGCACTGTAACAAATATCTGTAAACGACATTTCAACATTAGACAAATGTTATTTTGAAAATCAATTCAAACATGCACATTTAGGTATAAATTGGTTAAAAAACATCCAGTGGCGTTTTAATACCACAATTATAATTACAAAAGAAACATAAAAACACATGTTATTACCGTAATTTAACTGGTTGCATTTTTGGAATGCTGTAAACTCCTGCTTTTGTTAAAAAATATGCTTTTGTTGTTATAGAAGTAAAGATATTAAAAAATAATTGAGAAGTTGTGTTCATTAAAGGAAAACTAAATTAAACTGTAGTGTTTTGTTCAATGAAACTAATTAGAAACAGAAACATATGGTGTAATAAATTAACATTAAAATTCTGTTTTTGTTGTAGTGAATGAAGCATTAGCAACATTAGCAACGGTAATGCCATGTTGAGAAAACGGTAAATCCCTGGAACCATTTTTGCCAGATTTTTACCGTTTTTCTACAAGGACATTTTTTACAGTGTAGTGGCACGTAAATAACACCACATTGATCCTGGACTGAGGAATGACCAGCACAGGACTGAGCTAATATCACGTACTTCTGGCACAAACCCGTCTAAATGTCCCTTCTGTTTAAATGTGCAAATCGCAAACTAGTTTTTGACAAATCCTTGAGCTTGACGTCATGGATTTGGAGAGTTTTCTGCTTTTGAAAACAAAGATATCGCCACAAAGGATTTTCCTTTCTTACAACTGCGCAAGTTAGATTTTGACAAAAAAAAGCAGCATGTAATTCCTCACTACTACCACTAGATGGAGACACTATATGTAAACGTGAACATTTTGGGACGGCTATTTAACACATTGTTGTTTTTTTTTCAACGCTGCCTTATTGTTTCAGACTAGCATTTTTAGTTTCCTGCTTCACTCTAATATTCTTAATTTTATCCTGCAATTCTTTTATGGTTTCACGATCAAAACATGAAACGCCAGTGATGAAAGTAAGTAAATAAGTAAGTCAGTTATCTATATATTTTTTTTTTAAGAAGAGTTTTTCCTTGCTGATGTGGGAGGATGAACGGACAGTGGTGAAAATCCAGGACACACACCTTTCAACATTATTTATAGATATTTATCAACAATAATGGACATCTGCCCCGCCCCTTATGGACCTATGCGTTTTTCTACCATTGCATTTCTTATGTTTGAACGGTTTGATTCTCTGATCTGTGTTTCCGTGAATTCAACGGTTTTGTCAAGTCCTCCCAGAAAACTATACTGATTTAGGGCTGTAAAAGAATAAATCGAACTGAAAATTGAATATAGGGAATTTTACCAACCAATGTCACCGAAGCGTTTTTTTTTACAATGTTAAGATCTCCTCAAAAATAAACGCAAATAATGCACAGAGATGGTGTCAAAGCCGAGCTGTGATGACGTCATGCTGGTGCGAGGCGGCGGATGGGCGGGTGCAGTGAGTGGGTGGTCTGTGGGGGGCCGCGGTGCAGGTTACCTGGGCGTGGAGCGAGGAGGGGTAGGTGAAAGCAGGAGGGAGGGCCGGGGACAGCTCGGCCGGGTACAGCGGGTATGAGGCCCACACGTCGGGGCTGCTGGGGTACAGAGCGGGCACTGTGAGCTCATCTGTGGAGAGAAGAAGGAGGAGTGCGGTGAGGAGGGGGCCGTGGAGGAGGAGGTGAGACAGAGGTGAGACAGAGGTGAGACAGAGGTGAGACAGAGGTGAGACAGAGGTGAGACAGAGGTGAGACAGAGGTGAGGCAGAGGTGAGACAAAGGTGAGACAGAGGTGAGACAGAGGTGAGACAGAGGTGAGACAGAGGTGAGACAGAGGTGAGACAGAGGTGAGACAGAGGTGAGACAGCGGTGAGACAGAGGTGAGGCAGAGGTGAGACAGAGGTGAGACAGAGGTGAGACAGAGGTGAGACAGAGGTGAGACAGAGGTGAGGCAGAGGTGAGACAGCGGTGAGACAGAGGTGAGGCAGAGGTGAGACAGAGGTGAGACAGAGGTGAGGCAGAGGTGAGACAGAGGTGAGACAGAGGTGAGACAGAGGTGAGGAGGAGGTGAGACAGAGGTGAGACAGAGGTGAGGAGGAGGTGAGACAGAGGTGAGACAGAGGTGAGACAAAGGTGAGACAGAGGTGAGACAGAGGTGAGACAGAGGTGAGACAGAGGTGAGACAGAGGTGAGGCAGAGGTGAGGCAGAGGTGAGACAGAGGTGAGACAGAGGTGAGGAGGAGGTGAGACAGAGGTGAGGAGGAGGTGAGACAGAGGTGAGGCAGAGGTGAGACAGAGGTGAGACAGAGGTGAGGAGGAGGTGAGACAGAGGTGAGACAGAGGTGAGGAGGAGGTGAGACAGAGGTGAGACAGAGGTGAGGCAGAGGTGAGACAGAGGTGAGACAGAGGTGAGACAGAGGTGAGGAGGAGGTGATACAGAGGTGAGGAGGAGGTGAGACAGAGGTGAGACAGAGGTGAGACAGAGGTGAGACAGAGGTGAGACAGAGGTGAGGCAGAGGTGAGGCAGAGGTGAGGAGGAGGTGAGGCAGAGGTGAGGAGGAGGTGAGACAGAGGTGAGACAGAGGTGAGACAGAGGTGAGGCAGAGGTGAGACAGAGGTGAGGAGGAGGTGAGACAGAGGTGAGACAGAGGTGAGACAGAGGTGAGACAGAGGTGAGGAGGAGGTGAGACAGAGGTGAGACAGAGGTGAGACAGAGGTGAGACAGAGGTGAGACAGAGGTGAGGCAGAGGTGAGGCAGCGGTGAGACAGAGGTGAGGCAGAGGTGAGACAGCGGTGAGACAGAGGTGAGGCAGAGGTGAGACAGAGGTGAGACAGAGGTGAGACAGAGGTGAGACAGAGGTGAGACAAAGGTGAGACAGAGGTGAGACAGAGGTGAGACAGAGGTGAGACAGAGGTGAGACAGAGGTGAGACAGAGGTGAGACAGAGGTGAGACAGAGGTGAGGAGGAGGTGAGACAGAGGTGAGACAGAGGTGAGGAGGAGGTGAGACAGAGGTGAGACAGAGGTGAGACAAAGGTGAGACAGAGGTGAGACAGAGGTGAGACAGAGGTGAGACAGAGGTGAGGCAGAGGTGAGGCAGAGGTGAGACAGAGGTGAGACAGAGGTGAGACAGAGGTGAGGAGGAGGTGAGACAGAGGTGAGGAGGAGGTGAGACAGAGGTGAGGCAGAGGTGAGACAGAGGTGAGACAGAGGTGAGGAGGAGGTGAGACAGAGGTGAGACAGAGGTGAGGAGGAGGTGAGACAGAGGTGAGACAGAGGTGAGGCAGAGGTGAGACAGAGGTGAGACAGAGGTGAGACAGAGGTGAGACAGAGGTGAGGAGGAGGTGATACAGAGGTGAGGAGGAGGTGAGACAGAGGTGAGACAGAGGTGAGACAGAGGTGAGACAGAGGTGAGACAGAGGTGAGGCAGAGGTGAGGCAGAGGTGAGGAGGAGGTGAGACAGAGGTGAGACAGAGGTGAGACAGAGGTGAGGCAGAGGTGAGACAGAGGTGAGGGAGGAGGAGGTGAGACAGAGGTGAGACAGAGGTGAGGAGGAGGTGAGACAGAGGTGAGACAGAGGTGAGACAGAGGTGAGACAGAGGTGAGGAGGAGGGGCTGCACCATTCGTCGCAATCAATACATGTGTTTTTGAAAGTCGCAGATCACAAAGACTGTAGTTATTTTAAAAATGGACAAAGATCAATTTGGAAAAATGTCTCCCCATGGCACCCAACTCCCTATGTCTCCCCATGGCACCCAACTCCCTATGTCTCCCCATGGCACCCAACTCCCTATGTCTCCCCATGGCACCCAACTCCCTATGTCTCCCCATGGCACCCAACAACTCCCTATGTCTCCCCATGGCACCCAACAACTCCCTATGTCTCCCCATGGCACCCAACAACTCCCTATGTCTCCCCATGGCACCCAACAACTCCCTATGTCTCCCCATGGCACCCAACAACTCCCTATGTCTCCCCATGGCACCCAACAATTCCCTATGTCTCCCCATGGCACCCAACAACTCCCTATGTCTCCCCATGGCACCCAACAACTCCCTATGTCTCCCCATGGCACCCAACAACTCCCTATGTCTCCCCATGGCACCCAACAACTCCCTATGTCTCCCCATGGCACCCAACAACTCCCTATGTCTCCCCATGGCACCCAACTCCCTATGTCTCCCCATGGCACCCAACAACTCCTTATGTCTCCCCATGGCACCCAACAACTCCCTATGTCTCCCCATGGCACCCAACAATTCCCTATGTCTCCCCATGGCACCCAACAACTCCCTATGTCTCCCCATGGCACCCAACAACTCCCTATGTCTCCCCATGGCACCCATGGCACAAAATGAAATGTTGGCAAATGTGACAAATAAATGTCATCTCTGATCAATAAACTTTATCTTATCTTAAATGTCTCTTGATCTTTCGTCTTGTTGTCAGCATTAAACAATTACAATAACAGTGAGAACAGGGCTGTATGTAATGTTTTATTTTTACAATACAACAGATAATAGATACGAGAGAAGAATGTGTCTTTCTGGATTTACAATAGGTTAGAACTCAAAAATGATCTTCTGAAGCGCATGGGAAATTATTTTGAAAGAGTAACTTATTAACAGAATATATAAAATCGCATAGCAACCGTTCCGTGTTAGTCAGAAATATCTAAATTGCTAAAATGGTGCAGCCCTCGGTGCGTTTCGAGGCAGAAAACAGGTGATTTCAGTGAGTGCAGAAGGAGACAGAAGCCAGGGAGCTCGGTCCTGATGATTTTAAATAAACAAAACCAAATTATATAGTTTAAAGATGTGTTTTGCTTTTTCCAATCAAACCAATACTTTGCATTCTTAGAAATATAAAAATTTAACATTCAGCCAACCAAATAGAAGAATTACTGCATGACTCTAGGACACTGTCTTGTTTTTCTCTTTTAACAATATTTTAATCAAGAATTCTACAACATTATGACCCAGCGTCTACATAACCTGATCTAAAATCTAAAATCTGTCAAAACAACACAGTCAGCTAATTGCGTGGGAAACAAACATTACAACATTTTTAAAAGCTCAAGTTGTAATTTCACCGTCTTTAAAACTCAGAATCCAAATCAGATTACCGCCCAATTTTCAGAAACATTTCCCCTTCGTTCTAACACGTCTCCGGGTAACAAATAATCCAGGCTCCATCAGAAAAATCAGGAAATGACAGCAATTTCTCTCCCTCGGATTACGTCACTGTCTTCATTAATGGTTTCCTTCCCAGCCGCACACACACACACACACACGCACACGCACACGCACACGCACACGCACACGCACACGCACACACACACACACACACAGATAAGAGCGGCCTGGTCATCGCTCTGGAATGCACAACCACAGCTGGCCTATGTTCAACCAACGATGGCTGTTTCTCGCTAAATACTTAACCACTTGAAAAATGTTTAACTTAATGGGGGGGAAAGGTACAAGGCTGTATTAGCAACGTTCACATGCTAGCTCAGACTACACAGCAATGATTAATCTGGGTCCAATAATGTAAAGCTGGTGGCCTCAGTGGAGATGTTATTGCTTTGCCTCGGGTGTAGCATGAGCCGCGATGCTAAAGTCAGCTCTGGGTAGAATTAGGTCCAATTATCGTTGTAAGAATACACATTTTCTCATGGTATTTTTAAGCTCCCGAATTACATACATGCAAGATACAGAGAGATCATTATAAGCAAAGACATGACATCTTACGGAGAAAATATTGTTTTGTTACTGTTCCAGCCAGATGGTTTAAATATGGACAAAATGGATTAGCTGAAATATTATTAGAGTGGGATGTCTGTTTGTGGATTGTAAAAGTACTGATCTTTACAATGTCATGTTTTTGAAAGACCACAACAAAGGTAAAAACATATAACTGTAAACTGAAAGCAAAATTATTAATAATAATAATAATAATGCATCGGTTTTATATAGCGCTTTTTTGACACGCTTCACATGTGTCATTATTCATTCACTCCATACACGGTGGTGATAAACTACTACTGTAGCCACAGCTGCCCTGGGGCACACTGACAGAAGCGAGGCAACCAGTATGTGCCCCCCCCGACCACCACCAACCATTCACACCAGACTCATTCTAGGCAATGGGGGTGAAGTGTCTTGCCTAAGGACACAACAGCAGTTTGGCACTTTACAGCCGCAGCCGCCCCACTGTGACACCTGCTGTTCCCAGAGGTTAAGTGTCTTGCCCAAGGACACAACGACAGTAGTCAGTGGGAGTCGATGGTGAGTGTCTTGAGCGGGGCTTGAACCCACGACCTTCTGGCTCAAAGGCCAACGCTCTACCAACTGAGCTACTGCCGCCCATTAGAGCTGTCAAAATTATCGCGACGCACGTTAATTTTTTTTTTTTCATTCATTACGCGGCGCCGCAACGTGAAAGACCTTCCACACACGCACAGAACTACTCTCCGCTTGTTGTGTCTTTGTGTAACCGGTGCGTAACACACCTGTGAAGCCGAACAATGTGTCTCCGCCCGCTTCCAAACTAAACTCGCTAAATTAAAGCTGAGGTACCTAGTTTTTCCACAGCCTTTATGAGACAGAGAAAAAGAAGAAAGAGGAGGCTTTAGCTGAAGCGGATTACAGTATGTCAATAATGTGAATGCCATTTAACAAATACATTTATCTTTCCATCCAAACAACCATTTACAGAAAAATATGGCATCATTTTGCTGATAGTTTGAAATGCGATAAACTACGATTAATAAATGTTTATGCTGTAATTAACTCGATAAAAAAATAGTAATCGTTTGACAATCGTTAATGGCTTTTTAACATCACGGCCAGGGGACTACAGATGAAAAATAGCCTCCTTGGCTAATTCTGGCTTTTTTAACCCCTGTTTTATCATGTGTTTTATTAAATTGCATTGTCCCCTTTCAAAGAAACTAAACTGAAACTGAAACAGCCCTAAAAATTATATATATTTTCAAAATCATGAAATCCCTACGGGTATAAATACAGTATACATTTCGTATTTTATTTTTTCTGTTTCAATTTCAGTTTTCCTTTTGATTGAGGTCAGGACTTTGACTGGGCCGTCCAAAAAAGTCAGTTGTGAAAAATGTGCAACACTTTCAGTACTTTTGTAACCCACTGCGGTGTCGGAACAGCAGTGGGTTGCAATGTTGAAAATATAGCAATATGTTACAAAGCATCTGTGATATCAAACTGTGCTTTAAAAGAATTTCAATGTGCTTAGGCCTATCACAAAACATGTCTCTATTTAAAATACAGGATTTAGTGAAAAATAAAAACGCAACAGTGTCAAACCTCTATAATCAGGGACGGATCAAATACTTAAAGTCCCTGTTCCTGTTCTCAAATGCTTCAACAAAATGAGTTATGTCTCAGTGCACATATGTCTTTTTTCATAGTGAGAGTAGCATGCTAATGTGGCTAAGTCGACTATTCTTTAAAAAAAAATACTTAAAAAAAACTAACTCTAGCTAATGTAGCTTACTTGGGTTGACTCTGGCTAATGTGGCTAAAATGAGATAATTTTTGTTAATGTGGCTAGCTTGCGACAAATCTGGCTAATGTGACAAACTAGCTAATCCTTGCAAATGTGGCTAACTTGCTCTTGCTAGCATTAATGGTAACTAGTGATGAACCCTGTTAATTTTGTGGAAAAGATGCTTCTAATAATTAGCATCAGAAAAATAATGTATATAAAATGATAAGGAAAACGTTATGACTGCCACAAACTGTTAGCAATTTAATCTAAAATATATTTGTTTTCCTTCGCCAATTTGGTCAAAATACTCAATATGTTACTGTTTACGCAGCAGAGTGAGTTATGGAGCAGCCATAAAACACCAAGATTTGGAAGTATAACCGTTTCATCTTCCTGCCAACACATCACAATAAACAAGCAAAAACCCAAGATACACAAGATGCTATTAATACAATTCTCCTGAAAGATAATGGCTCTCTGATGAACAGCCACTTTTTATAGCCCCCTGTCCTCGGATTAATTTCACCTCGCAGCTGGAAGACCAAAATAAAACCACAACAGCTGGTCTAAGAAAAAAATAAAACAGTAAAATAAAATGTTTAAAAAAACCCGGGGGCTTCAAAGCGGGGAAGATTCCGCAGACAGCCGGCCCAGCGAAGGCAGTACTCACATGGATCTCTGCTGATGAACTGTGGCCCGGGGCTCTGCTGGGATGGAGGGGGATTGGGAGTGCCAACCAGCTTGTTCTTGGCCATTTTGGTGTTGGCCTTGGCAAACTCCAACCGCAGCGTTTGTGGGATTTCTGGATCAAACCGGACGCCCTGGGATCAAAGACAAGAGCATGAGTGGTCAGAGGGAAAACGGCTTCCTAGAACGGCATCGTTTCACAGAGCAGTTCAAAGAGAAAAGTTATTAGCTGCGCAAAACCACAGGAATGACTGTTAAATCATCACTTATTCATTTACACAAAATCCACTTTCTCCAAGCATTTCCAAGTACGACATCATGACTGTACACAGCGCGAGTTATAGACTGAGATTTGATGAAAGCCGTCGTCATGTTTTGTTATTTTCAGACTTGCTACTGCTTAGATGAGCTGGCTTCTTGGAACATTGCAAAAAGTCGGCCCTTGGGAATGACTGTCAGAGAGATTAGGGTTCACCGCATGACCACTCTTAATAAGGTTAACCATTAGTTTTGGCAATGCTGTGCTTTGGAGACCGTACCCTCTTAAATACATTGTGTTTTTCCTGACTTTAACCACTGAACTAATGACGCTGTTCATAATGACAGACCTCACATGGAGTTTGAAGGTTGGGTAGTTTCTTTACTTTTACTTACTCCATTCTGAGCACAAGTTGGTGAAATACTTTGGAATCTGGCAACAATATGGACTCTTTTGAATTGCCTGGGAATATCTACTTTGTTCAGAAAATGCCATCTCATTGTTATGTGTCAAAAGAATTACCAGGAAGTGTAAAAACGTGAAGCAGCTGAATCATGTTTAGCTTAAGGTGGAATGTAAAGTTATTCTAGTTCAGACGTGCAGTATTCGATGACACATGAAAACCGCATTATGTCACAGATAACTCCTGGTTAAGGGCCAAAAGGGGCCTCTCCACAATAACTACTGAACCTTGTGGCTGTAATGTAATATCAGACATCGAATCCTGTGTTTGGCAGGAGCTACAGAGAGAGCAATGTTCAAATCGAGCCATAAATACTGCTGAGGTGTGGGGATGAGGCTGCTGGGTGACTACTGACATACCAGGGGCCATTCTAAGCCTCGCCGAGGTATCAAGGGATTTGCCTACAATCATAAATGTTGATTGGAAAAAAGAAGAAAAAAGAAGATATTGACTTGGATTTAGGCGAGTTTGCTACAGATGTGGTTGACCGACAATGACCCACATTCTCTGCGATGAAAATTATATTCAACAGCTATTTGGAGCATTTACAAACTCACTTTTTAGCCCAAAAATAGACAAATATGACAGATGTTTTGTTATACACTCGGACATGATTTGTAACACTAGAAAGAGTTTATATACAGTATTTGATTATCCACCTCCAGAAATGTACGTACTGTGGCTTTAAACTAAAAGATAGAGTTTAATTATCTGAACCAGGAAGTCGCAAGATAATGTGCAATAATTCTGCTTATGTTAACGTCAGCTTTATCTGCATAGCGCATTTATAACAACGCCACTTTTTTAGGTGGTCTCGATCCGCTTCCAAACAAACTCTGGTCCAGGTCGATTCAGGTTTGAATACAACCGGTGTCGATCCAACACAACTCCAGAATACGTGCATTTTTTGGCCTTAACAAGCCGCAGACAGAAACTGTGAGGAATCAGCCACGCGTCACAGATGCTAACTATGCTGCTAACGCTACACAACAACAACATGAGCCGTGGGCAGACCTGGAGCAGCAGGAGACACTGTGCCTCCTTCAAATTTGGGCAGAGGCATATTTAACCCAACTTCTGGAAAAGTCACACAAGTGCGGCCCTTTTTCTCTAAAAAAGCAAACTTAGGCAGAGCAGACATGCAGCACGTACGAGCTCTACATTTTCTTCCATTTCCACATATTCTCCGTGAACTCTCGCTGTCCAAGCGCTGATCGTCACACGCGTCCATATGTTTATTAAAAAAGTTCACTTGCAAAAAGTCCAGGCTGAATACGAACCGTAGCAAAAGAAAAATGTTTGGTCCGCTTTTGGTTCAGACCAAGCAAGCGGAGCAAAGGACTTTTCTGGTCTGAATACGCTCATAGTAAGTATGTTTCAACCATAATACATATATTTAAAATTGTCCCCTTAAATTTGTCAGGCTCAAATTAATTAAATGCAAGATACAGAAAATCAGAAGAGAATATTGTTGTATGGATAAAACTGATTTGGCTTGATTTGGACCCAGGACAGCACATTAAATAGGCCTGGCTTAAACAGATCTTTTTTGTAATAAAACTTGAAATCCCCATCAAAAACCATCGTGACCAGCAGCGCAAATTATGAAAAAGACCATATTTACTTTTCACAAAAGCTCTACTCTTCTGCAATGAAGGCAGCGATTTGTTCAACCAAGCTCCGTGAATTAGTGAGACAGCGAAGTCTTTTTTATTCCACCAGGCCGCGTAAACAGCCTCTAATTAACCTCCTTTGATTGTCTATAAAACACAGAGAGATCGGATCAATGGAGAGGAGAGCGCTGGAGTTCTCTGCAGTAAAAAATGTGGCTTCTCTGTTGCAAAAAGGAGAGATGGGTCTTCTCATGGAGGGAGGAGTATTAACTGGGATATACAGGGGCTCAGAAGTCTCCCAGCCTCTGCCACTCTGAGATCTAATAAGAACATGTTCATAATGAGCAGTTTGAACACAGCCATCAGACTTTCACCTTGATTCGTGTAATCCTTTTAACTTCTTATACTTTTAATGATGCACTGAGTCACGTCAAATTCTAAGTGGGAGTGAGTTTCTCGTCCATTTCTACGCCCCACGCATGAGGAGTGTTGGTTAGGGTTCAGCTCGTTCACAGAAGGGCCTTAGTTTTAATAGAATTACAGCCGTTTCCAATTGTCAAAGGTCAGCGCGTGTCTTTTGAATGAAGCAGGCTTTTTTTTTTACAAGATAATATACTGTAACCTACAAGCAATAACATATAATTCATCATTTTGTAATCTAAATTCTATTAGTTTGGAACACTGTCTGAATCATGAACAAGACTTACAGTATGTCCACAGTTAAGACAGCTCTCAGTAAAATTCCTTTAAAGTAGCAATATGTAAGGTTTTCATGTCAAGTCATCATTAAAGGGCCCTAATCTGTCAAAAGGCATTAATAAACCATGTTCTTTTCAAATACTTCTTTAACTGATAACAGTAGTTCAGCCGAGATTAGTTTTACAGCTCAAAAATCTTCTAATTGTTTTCATTTCTATAGGTTATAGATTTGTTGTTGACAAAACTCTTGTCTATTCAGCTGTTATGGTCCCAGCTGGATTCGTCTGCATATCTGGCAACCTGAGTCAGGGAGAGTGGGAGAGGCTGCAGTACCACTTTTGGCCACATTTTTACACACTGCTGCTTAAACTGGGAAATTCTATGTTTTATCCTAGAGATTTAAATGAATAGTTTACATAAGAACATCTTATTCGACATGATCCAAGGAAGATCTGTGATTGGAAAGCTGCCTCATTAAATCCAGTTTTGGGATAAATACATTCCAGACATTGGCATAAATCTAAACTTACGAGCCCAAGCGGTGGATGATAGCGGGAAATGCATTCTGTGCTGCTGTTCCCTGTGTACGCGTGACTTGCGTGTGGCGTGCGAGTGGCGTTCTGTTTTCAGACTTTTGCAATACACCAGCACAAAAAGTCTGCAAACAGAGCGTGTGTACATGTTGTGCGGGCTTCCCACTCTTCCAGATCGACCCATAGATTGCCATCCATTTATCGAGAACTTCTGGCTCAGACCATTTCCATCCATCCATTTTCTTCCCTTTAATCCATTTCTGGGTCAGGGGGGTGGCAGTCAGAGATGCACCAGCCCCTCACTGACCCTCTGCAGGTGGTGAGTCCACAGGAGGACGGCTGCTCTCTGACTGTGAGCATAGCCTTGATCTTTCAGTGGGGGCTTTGGGCAAAGTGGGGTTAAGTGTCTTGCCCAAGGACACAACGACAGCAGTCATCAGTGGGAGTCGGTGGAGAAGGTGTAGAGGTGGGAAATCAGACCATTTCTTCAGGTTTAAAAGATTAAAAAGGGTTCCAAGCTTCTCACAAACAAATAAATACAATCAAGGATACACTACTGGACCAATGTAGGATTACTAACTCAATCTGAGATATAAGAGATTACACTGCCCACGACGATTATTTGCTTCTATTTCGGCACTTTGTAGTAATAATGTTAATAATTTAGGAGCAGACACCAATCCAGCTTCATCCGCCGCTGGGCTGTGGTGGCGCCCTCCAACTCACCCAAAGGAAATCTCAAGACATTCAACATGACATGGGACCATTTTTCAATTTATAAATTTAAAAGCTTTCAAAACCCACCCTGTCATAGACTTAAAACCCAACTAAAGCACAATATTTCATCTTTTCCGTTGCCTTTTAGCTGCTCTCATCCATCCTCTCTCTAACCGATATGCAGAAAGATGTTTACAAACTCTGCCTTATCACCATACGACCCCGGGGAACCAAGCTTCTTCCCCCCCCCAAAAAATAACATTCTCAACTTGTATTCCCAGCGAGCCGGTTCCAGAACAGCCTCACTATTGTTGGCACGAAAATCAGATGGAACCATTTCAATCCCTTTCTCCACTTGCTTTGTTTTGGGTCTTTGAAGCAGGTGCGCACGACACATCGGAAAAAGTTGACCGACTCCACTCGAAGTTGTCGCACTTTGGTGTTATGATAAAAGCCCGTCTGGTTCAGTGACAGCAGCCTCGGTTTTAAAGAAGCGTGGGCGGCGAGTTCGTTGGCATTAAACAAACAGCGGCAAATACAGACGTGTGTGTGAGGAGAAAAGGAGTAAAGCTCGCTATGGAGGACTGGTGTTCTGACTTCTAAAGGTAATACTGAAATAAGTTAGATTAAAATTAAACCCAAGATCAATATCTGCTTTTTTTCCACATGGGCCAAGAGCTAATTATCCTGTGCTGAAAGTTGGTGACCTTGCAGGATGCAGGGAGGAGCGGCGCAAGGGGAAGGCTTTGGTTCTGGAGAGGGCTGTATGCAATAGTCCTCGTACGCCAACATTTTTGGACTAATTGCTTTGTGTGTGCTTTTTCTAATCATAATAATAATAATAGTTTTAGACTCTTAAAGACCCTTGAGAGAAAAGAAAGCAAGCGTTAAAAAAATAACCAATAATTATCATGAGAATGTAGCTTAAAGACCTCCCTGGAGAATTGGGACTGGACCCTACGCACTGGCACCCATCATCGGGAACAAATGAGGGGCGCCAGGTTGGAAGTGCAAGTGTTGGGCCTTTATGGTGGTACATTCTCCTCTATGCAGGATGAATCTCAGCTGGTTATTGTGGCTTCTCAAAACCTTGTCCTTAAGCTTCTTTTAAGAGACAGAAGTACAGCCTTGAAACATGACAAGGTAATAACATTGCTATCATTTAGTCGTCTGAATCTAATAAGTTTCTAAGTCTGATGAGTGTGTGTGCAGTGAGAGGAACGCCCAACGCAGATACGCTGGCTCTGAATGTTCTCAAGGGCAGTGAGGGAAGTCCTGATTTTTGGGATTACCACTTTGGGATTATAAATCTGTGGTTTAGTGTTTTCTGTGTTCCTGGTGTTTATATTTCCATTTTGGGCTAAATTAGGACTGGCCAATCAGATGCATTTATTTGCGGGGGAAACTCCAGCTTAGAAACCATGTTAGCAACACATCTGCCCCTGCTACGGTGCAAAAAACACTCTCATAACAAATGCCCATATAAGGAAATTGGCTCCAGCTAGCTTATGGTCAAATCGGCTTCTTCCAGAATTCAGCAAAGACTATGGTGTTTTTTTTTCCCTTCTTCTCCATTTGTTTTATTCATTGCCCTCTTATTCTTGTGTTATATACTGTATGTTGATGTGTTGTTGTATCAACAATAAAAAAAAAAAAAGATGAAAACCAAAAAGCATGAGTCAGTCAGTCCTAACATACTGTACATGACTTTGAGCTTCCATATTCATTGTATCTATATAATCATTGCAAGTGGATGTTGTAAATAGATTTGAATATATTTTAGCTGTAGAGGGTTTAATACGGCTAAGTATGACCCATAGACTGTAAATAATAACAGATGTAGTCAGGTCTATCTCCGCCGTTCTAACTAATGGGCCAAAAATTGGGCTTTCATGGAGTGATTCAAAATGGCGGTGGGGGGTGGAAAATGTGAAAAAACACATCTGTGCATGTGTCAGCTGCACGAGCTCCATTCATTTAAACGAGTGACTTCTAAAGTCCACAGCGACTAAACTAGACTGGTCCAGAACACTCAGCATTGACACACATGTGGAACGGAGCTTTGGGCCAAGAGACACTTTTGGACCATCCTGTAAAGACGTTTTCCAGAGGTAAGAAGATGCTATATGTTAGCATTGGCTAATTCTTATTCCGGGTCTACCCCCACAGGCCCGGGGTGGTACTGCAGCATGTCAGCGCACGTCCTTTTGGCCACTTTTGAGCCTGGACCCGTCCACACTGGTATGGCCTTGATATTATGGCATTATCTCACACAAATGTACACAAAAACGCTAAGCAACTCATTGATTAACCAAAGGAATAAAATAATTACTCTCTCAACTATCAAAAAGATTTGTTTAAACATATTATTTTATCGCAATCATTTTCTGAAGGAATAAATCATCCCATCACACACCACTGGTTCTGGAGACGGGCCCAGTCATGCGTGTGGTGTTGTACTTGTAAATGCTTTCTCTTATGCACATCACAGACACACAACCCTTGCATCCATCTCCAGACGCACACACAGTTGCTGAGTTGGTAGAAGAGAAGAGGGCACGACACTTACGTTCAAGGCATTCTTAGCAGCCTCCGCCTCTGATCGGCTGTCAAAGCTGACAAACCCCACCGGCTGCGGAGACATGCAGACAGAACAAAAGACAAGAAAATGTGGTTAACGGCACAATACTGAGTCTGCACTTCTGTCCATGAGCGACATCCACATGCACCAGGGGGTTTGTTATGATATTCATCCCGTCCATCGTCTCCTGTTTACGCTGGCAGAACGCTCACCGGACACTGGCTTTTTACTCGAGTTCATCGTTCAGCTCCCCCGTGTCCAAATATGGGCAATATGTGAAAGGCGAGGAGCAGAGGAGAAACAGACAGACAAGGAAAGGGGGAAATGAAAGTATGAAGGTGGTTCCTATGCAAGCCTGTCACTCAGTAATCAGGGCATATTGATTTAGTGTATCGTGTCCAAAACAAGTCCATTAGAGCTGCAGCAATAAATCAAGTGTCAGAAACTGGAAAAATACTGCTCAACTTTTTTAAATGTCAATTTCACGACCACTTATGAACCACAGGGAAAGGAAAATAAGGTTTGGGAGCGCTTTGAGCCAGTCTGTTATTGCCATGTTTGTGGTTGGCTTCTGTATTACCTGACTATGGGTGAAAATGGGCGAAAAACTTACCAAAAATAATAATTTCTCATCAAATACAGAGCTGGCACAAACACGTAACTCCGCCCCTGATGTCATCGTACCACTATCTCATTACAGCCAGAGCCGTTTTCCGCCATTCTCCACAAATTATAAACATTTATATTAGTAATAATAATAATAATACATCGGGTTTACAGTATATGCCGCTTTTCAAAAACTCAAAGACGCTTCAGAGAGTTCCAGAGGTGAGGGGGGAGAGAGTTCCAGAGGTGAGGAGGGAGAGAGTTCCAGAGGTGAGGGAGGAGAGAGTTCCAGAGGTGAGGGAGGAGAGAGTTCCAGAGGTGAGGGAGGAGAGAGTTCCAGAGGTGAGGGGGGAGAGAGTTCCAGAGGTGAGGGAGGAGAGAGTTCCAGAGATGAGGGAGGAGAGAGTTCCAGAGGTGAGGGAGGAGAGAGTTCCAGAGATGAGGGGGGAGAGAGTTCCAGAGGTGAGGGGGGAGAGAGTTCCAGAGATGAGGGAGGAGAGAGTTCCAGAGGTGAGGGGGGAGAGAGTTCCAGAGGTGAGGGGGGAGAGAGTTCCAGAGATGAGGGAGGAGAGAGTTCCAGAGGTGAGGGGGGAGAGTTCCAGAGGTGAGGGAGGAGAGAGTTCCAGAGGTGAGGGAGGAGAGAGTTCCAGAGGTGAGGGAGGAGAGAGTTCCAGAGGTGAGGGAGAAGAGAGTTCCAGAGGTGAGGGAGGAGAGAGTTCCAGAGGTGAGGGAGGAGAGAGTTCCAGAGATGAGGGGGGAGAGAGTTCCAGAGATGAGGGGGGAGAGAGTTCCAGAGATGAGGGAGGAGAGAGTTCCAGAGATGAGGGGGGAGAGAGTTCCAGAGGTGAGGGGGGAGAGAGTTCCAGAGGTGAGGGAGGAGAGAGTTCCAGAGGTGAGGGAGAAGAGAGTTCCAGAGGTGAGGGAGGAGAGAGTTCCAGAGGTGAGGGAGGAGAGAGTTCCAGAGGTGAGGGAGGAGAGAGTTCCAGAGATGAGGGAGGAGAGAGTTCCAGAGGTGAGGGGGGAGAGAGTTCCAGAGGTGAGGGAGGAGAGAGTTCCAGAGATGAGGGAGGAGAGAGTTCCAGAGGTGAGGGAGAAGAGAGTTCCAGAGGTGAGGGAGGAGAGAGTTCCAGAGGTGAGGGAGGAGAGAGTTCCAGAGGTGAGGGAGGAGAGAGTTCCAGAGGTGAGGGAGGAGAGAGTTCCAGAGATGAGGGGGGAGAGAGTTCCAGAGATGAGGGGGGAGAGAGTTCCAGAGATGAGGGAGGAGAGAGTTCCAGAGATGAGGGGGGAGAGAGTTCCAGAGATGAGGGGGGAGAGAGTTCCAGAGATGAGGGGGGAGAGAGTTCCAGAGATGAGGGGGGAGAGAGTTCCAGAGGTGAGGGAGGAGAGAGTTCCAGAGGTGAGGGTGGAGAGAGTTCCAGAGATGAGGGAGGAGAGAGTTCCAGAGATGAGGGAGGAGAGAGTTCCAGAGGTGAGGGAGGAGAGAGTTCCAGAGATGAGGGGGGAGAGAGTTCCAGAGGTGAGGAGGGAGAGAGTTCCAGAGGTGAGGGAGGAGAGAGTTCCAGAGGTGAGGGTGGAGAGAGTTCCAGAGATGAGGGAGGAGAGAGTTCCAGAGATGAGGGGGGAGAGAGTTCCAGAGATGAGGGGGGAGAGAGTTCCAGAGATGAGGGAGGAGAGAGTTCCAGAGATGAGGGGGGAGAGAGTTCCAGAGATGAGGGGGGAGAGAGTTCCAGAGGTGAGGAGGGAGAGAGTTCCAGAGGTGAGGAGGGAGAGAGTTCCAGAGGTGAGGGGGGAGAGAGTTCCAGAGGTGAGGGGGAAGAGAGTTCCAGAGATGAGGGGAGAGAGTTCCAGAGGTGAGGGGGGAGAGAGTTCCAGAGGTGAGGGAGGAGAGAGTTCCAGAGGTGAGGGAGGAGAGAGTTCCAGAGGTGAGGGGGGAGAGAGTTCCAGAGGTGAGGGGGGAGAGAGTTCCAGAGGTGAGGGGGGAGAGAGTTCCAGAGGTGAGGAGGGAGAGAGTTCCAGAGGTGAGGGGGGGAGAGAGTTCCAGAGGTGAGGGGGGAGAGAGTTCCAGAGGTGAGGAGGGAGAGAGTTCCAGAGGTGAGGGGGGAGAGAGTTCCAGAGGTGAGGGAGGAGAGAGTTCCAGAGGTGAGGGAGGAGAGAGTTCCAGAGATGAGGGGGGAGAGAGTTCCAGAGATGAGGGAGGAGAGAGTTCCAGAGGTGAGGGAGAAGAGAGTTCCAGAGGTGAGGGAGGAGAGAGTTCCAGAGGTGAGGGAGGAGAGAGTTCCAGAGATGAGGGGGGAGAGAGTTCAAGAGGTGAGGGAGGAGAGAGTTCCAGAGATGAGGGGGGAGAGAGTTCCAGAGATGAGGGGGGAGAGAGTTCCAGAGATAAGGGAGGAGAGAGTTCCAGAGATGAGGGGGGAGAGAGTTCCAGAGATGAGGGGGGAGAGAGTTCCAGAGATGAGGGAGGAGAGAGTTCCAGAGATGAGGGCGGAGAGAGTTCCAGAGGTGAGGGAGGAGAGAGTTCCAGAGATGAGGGGGGAGAGAGTTCCAGAGGTGAGGGAGGAGAGAGTTCCAGAGGTGAGGGTGGAGAGAGTTCCAGAGATGAGGGAGGAGAGAGTTCCAGAGATGAGGGAGGAGAGAGTTCCAGAGGTGAGGGAGGAGAGAGTTCCAGAGATGAGGGGGGAGAGAGTTCCAGAGGTGAGGAGGGAGAGAGTTCCAGAGGTGAGGGTGGAGAGAGTTCCAGAGGTGAGGGTGGAGAGAGTTCCAGAGATGAGGGAGGAGAGAGTTCCAGAGATGAGGGGGGAGAGAGTTCCAGAGGTGAGGGAGGAGAGAGTTCCAGAGGTGAGGGTGGAGAGAGTTCCAGAGATGAGGGAAGAGAGAGTTCCAGAGATGAGGGAGGAGAGAGTTCCAGAGGTGAGGGAGGAGAAAGTTCCAGAGATGAGGGGGGAGAGAGTTCCAGAGGTGAGGAGGGAGAGAGTTCCAGAGGTGAGGGAGGAGAGAGTTCCAGAGGTGAGGGTGGAGAGAGTTCCAGAGATGAGGGAGGAGAGAGTTCCAGAGATGAGGGGGGAGAGAGTTCCAGAGATGAGGGGGGAGAGAGTTCCAGAGATGAGGGAGGAGAGAGTTCCAGAGATGAGGGGGGAGAGAGTTCCAGAGATGAGGGGGGAGAGAGTTCCAGAGGTGAGGAGGGAGAGAGTTCCAGAGGTGAGGGGGGAGAGAGTTCCAGAGGTGAGGGGGAAGAGAGTTCCAGAGATGAGGGGGAGAGAGTTCCAGAGGTGAGGGGGGAGAGAGTTCCAGAGGTGAGGGGGGAAGAGAGTTCCAGAGATGAGGGAGGAGAAAGTTCCAGAGATGAGGGAGGAGAGAGTTCCAGAGATGAGGGAGAAGAGAGTTCCAGAGATGAGGGTGGAGAAAGTTCCAGAGGTGAGGGGGGAGAGAGTTCCAGAGGTGAGGGGGGAGAGAGTTCCAGAGATGAGGGGGGAGAGAGTCCCAGAGGTGAGGAGGGAGAGAGTTCCAGAGGTGAGGGAGGAGAGAGTTCCAGAGATAAGGGGGGGGAGAGTTCCAGAGGTGAGGGGGGAGAGAGTTCCAGAGATGAGGGGGGAGAGAGTTCCAGAGGTGAGGAGGGAGAGAGTTCCAGAGGTGAGGGGGGAGAGAGTTCCAGAGGTGAGGGGGAAGAGAGTTCCAGAGGTGAGGGGGGAGAGAGTTCCAGAGGTGAGGAGGGACAGAGTTCCAGAGATGAGGCGGGGGGGGGGGGGGGGTGAGAGTTCCAGAGGTGAGGGGGGAGAGAGTTCCAGAGATGAGGGGGGAGAGAGTTCCAGAGGTGAGGAGGGAGAGAGTTCCAGAGGTGAGGGGGGAGAGAGTTCCAGAGGTGAGGGGGAAGAGAGTTCCAGAGATGAGGGGGAGAGAGTTCCAGAGGTGAGGGGGAGAGAGTTCCAGAGGTGAGGGGGAAGAGAGTTCCAGAGATGAGGGAGGAGAGAGGGGGGGGGGGGGGGGAGAGTTCCAGAGGTGAGGGGGGAGAGAGTTCCAGAGATGAGGGGGGAGAGAGTTCCAGAGGTGAGGGGGGAGAGAGTTCCAGAGGTGAGGGGGGAGAGAGTTCCAGAGGTGAGGGGGAAGAGAGTTCCAGAGATGAGGGGGAGAGAGTTCCAGAGGTGAGGGGGGAGAGAGTTCCAGAGGTGAGGGGGAAGAGAGTTCCAGAGATGAGGGAGGAGAAAGTTCCAGAGATGAGGGAGGAGAGAGTTCCAGAGATGAGGGGGAGGAGAGAGTTCCAGAGATGAGGGGGGAGAGAGTTCCAGAGATGAGGGGGGAGAGAGTTCCAGAGGTGAGGAGGGAGAGAGTTCCAGAGGTGAGGGGGGAGAGAGTTCCAGAGGTGAGGGGGAAGAGAGTTCCAGAGATGAGGGGGAGAGAGTTCCAGAGGTGAGGGGGGAGAGAGTTCCAGAGGTGAGGGGGAAGAGAGTTCCAGAGATGAGGGGAGGAGAAAGTTCCAGAGATGAGGGAGGAGAGAGTTCCAGAGATGAGGGAGAAGAGAGTTCCAGAGATGAGGGTGGAGAAAGTTCCAGAGGTGAGGGGGGAGAGAGTTCCAGAGGTGAGGGGGGAGAGAGTTCCAGAGATGAGGGGGGAGAGAGTTCCAGAGATGAGGGAGGAGAGAGTTCCAGAGATAAGGCGGGGGGGGGGGGGGGGAAGAGTTCCAGAGGTGAGGGAGGAGAGAGTTCCAGAGATGAGGGGGGAGAGAGTTCCAGAGGTGAGGGAGGAGAGAGTTCCAGAGATGAGGGGGGAGAGAGTTCCAGAGGTGGGGGGGGAGAGAGTTCCAGAGGTGAGGGAGGAGAGAGTTCCAGAGGTGAGGGAGGAGAGAGTTCCAGAGATGAGGGGGGAGAGAGTTCCAGAGGTGAGGGAGGAGAGAGTTCCAGAGATGAGGGGGGAGAGAGTTCCAGAGGTGGGGGGGGAGAGAGTTCCAGAGAATGGGAGCAGAGATGGCGAAAGCTCGGTCCCCTAGGTTTCGACGGGAGAGACTGTCGGGCTGTAGAAGTTTATGAACATTGGTCATTGATTCTCTGATCTCTGATTCGTAAAGTCCTCTGAAATAACTACTGCTGTGATTTAGGGCAATACAAGAATATAAAAGGTTAATTAAAATTGAAATAAATTAGTTTTGACAATTTTTCAGGTGAAACGATGTCCATTACAATCACAGGTCTGTGGTTGCAGCAAGTCGTTTTCAAATATGGAAGAAAAAAAACACACAAATTCAACTCCTCCCTCTGGTGGTAGCAGAGGGAATGGCAGGTGGATGCTTGACCGCCCATATGTTTTCGAATTAATTTTATATTCTAAAACATAAAAAAAAAAATACAATCACATTCATAATAGCCCAAAATAATGCATAATAATTCTTCTTATATGCACTGACTCTATAAAATAAATGAATGGGCAAACATTTCACCTGTGAACGTGCTTTTGACTGTTAACACCTATATATTTGTACCCTGTGTCCAACTGCGGCGCTGCAGAGTCACGCCTGCTCCGTAGTCAAACCTCTATATTCATAAGAGTTTTGAAATATATATAAAATAAGAGTTTGAAGACACGGTTAAGGCCATAGCTATGACTATACACAGAGAAGATGTTTTCCACCAGAAGGCTAAATTAAAACTTAAAAACTATGAATGTGTAAAATAAGCCTCGAGGTCATTTTTCTCCCACTCAAAGCTTTGAAACTTGTGCATTCAAAAGAAATCCCAATCCTACGGGAAAATGCATCGGGATTTTACTTTAAGAGCCTTAAGGAACCATCCCGCTCCAAAACCATGAATTTTATAGATTTTTTTTTAAATATCCGCAAAACTCAATCCGTGCTCATCGAAAAAATATGAAAGTCAGATTAATGAGATGAATGGTTTAATAACTAACAGAATCAAGGACGTTTTTTGAAGATATTTACACATTTTACCTGCATTTAACCCCGTTTTTATCGCCTCTAATCCTGCCTCTGTCCAGTTTTCGGCTTTTGATGTGGTCGCTGTGTGTTTGATTCAGAACAAAACCCCATCACATCAAACCAAGTCACTTTCACCTCTTCGCAAAACTTCTTTTGTGTTCTAACTTTTGTCGAAAACACAAAAAACCCCAAAAACACCAGACATTATGCCGCAGTGTTAGAAGAGAAAATGAATTCACTAAACATGCCTCTCCCACGGGTCACGCTGCTGCCTGTGATCTGCAAAAGCATCGCAGGGTTATGGGAATTTTGTGCAAGTGAAAGAGAAGAAAGAGAAGGAGACGGAGGAGGGGTAAAGACAACGGAGGGGTATGTGAAGACGTCAGGAGTCTACAAAGTATAAATAGAAAGGCTGCAGCTCTTGCTATATAAGGAAGTAACTGTGGTGGGCTTTGATTGAAAAGTGCAGAAAGATCAATGGATTTCAGGAGAGTCGTCGCTGCTTTCACAAGTGTTACTGGACCCTCAGACAAGAATGCAGTTTACAGTTAGAGTAGTTGACGCTGGAGAACCTGACTTTGGTAAATTAACATGTCCGCAACACTTTGATTGTTCTTTTTGCAGAGAACACATGACGCCTTTGTTCTCAGTATTAAACCGTCTGATAATGGTTAGAATCATGCTAAAAGTATTGATAGCTAATGGGGCAGGACAAGAGGACACACAGTTCTTTGCAATTGGCTTTTTAAGTTGTTTGGAGAGAATAGTTCCTAAACACAAAACTCATATAATAAGAACTGAAATACATATTCATTTTGAGTATTTTAAGAAGAAAATCTAAATATCTTGAAAAGTTATTAATTGCTTGTTTTGTCTTTTGCTAACCCCTGTGTCTTCTTTAGTTCTACTTCCTGTTCTACTTCCTGTTTGAGTACGTGCCCGCCGGCTCAGATGGTTTTGCTCTGACAAGAATGCAGTTTACAGTTAGAGTAGTTAAAGCTGGAGAACCCGACTTTGGTTCTGTTTCATGAATACATTTTGTTTGTGCAACAGAATGTGTTTTGTGGTTTAGGAAAATTCATCTTATTTGGTTCTTTCACCGGACAATAGTAGGTATATGTGTTTTTAGACTGGTATTGAAGCACTTTCAGCCTCTACAGCTAGTTATGTTAGCTAAGAAACATAGCTACTACTTATTTTGTATATTGTGTGTGATCCCTGTGTGCTCAAACTACTGTCCTGTCTGTGCGCTGCAACATTGAAGTTTCCCCACCGTGGGACGAATAAAGGAACTCTGATCTTATCTTAGGTTAGCGATAATAACCAGTGTTGGGCACGTTACTTTGAAAAAGTAATTAGTTATAGTTACTAGTTACTTCTCCCAAAAAGTAACTGAGTTACTAACGGAGTTACTCCACTATAAAAGTAACTAGTTACCAGTAAAAGTAACTATTGCGTTACTTTTTCGTTTTGTTCTGGAACATAATGTGTAAGTAAGTAAGTAAGTTTTTATTTATATACCGCCTTTTCACTGCAGATCTGAGTCTCAAAGCGGTTTACAATTGTTAATTATGGGCATTTGTCTCTCACTCCACACAGAGATGGGAGCGGGGCCAGTACAGGAGGCACATGCCAGAACTATTGGACATATTTTTAGTGGTAGGGGAAACCGGAGTACCCGGAGGAAACCTACGCAGACACGGGGAGAACATGCAAACTCCACTCAGAAAGGCCCTGGTCCGACCGGGATTCGAACCCAGGACCTTCTTGCTGAGAGGCGAGAGTGCTATTCACTCAGCCACCGTGCCATGTGCACCCGACGTGCGCATTTTTACCTTTAACAGTGCCAATATTTCCATCTAGAAAAGGCTGTTTTGCTGCTGAAGTCCTGTTCACTCTTCATCTCTCACTGTGCTGTAAAGCCCGCCACTGTGAATGTGGAAACACCGGTGGCAAGCGGTGAGGCTGGTGAAAGCACTGACTTCAGTCCAATCAGATGAACATATATATCATATAAATCAAGTGGACAGTTTGTTTGGCTACAGCAGAATACGTTTCATGCCCGCATTGTTTGTTCATACAAAACGCAAAACTGTGAGTTATGGGTCTTACCTTATAAATGACCTGCACAAGCCACTTCGGTTCGACCAGTTCCATGTTTAAGTCCAGATAATAGTTTGAGCGTAGATACGTAATCCTCCGTTTGGAAATGAGTCCAATGAGTTTTAAAAAGTAAAACAAAACGCGTGTGTCCTCCATAAACTCCTGTGTTTTGCGGCAGCCGGCTGCATCCAATTTCTAAAATCAACCGCGTTACACTTCACCTCTCTTTCTTATCATTCCTATAGTAATTGAAAAATTACCCTATGTGCATTTTAGATTATGTAAAAATGTGTTATATGTATGTTAGCCAAACCTGTTGCTGTCCTTAGCAGATAAACCAGGAAGAGCAAGGAGCTTATCAATGGAATTGTATGCAGCCGACTTCTGCGCTCTCATGCGCTCCTCTGTGGCTGACCTCACGGTGATACAAGCCGTGGATGAGCGCGATTAAGACCCATATTTGTTTCAAAAACACAATTTATGAGCCATCCTCTCAACTGTAGACATGTAGATTGTAAAGGAAATATGTTTTACATCAGCCAATAATTGCTGGGAGGTTTTCTCATCCTCCCTTCTCTCATGACAACACGTTCATTGTGCGTCTTGAGTAACGCGCAGTAACGGGATGTCGGAAATGATAACGGCGTTATAGTTACTGTCAAAGTAATTAGTTAGATTACTCGTTACTGAAAAAAGTAACGGCGTTAGGACGGGGGGTATTGGAGCTGGAGCTGAAGCTGAAGCTGGAGCTGGAGCTGAAGCTGGAGCTGAAGCTGAAGCTGGAGCTGGAGCTGGAGCTGCAGCTGAAGCTGGAGCTGAAGCTGAAGCTGAAGCTGGAGCTGAAGCTGAAGCTGGAGCTGGAGCTGAAGCTGAAGCTGAAGCTGAAGCTGGAGCTGAAGCTGAAGCTGAAGCTGGAGCTGAAGCTGAAGCTGAAGCTGGAGCTGAAGCTGAAGCTGGAGCTGAAGCTGAAGCTGAAGCTGAAGCTGAAGCTGGAGCTGGAGCTGAAGCTGAAGCTGGAGCTGAAGCTGAAGCTGAAGCTGAAGCTGAAGCTGGAGCTGAAGCTGAAGCTGAAGCTGGAGTGAAGCTGAAGCTGAAGCTGGAGCTGGAGCTGAAGCTGGAGCTGGAGCTGAAGCTGGAGCTGGAGCTGAAGCTGGAGCTGAAGCTGAAGCTGAAGGAGGAGCTTTTAAACACAGTGCTTTGTGTTCATTAACATGCAGAAAACTTGCATAGTCCACATTTTCCACATTGTAGCCGCTTTTCTCAATAACTGAGTGAAGTTGCAGAGTAAGGCTTCAGGGGCCAGTAAAAGAACAACAAAACAGCTGAACATTGCAGCGATAGATTTTTCCACAGAAAGACGTATACGAGGATAATAAATCATTTTACAACAGCTTTTTAAACTGCACAATGTCCAAATGCTACGGTTCTAACTGTAATATTAAGTCATTTTGTAATCAAGTAATATTATGGATGAAATGAAATATAGATGTTCAGCTGGAAATGTTTCAGAGCAAAGGTTTAAGACATGAATTATTTTATCTTCTTTATTTGTCTCTATATATATTGTGAAATGTATAAGCTTTTTTGTATTTTTTGTGTGCACAACATTGTGATCAAATATCAGTCGGTAAAAGTCTTTTTCATTATATGTATTACACTGTGACAAGCCAAACACGTCTTTTTGGAATATTGTATTTAAAATATTGTGAAATATTGTATTATATACAGTAATAAGGATTTTAGTATTATTTTTTACATCTTAAGACAAATCTTAAAGTTAGGGTTAAATCTGGTTTGGACACAGTTGGTTTTAACCCAGTCCAACCTGTAAACTGGTTTGGTATTTAATGTCCACAAAGCTAGCCAAAGCAAGCCAAACTGCTGTATACTGTGCAGACTGTGTGTACTGTGTGTACTGTGTGTACCGTGTGTACTGTGTGTACTGTGTGTATTTTGTGTGTACTGTGTGTACTGTGTGTACAGTGTATACTGTGTGTACCGTGTGTACCGTGTGTACCGTGTGTACTGTGTGTACTGTGCGTACTGTGCGTACTGTGTGTACTGTGCGTACTGTGTGTACTGTGTACTGTGCGTACTGTGTGTACTGTGCATACTGTGTGTACTGTGTGTACTGTGTGTACTGTACGTACTGTGTGTACTGTGCGTACTGTGTGTACTGTGCATACTGTGCGTACTGTGTGTACTGTGCGTACTGTGCGTACTGTGCGTACTGTGTGTACTGTGCGTACTGTGTGTACTGTGCATACTGTGCGTACTGTGTGTACTGTGCGTACTGTGCGTACTGTGCGTACTGTGTGTACTGTGCATACTGTGTGTACTGTGTGTACTGTGCGTACTGTGTGTACTGTGTGTACTGTGTGTACTGTGTTCTGACAAAGATCATAATATTTTCTAACTGCTGTAGTTCATATTAGTATTGATTATTTGGTGATGTTTGTCACTAACGACCGTTTATAAAACACAAACAATAGAGAAGTATGTTGTCCTGAAAACCTATACAGTAAAAAATATACTCATAATAGTCATAATACTGATAAAGAATACAGAAGAATAACAGTTCAAATGGATTCATTATCATTTCCACTCACACATTGCATCAGACGAGTCACATGTTCTGCTAAAATGAACTTAATTGGTCTCTTGGTGAAACAGAGACGTACTTTGTAAATTAAGCCATTGACGTATTTGTCCGAGACCCTCTGTTCCACTGGGGATCACAGGAGAACTAAAACAGCGAGAAACAAACTTATTTTTGTGGATGAAAGTAGACAATCCAGTCTTTCAGAATCTGCTTTCACATTTCACATAGTCTTAGGAAATAATATTCTGTGGGTCTTAAAAATCAGTGGAATCCTCAAAAACGGCAGCAGGCTCTCAACACTTTGATTGTTCTTACTGCAGAGAACACATGACGCCTTGTTCTCAGTTTCATGGTTAGAGTCATGCTAAAACACACACAACTAACAGTATTGATAACTAATGGGGCAGGTAAAGAGGACACAAGATTGCACACATCCATCCATCCATACATTTTCTTCCCCTTAATCCATTTCTGGGTCGGGGGGGGTGGCCCGAGATGCCACCCAGTCCACAGAGCACCAGCCCCCAGCTTGCACATATTTCTTTGTATTTTGGCTTTTTAAGTTGTTTGAAGAGAATAGTTCCTAAACACAAAACTCATATAAATAAGAAGTGAAATATATATTCATTTTGAGTATTTTAAGAAGAAAATCTAAATATCTTGAAAAGTTATTAACTTCTACTTCCTGTTTGAGTACGTGCCCCGCCCACATGAGTATCACCTCCTGTTCCGTCATTGCCTGTTTTTTTCCTTTTTTTCTATTTTTACGCTGGATTTAGATTTTGTCTTTGCTTTGATTGGAATTGTTTCATTCTGTCATGTGGCAATTAATAACAAAATAAAAATCAAGCATAAAATTAGAAAAAAGAAAAAAAACAGGAGACAAACACAAGAACTAAACAAGACATCGGGACGACAATGACGAAACAGGAAGTGAAGGACGACACCGGAAGTGAAGGACAAAACAGGAAGTGAAGGACAACACAGGGTTTAAATACAAGACTAACGAGACACAGGTGATACACATGAGGGCGGGGCAGGTAATCAAGAAACAGGAAGTAGAACTAAAGGAAACAAAACAGGAAATAAACCGTAAACCATGACATATTTGTTTATGGAAATTATTGAAGTCTTAACGTGTGATATCCTCAACAATGGCACATCTATGGGACGCCCAAATATGGACATCCCTCATTAACAAACACAGTGACCAAATTCACAAAGAGACACGTGCTCGTCAATCTCCCTCCTTTATTTCCTGAAGCTAAAACTCAAAACGCTTCTGTTCAGCTCTTGTCAAACACTTTCACGCCTTCAAAACGATCTCTCCTCGTGCACATCCCGCCGGGGTTTTCGACGCAAGCATCCCAGCGCCACAGGCAAGTCGGAGCAGCGCCTTCATCCCCCCCCCCCCGTCTGTAAACTTTTCCCAGTCTTTAGGTAACTTCCTGTCGAATGGCGCTAATCCCTCACAGTCAGAAGCCAGAGGGAGAGCAGGCAGAGGGAGAGGTGTTGATGAAGGAGGATGGATGTCGAACCCAGTGCAGCAGCGACGAGTGACGGCGGTGTGTGTGTGTGTGTGTGTGTGTGCGTGTGTGTGCGTGTGTGTGTGGGGAGGGGGGGGACGTACCTGTTTGGAAGTAAGTTTTATCAAGGAGCCTTCGTAGCCCTGCAAGAAAGAGAAACGTTGTGACATTAGAAACCCCTTACTCCACACAAGGATGTTACTCTACTTCTCTATTTTTTGTCAGTTAACTGATAAAATATAGCATTTAAACTCATTTAGAGTCAAATCAAACATTCTGGGAAGGGGGAATTTTTTTTTTTATAGGGCTGGAGCAGGTCCCCAATCTCATTTCCATTGATATTTGTCTGTGACGCAAAGATGAATTGTTAAAACCACGAAGTAGGTCGCTCTAGAATCAAAAGGATCTTACCCCCAGACACCACCTATGCTAAAGTATCTACCATGAAATATATCCCTGCAAATAATTTCTCCCACTCATAATTAGAGTAACTGCGTCAGGTTCTCAGCTTTCGTGTTGACAATTCCTCTCTAAAGTACCGAGTCTGAGTATGATCCAGACTGTTGTGACCATTGGTTAATCCATTATCCTGTGAACTAATAACTCTTAGATATTTTGTTTTGTGTTCTAATTTTGATCAACAATATTGTGTCGCCCTTTGAGACGACTGCTGTTGTAATATCAGGTTACACCAAAAAATGTTCATGACACTATCATTTCTACCTCAATTTCTATAACAGGGAAAACCCATTTAATATACAAATATAAATACATCTATTTTAATATTTATCAAGTTCTTATCAATGTGTGACTGTGTGTTTCTTTACCATCTCAAGTATCTGTATCTAGTTCACGATCTGGATATGGATTTGTTCAACTGCATTATTACTGAACTACAAATATTATGAGCAAGAATTTAGCCATTCTTTCAGTTCCCCCAGCTAAACTCGTAACAAAAACTAAATGGGGTGAACTGGAGTTATCTGGGTTAAATGTAGAAAATTCATTCTGTCTTCTTATGTTTATGGCTTTTAGGTTCTTCTAATAAGACAATTAAAGCAAAACAAAGCTAGTACTGCTTAAATACCTGACATGTTTCGGTGGTATGATGAAGGCGGAAGTGTACCGCCGAAACATGTCAGGTATTTAAGCAGTACTAGCTTTGTTTTGCTTTAATTGTCTTATGTTGTATATTTTAACTATGCAGATGTGAATATTGGCTGACCCTGATTTGAACTGTCTTTTCCTAAAGCAAAAAGACCTGGTTTCCCCATGTTCCTTTGTTAGTCCAAAGTGCATGGGTGAGTTAATGATAGGTAATCTGGGGGGGGATTCTGCTAATCCTGAAGGAGGGGGACCCAGAGAGCCTTCTGCCTTATCTCAAAGAAGTAATAAATTTGGGGAGTGGTAGTGTGTGTGAATGATTCTGTTTAAGGTACGGCAGACAGAGGGGACATGATGGAAGAGGCCGGACCCAAGTCCTGCCTGATACGACACGCCCCCTGCTTCCTGAACATGGACTGATAATGCTCTGGCTTGAGAGGACACAAGAGAATGAGCCGAGGGCGAGCCAGGGACATGCATAGTTTTAGGAGCCCTCTTTGTTGGAATTTCTGTATCTGATTGTAAAGATAATTAAATACAGATGTTAAAACTTGGAGATCTGTTGTCATGCCTCTGCATCAACTCGAACACGTCAGTCAAGGGAATTATTGACTTCATTTGGTGACCCCGACGTGATGGTGCAGGGGAAAGACAGAGATGAGCTCAAATATAGACTGGGTCCGTGGGCCGGGAGAATTCTCTCTTCTCTTCTCTCTTCTCTTCGAAAGAGGTAAGCGGATCGTTACTTTTGAAAATCTGCACATTGTTTTAAATGGAAGAGAGAGAGAGAATTCGGCTCGACGGACTGCAGCGTGGCCAGGCGACCGCCGTGATGGGCGTTCTATCGGACGCGATAGAACAATAGTCAGGTTTAGACGTTTTAACCTTGGGGGAAGCATTGGTCCCTCCTTGAAAAACAGAACAGATGATGAAAAGAGCCACAGGGGTATAAGTGCAAAAGAGGCACAACTGTTTAGATAAATAGGATTAGAGAGATAGGGATAGTTAGGGTCAGAAGTTATAGGATAATAAAACCTTCTATATTCCCCGGGGGCGGGGAAAAGGGCACAATTAATTTAAACAGAAGAAAAGCCAAGTATTTAAAATGTGGATTCTGATAATAATGATCTGATTAATGAGGAAAAAGAGAGCCTCTTGGCTGTAGTATACGAGTTTCATGTGAAGAAATGATCAGTTATGGAAGTTTTTCTCTTATTCTGATGTAATGTTTAATAGTCACAGAGAATCAAAAAAAAAAAAAAGAGATTCTGCTGGGACTATTACTCATGTAAGCAAATAGTAATGTTTTCCATTACTGACGTATTTAAGGATAAAATGTAAAGTGTCGTTTGACGTGAGAAAAACTTTTACCACTGATTTAGAACCTTGTCACGAGAAAAACGAGAAAAGTATTTGACTCCATGCTTCCTTTGTTCGGGAGGCCCCTCCCCTCCCTCGTTCTGTCCTCTCTCTCTCCCCTCTCTCTCTCTCTCTCTCTCTCGTGAAGAAAGAATTTTTTGTAGAAAATTACATTTATACACACGATAATGTTACTGACATGGAGTCATAGGATCACAGAACTTTGAGTTAGATTATAAAGAGGCATTATTTTATTTTTTATCTCCAAGGCGTCTAGACAAGTTTTTTTTTCCCTACATTTTGGTGATATAAAAGTTAGAATGATCTTAGAGAGCATTATACTTTTGGAAAAATAGGGCTTAGGATAGTAGTTGAATGCAGATTTGGTTTTCAGAATTTAATGTTTAAAATGTTAATAGTAATTATTTCATAGGTTTATTTTGAATTGTAATTAATCATTGGTTTGGTATGGTAATTAACACACTTGTTTGTGTTTCTTGTTTGTCTGTTTTTTCCGAGAAAACTTCTGTCTGTTTCATTTGGCCAAAAATCGTCCCTGCCACAAACCACAACCGAGCATCATCATCATCATCAGCGTCTCCCCCAGACCCACAGGGGGCACCAAAGACAGCAGCATCGGCTGCAGCAGCTAACAGGAACTCTCGAAGAAGACTTCTCCTGCCTGTGAGGAGGCAAAGAAAAGACCGCAGACTTTTTCACAAACTGAGTGTTGTCCCATCCACGAAACAGAAGGTGGCGGTAATGCGAAGAATAGGCCGCCAACCGCCGGAAAACCAAACAAGAAGAAGAAGGACACGACACATTTGGGTGCGTCAGATATGAAAGAAGAAGAAAGACATTATGAGGAAAAGTTATCGGAAGAAGAAAGAAAGTGATTGTTGAAAGAAGAAGAAAGACATTGTGAGAAAGAGTTATCGGAAGAAGAAAGAAAGTGATTGTTGGAAGAAGAAGAAAAAAGACATGGAGACAAAGACATTGGACACTATGAGACAAAAGACATTGAAAGACGCCATGAGTAAAAGAAAGACATTAACGGACATTTGAGACGTGGCTGGCCTAAATGAGACACACAGAAGGTAAATATACAGACAGACAACAAACGCACAGAGACATATTAAGTCATATTTACACATTTAGCTAGGTCATTCGTTCATAACACCACATTTAGCTGCATGAAAGAATACAGGACAATCGTTAAAATTAATTAGACTCTTGCTTTAGCATGAGACACAAGGAGATTAGAACAGCAGTATATTTAAAGTAGAGGAGCTCTATTATTGAAACTAGTATTATTTAAAGTTTATAGACGCGGAGAAGTTTAGAATTATTGATTTTGACTGCATGATCTTGGTAATACGGATATTTAAAGCAGTGTTTTCAACCTCTGAACCGTGGCTCGTTTCTCATTTAAGAACAATCACATGCACAGATGAAACTGGTGCTAGGAAGAGAACTGCAGCTTTTAATGGACGCTGCATTTAGTACAAAATGGTTTGTTCAGACAATTAAAGTTTGAAAAATGATTTAAAGCATTTCTGAATTTTGGCTAAAGGTGATATTGGATCATTTCTGATAACACATAGACGCAACACTGTTCATTGGTTGAAAACAAAGATGTAGGGACATTTTTTGAAATCTTTTATGACATGTTTCTCTTCCAAATAGCTAAATTAGAAACAATTAGGACAATTATGTCTTTGATATAACTGTTGGCCGTTTATCTGAGACATGATTGGTGCAAGTACACACACATAAAACAATGGTCTTTTCTCCACATGAACGTGAAACAAAGGTGAAGTATTAAAGTTTGAAACTAATTTACATTTTTAAGGAATCCGAACTGGCTTTAAAAAAAAAAAAGGGAAAAACATTTATTGCACGTGCATGAGTTTTTTTTAGTAACAAGAGCTCATTAAAAATATAGGGGACACAGTTTGTGACAAGCCCGAGTAAAGACCACGTGGTTTAAACACTAAAGTTTGAAATGGATCCTTTTAGGAAAAATCTCTCAAAGCTTTGCATGTTCTGCAGGCTCTGAAAGTTGCAACTATAAAATAGCTCATGAGACAATTGTAATTGGACATGGAAAAATATAACAAAGTTAAAATTACAGGCCTCTTGTGTTGTCTATATGTTTGTGTATGTTATATGTTTGTGTATGTTATATGTTTGTGTATGTTATATGTTTGTGCGTCATGTCCAATACACTACGTTGACCTTAACAAACTGGACCAATACTAACGTGGGGTGTTGTGAGTGTGTTGTGAGTGTGTTGTGAGTGTGTTGTGAGTGTGTTGTGAGTGTGTTGGGGAGTGAACGAGGAGTGCTGAACGGAGAATGGAATAACAAAAGTTTTCTGTAATGTTTTAATGTGATCATGGAATAATTATTTTTTGTCAACAGCATACGGTGTAAGTACTAGAGATTCAAAGATGACAAGCTTTATTGAACAGGTGTAAAAGTGAGAGTACTCTGGGATGAGTACTCTGAGGAAAGTACTCTGAGATGAATACCTTGCTGAAGGTACTGGGAGCCCCTCCCTCTGCTGTTTGTCCTGACAGTGATTCGGTCCAACCGCAGTGAGCGGTCATTGGGCGGAGGACAACTTTGGTTTGTAATTCACATTTAGGGGAGTATAAAATTAGAAACATACATATTGTTAAGTCTGTATTTGGCTACAGCCTCTGCCCTGATGCCACACACCGTCTGTCAATGCAGTTATGTTTTGCCCAATTGGATTGATTGACAGGCCGCACCATGCGAAGAGAGGAAAGTGGGCGTTTCTTGTGTTCTAATGTTTGTTTTTCAGATGAAAGATAAACTGCACCTGCTTCAGGGATAACACAGTAGTATGGATCATAAGGAAAATGAGCCTCTACTTTGGCACCAAAGCCCACAATATGAATTGAGGACGATCCGGGAGGAACAACTGAAGATGATTGGAACAGTAATCTACACACACATACAGATGCATGTTTTATACTTTGGACCACGACCAACAGAGGGAGTATAGTAATGTTATTGTCATAGGTGGTCATGGTCCTTAACCTTCTAAATCATTAGAAAGAAGTGTAAAACATATATTTACAAGAACAAATAAATAATAGAAAGGGCAGCCTAAAAAAGCAAAATGGGAAAATTATTAAGTAATTTTCGGAGTTGCCAAAATGAAATAAAATTCTATATTTGTCCCATAGGGGGTCATTCTAAATTTAGTGTTGTGCAAATTTAAAAGGAGAAATAATAGCGCTTATAACATCAAACAGATCTACTCTTTAAGATAATAGATCATATAATAATAAGATAATAATAGAATAGAATGAAATAGTCTGGAGCTATAATGTCATTGGATTCAAGGAGCTATAGGTTGAAAGGTCGCTAGGAAGAGGTGTCAGAATAAACAATAGTAATAATAGTTAGACTAGTGAATAATCAAAATAGTTCTATTGTGGAAATAAGTATCAATAAGGTCAAATTGTTCTAATAACTAAAGTAAAAAGGAATCAAATGGAGTCAGATTTTAGATGTTTCTGTTTTCCACATCTGTAGGAACTAGTGCAGATGTGTTTATAGAGAGTAGTATTAAAATGCAGACATAGAACAACAGGCTTTAACACAATTTTAAATCTAAAAATAGCTCAAATATAACATTGCTCTTGATGCAGCCTCTGAGCTGCTCCATTGGAGAACAGGTTAAATGTTATTGTTTATTACAAACAGCTGATGTATTTACACATATTAAGTTTGGGACAACTCTTTAAACAGTTATAAGCAGCGGACAGAAGCCATGAATGTGCTTTTGTTTATTAAATAATTAATTTCATAGCCATATAATCGTAGAGAACGGTTTTAAAATAGTTCTCTTCCTCCCGCTCCCTTTCAGGCAAATTGAATAGATTCATGTTTTTAATATTGGAGAACGACTGTGTTGTTTTTGGAATTGTCTGAAATACAATACATAGAATAGTGATTTGCAGAACAAGAACCAGCCAATGAAAAATCGTCTATTGCCAATGCAATTGTTACAATCAGAACTCAAAAATTGGGAATATGCTTTGGCTCAAACTACAACCAAGATTTGGAGTCACAATAGAGTGTAAAATAGATAGATGCTTTCAAAAATAGAGATTATTTTTAGACAGGGCCAATATCAAACGGTAAAAAGACCATTTCCTTCATATTATGTCCAAAAGTAGTTACTTCAAAAGTAGATAATGTTCATGAGTGTAGCCTAGATTAATGTAGCTTAGATTAATGAGATAGATTAGAACCAACAGAGATTCAAAAACATTTAAAAGCATTTTGGTTAATTTGAATATAGCACAAAAGTAGATATTTAGGTATTTTTGAGAATTTTAAGAGCTGTCGATTTGTCAGCAACAGATTAGAGAATCAAAATACCGTTGTATAGGGACTGACCCCAGAGAAACCTGCTAAAATAGATTAGCTCCTGTAACGATAATACCAATTTGATTAATGATGAAGAATCAGAATGACACAGCGGTGGTCATCAAAGAGTTTTGTGAAGGAATGTTTCGAATGTGGTTGTGTGTTGTATTCTTTCTGTATTAACTCTTCACAGATATCAAGCCGGAACTAAGCACAAGTATTGATGATAAACGACGATGTGGATTGTGACCTAATTTTTTAATCAGGTCAAAAGAGGGAAACTGTTGTATATTTTAACTATGCAGATGTGAATATTGGCTGACCCTGATTTGAACTGTCTTTTCCTAAAGCAAAAAGACCTGGTTTCCCCATGTTCCTTTGTTAGTCCAAAGTGCATGGGTGAGTTAATGATAGGTAATCTGGGGGGGGATTCTGCTAATCCTGAAGGAGGGGGACCCAGAGAGCCTTCTGCCTTATCTCAAAGAAGTAATAAATTTGGGGAGTGGTAGTGTGTGTGAATGATTCTGTTTAAGGTACGGCAGACAGAGGGGACATGATGGAAGAGGCCGGACCCAAGTCCTGCCTGATACGACACGCCCCCTGCTTCCTGAACATGGACTGATAATGCTCTGGCTTGAGAGGACACAAGAGAATGAGCCGAGGGCGAGCCAGGGACATGCATAGTTTTAGGAGCCCTCTTTGTTGGAATTTCTGTATCTGATTGTAAAGATAATTAAATACAGATGTTAAAACTTGGAGATCTGTTGTCATGCCTCTGCATCAACTCGAACACGTCAGTCAAGGGAATTATTGACTTCACTTATTAGAAGAACCTAAAAGCCATTATCTGGGTTAACTTGATATTAGTGAAGAGTCCTAATTTTTCTTTCTGAAACCTGTGGAGACAAACTATACTTATATTTTTCTTGGACTCAATATCTTAAGCGTTCCCTTCTCAACCAAAGCATTCTCAGTTCCATCCAGGTTCCACATTAGGGCACTGCTCAAAATCAATCAAATAATATCCTCTCCTCTAAAACATCATAACGTTAGCCACAAAAACACTGTAAAAAACGCCTGGAATGTTGGACTATGACGTTATGAAGTTGATCAGACTAGAAATGAATGCGTTGAGCTAGTTTTACATAATAATTGCAGGTTCAAAATTAAACCGGTCTGACATTCTTGGCATAGACCGCCTAAGCCATGGTTCTTCAGCACTAAATGAATACCATATGCTCCGTATTACTGCGTCTTTACCTATTATCTTATGGATTTACGGCTGTCAACACTCAAGCTACAAGCCGTTACTACCACTCCGGCATTATCGCAGTGGGCGCTTCGATGCATAGCAATTGTTCCATTATTCATCTAAAACTCGCTGCTCCCGTTTCCATTAAAAAGCATTTTGTCAGTGGCAGGTGTCCAGAAAAGCTTCCTTCCTCCTCAAAAGGCAATGTGTTTTTTTGTGTCATACTGAATCTCAGGTCAAGTGAAAGGGGACTGTTTCCATGATGCTTTTCCGGATTTAAAACAAGATTGAACTTGGGCCTAAGAAACAGATACTCGAAACCTCTGAGTTTTGTTTTGTTTTCCATTGCCGTTTATTTCATCACCATTAATGGAGGTCCGATTGACTGGTGGAAAGAAAGCGGCGTGTCTAAGAATAGCAAGCGAAAGCCCTGATCCGTTTAAAACATACAAACATACCTTAAATGGTCTGAACAGGAGGTAGAGCTCGCGTGGCTTAATGTCCAGAGGAAGCCCACTGACGAATAGAGTCCGGACCTGCGAAAAGACAGGGAGGACGGAAAGATCATGTATTTTTCATTAACCTCCACCAGTTATAAATAGCTGCCTTGATAGTGACAGAAACAAATGAGATGAGGAGCGAGGATACTGGATGAAGGAGCCGGATTCAAGGCTTTGCAAGGAGGGGTGATATTAACGAAGAAAGGAGATGTCTGCATAATTTCATAGTGATTCGGAAGCAAAAATGTTGACGATAATGATAATAATGTGTCGGTTTTATAGAACAATCTTTATAGGCATAGATTTTCAGGTGACTCAAAGACGCTCCATACTACTACTGTAGCCACAACCGCCCTGGGGCACACTGACAGAAGCGAGGCCCCTCCCACCACCACCAACCATTCACACACACACACCAGACTCATTCTAATGTGGGTGAAGTGTTTTGCCTAAGGACATAGCAACAGTTTGGCACTTTACAGACGCTGCGGCAGAGGTCTCCCATCACAGTGCTAACCAGGCCCTGCCCTGCACAGCTTCACAGGTCTGACGGGATCTGGCTTTCACATGCGAGATAGTTTGAAAGAGGAGGCAAAATTCAGACAATAATGTGTCAATGTTTCGTCTTCTCAGCCCATGACTGCTGTTAACTGGGCCAATTATTTCACTTTACCACAAAATTGCTTTTGAAGAGACGCTAAATACATAACACTATCTTTATGCACAGACAGAGAGAAAGAAAGAGCCCTGTCAGTCACTTTTTAACTATTTGGGCTGAGAGCAGTTTGGCTAAATCGGGTGGTCCTCTCTAATTCACTTTTCTGTCTGTTTTAGAGCCTTCTCTCCTCTAACATCCATTGTTGTCGATTTAGTCGGTTCGAAACTTTTGAAACAGATTTGTGCAGAATTTTCTCCTGAACCAGACTTGGTCCAGTTTGAACGGCGCTTGTTGCTTTAGATCAGGAGTCTCCAACCTTTTCCAATCAGAGAGCTACTTTTATACAGAAGAGGCAGAGAGCTACTCCCTTTTGCAGTCGTAATAAAAATCTATGTAATTATAACGACAAAAGAGGACACACATGTAAAATACACCATAACACTGTACAACCTTATATTTATACTAATAATAGACATAATGACTACAAATGTATTAATTAAAGATCATTTGTTAAACTCTAAATCCTTTGGGGAGCTACCTGAAAGGGGCTGGCGAGCTACTAGTAGCTCCCGAGCCACAGGTTGGAGACCCCTGCTTTAGATTCAATGCCACAGTGGGAAATGTCAGTGTTGTAGCGCACATACAGGACTGAAGAAGGAGCTCTCAAATAAGAAATATTTCCTTTTGAGTTTTTTTTTTATACTTCCATTGGTCAAAATGTCCTAAATCAAAAACATAACAAGGCAACAATTACAGTAAAGAAAATAAGAACAATAGAAAAATCTTTCCTTAAAGTTATTAAGAGATCCTCCATCCTTTATCTGTCCCACAGCGGGAGATTCATGGACGAACCAATAACGTGTCGCCCAAAGACTATTATTATTAATGGCCACGGGGGCTGGAAAATGTGAAAAAACACATCTGCACGAGCTCCATTCATTTAAACGAGAGACTTCTAAAGTCCACAGCGACTAAACTAGACTGGTCCAGAACACTCAGCATTGACACACATGTGGAACGGAGCTTTAGTCCGGAGTCAACTTCTGGACCATCCTGTAAAGACGTTTTCCAGATGCTATATGTCAGCTGATGCTATATGTTAGCATTGGCTAATTCTTATTCCGGGTCCACCCCCACAGGCCCGGGGTGGTACTGCAGCATGTCAGCGCACGTCATTTTGGCCACTTTTGAGCCGGGACCCGCCCACACTGGTATCGCCATGGTAACACAAGTAACTTTACAAGGAAATTACCTTCGGAGCTCAACTCGACTAAGCGCGGACATTCTAACTGTATCTCCATATTTCTAAGAATACACCGGCGTGTTTTAGATCTCCTTTAACAGATTTATTCAGATGCATATGTTTCGCTGCTCGCCTCTCTCCAGTGTCTTTGGGCAAAACATCCCGGTTTCAAAGCAAGTGCCTTCATCGTGTGTGTGTGTGTGTAATCTATAGCTGCCTGAGTTTTACGGCCGTCCTTTACATTCTGAACTTTTCAACTTGCAGCTGGAGACGGAGTTGTGGAGAATTACAATGTTTACGTTGTATTTATAGTCTGTGCGATGCCACCTGCTGCAGCCTTCAGGGCGGTGTTGATGCTATCGTGGCTGGAACGTTTCACACTGAGGCTTTAAGTGTGTCCAGTATAGCAGCAGCAGCAGCAGCAGCAGAAGAAGAAGAGGACTTTATCTCATCGTGTGTCCTCGCTCGGTGAGGAAGCGTGGCAATAAATAATGGATTGTATTTGGCATTCCGGTTATTGGTATGAGTGGTAAATGGTAATACTTCTTTTCTTTCCCAGCTCGCCCAGCCCTAATCTTTACAACTCATGCATTGATCCAAACACTAAACAAATAATAACTGAGCCAATTGAGCGGTGTACAACCAGTTCAAACTTATAATATATGTATTACTTAATGATTAACGTATCATAATTATTCAGATATTCACCTAAAAACCATGATTATCTTTTGTAATATTCTACTTTCTCTTTAATGCCACAAAAATATATATGATAGAGGTAAAAGAGATAGATACAAGTAAGGAAATATTGATTGACAAATAGGGATTGAATGTCTTAATTATGTCCCTATATGTGTAAAAAAATCCAATAATTAAATAATCAAAACACACAGATCTGAATCACATTTGGATTTAGTTATAGACTGAGCCAAACTAGTTTTTTAATCTAATTTGTAGGAGCACTAATAGGATAAATAGTTAATGTAGGTTAGTTTTTAAGCCATAGTTTTTAGGCCTCTACAAAATGATTGAAGGTAAAAGTGCCTTTGACCACGGTGGAAAAGACGCCCCAGTGAGTTACATTTCTGTTCCAAACTTCAAGAATAAAGTGGCTCAAAAAAACGCCACTTAAAACGTAAACTTTTTTGACCCTAAAAGGTTAAAAAAGGTTTAAAATCACAGGAGCAAACGAAAATCGTGCAACCAGACGGAATAATGATCAGTCGAAGCCCTGAATAATATGCAAATATGAAAGTATACGTTTATACTTTAGGCAAACAGAATATATAAACGATTGTTGTCTTTGGGTAGAGACTCACACAGGGAACGGCAACAAGACTGCGACGCCAGACAACAGACAAAAGACAAAAGAAAACTAAAAAGTCATTGAAGGTGCAAAGCAGGTGAGGTCTGTCAAGAGAGGAGAGATTTCCTCACTATCTAAAACTAACATTTGCACATTGGCAAGGCACACATTCCCCACAGAAAAGATACAATACAGCTGTAATCTGGACGAAACTTGGCTTGACCCTAAAAAACGGTGAAAAAGTTCAATATTGTGGTGGAGAGAAGCCAATTTTCCAAAACACGCTACTTTTAAACTACTGTCAACCATCTGTAAAGAGGTGGATTATGATTAATTTAATGCACAGGCGTCAAAGTCAAACCAACGAGACCATTTCCAGTGGCCCCAGAGACGAATCTAAATGATTATATTAAATAGCAGCATTGATGGTATTAGGCGCATGTTATTCATTACTAAGAAAACAACCATAACATTTAATTCCATAAGAAATATTAAGCTAACATGTAATTATAAGTTAGTATTATAATGTTATGTTTTTTACCAGTTTACAACTACATTTCAAGGAGGATTTTCCAATTTTCTCGGAAAGAACCGCCCTCTCCACTTCTTGAACAAATCTCTCTGGTCTGATTGGACGAGCACAAATCACCAGAATGATTGACACCTGGGAGGACCAATAGTCTTGATGATTCACACAGAAGTAGAAAATCTTCCTCAACACCTTAAATAACTAATTCTAATCAGAAAAGAATAGCCAATCCAACTAATGTGAAACAAGTCATTTATTTAGAGACCTTCATATTATAAAAAAAGTATAAAAAATGAAACCCACTGCTTCTTTTGGACCATGAACGGCCCTTTCTTTTTTTTTCAGCCCTCAACCAAAACAAGTTTGACACCCCTAATTTACTGCATAAATGAAACGAAGGAGGTGAAAACACTTGTGGCTGTTTGGAGCAGAGGGCGAGAACCAGAGCCAAAGGAATCCACGGAGAGTTTCACCATTTGATCACAGAGACGCATTACTAACTCTACAAATATTTGATAAGACGCACTAGCACGGCAGCACGGACACGTTATTGCTCTTTGTCAAGTTCAATGAATGCAGCGTTAAATAATGTGAGCGGAAAATATGAGATAAGAAAGATACAGATTTGAAGGAGAACGACAGAAATAGGGACCATATATGGTTAAAGCTGGGGTAGGAACTTTTTATCCTTAAAGACCTTATGCCGGGTTTGATTTATTTAGAAATACAGTTTTAATACCATTCTATATTAGAAGAGAACTACTAAAGGTTTCAAAATCAGTTGTTGTTTTTTTGTCTGATCCCCCAAATCAAAATAACCCCATAGCAACGCCCTTAGAAACGAAAAAACTTCACAGCCCTTGGTGACGTCAGAGTGGGTACGTTTCAACGCTGTAAGTTGTTTACAATTTGGTATTCGTTCTTTTTTCGCGGATATTCAAGATGACAAGGCCGTGTACAGCGAGTCTGACATAAATACTAGATTGTAATCTTTCGTTGTGACTGAGGCTGAGTTTACACGGAGACAATGTGGCAGTAAAACGGTATAGTTGGATGTCGGTTTCTACCAACCGTTCATACGAAGACTGTGTTCCAGGTGAAAACGTAAGTGTTCAGATCCAGCCTGCAGAGTGGGACAACTCAGAAACGCTGCACAGCGGGGGCTCTTTCACACCCGCGAGAGGGAGAAAGGTGTGAAATCCCCTCTGCTCTGACCCCCACCTCCGCGCTGCTCCCGCACGTACATTTGGACATGCGCAGTAGCGGAGAACAAACATCAACAACAATGGCGGCCAGTAAACTAACTAGCTTCGTGGGCTTCCAGCGCGGCACAGAGGATAATTCTACTCCTTCGTTCGTCCAAACGAGACCACGCGAAGCTCTAGGTTCAGTTTCCATTTTCACAGCTGCTGTTAAAATGCAGAATGATGTTGGTACTTTATGAGGGTCTGGCACAGGAAGTGAGTATACTGCAGAGAGGGGGCTGGGCACGGGGCTGGGGGTCGTGTGTCGTGTTGTAAAGTTCCTCTGCCCCCTACTGGCCGGGCGCTAGAACTACATCGTTTTTCAACCTCATGTGAACGCTGAAAAATTTGCATTAGGAGCCAGGTCGTTTCTGTTAATAGCCTGGAAACGTCTGCGCAGCGTCTCAGTATAAACAGGGCCTGAGATAGTCCAGTGGTTGTGTCGATGGACTGCCAATCCAGATACTGGGGTTCAAATCCCACCTCAGACACATTTTCACTCTCAAAACGGCAATTTATGTGTAGTGAGCAATTGTCACCTGTAGAGGGCAGTATTGTGTTGGGCATCAGTGGAGAGAAGAGAGAAAAGGCAGTCCTGTGGCATAGATCCATGGTTTTCAATGCATGGGCGTTACCCGCTGTGACGTCACACACAGGTTAGAGCATAGACAGCTTAAATTCATGAAAAACACGTTCTTTTTATAAAATATAGGATTTTTTTTGCCAGAATCTATTTCAGATCGACATTGTCATGCAATTTTGATATCCACAATTAAAAAAAAAAAAAAACCCGGCATAAGGTCTTTAATATCGCTTTTGACGGAAAAAGTGGCTTGTAAACGTTGTAAGCATATTAGAGTATTTGTTAGAAAACGTGTTAGTGATTGTCATAAAAGCCTGGAGCTGATTGGTTAAGTGAAGGAGGTCTTAACTTTTTCACTTTTCTGTCAGACAATGCTGATGCAAAAATGCGATGGAGGCCGAAAATACATGAAACTAGTGATATAGAACCAAACTCTTTCATTAGCGAGGAACTGGTTACGTAGATTTTATCGCATTCAGGTAGTTCGAAAGTTAGGTACCCCACCTTTTAAGATTGTGTATTTGTCTTTGTCCAGTCAAAGAAAAGCAAGTTGGAGCAAAAGTCTTGTGAAAAAGGTAAGACACATGGTTTAGGTATTACTGAGTATATAGTCAATGATTTATGGTGACTACAGTGTATTCAAATCTCCAGCTTTCCCTAGCAACCACCTTAGCAACACGGTAGTTTGGACCTACCCCTGCAATGGCATGAAACTGACTTCTTCTGAACAAATGCCCATATAAGGAAATGGGTGATACTCGGTCCACTCCTGATAAACACAGTCTGTTTTTCTGTTTTTTTTTAAATAATTTACTTAAAAAAACAATGCTTATCTTAGCAATCTATCCTTGAACATGTTTCAAATGACAATATTTTTCTTTAATCGTAAAAGAACAAAAAATAAACACAGAAAAACTTAAATAAAGGTAGCTTAAAGCCAGGGTGTGTTAACTCTTTCTATACGATACTTATTGTTCTAAATAAGTTCACATCTCATTCTTTTGACCTCCCCAATTGTTTTTCATACAAAATCCGTCCAATGCTGCCGAACATACTTTAACCACCTCTCCCAGACTTTATTAAAATCGTCCACCTCCACCCGTACAGACTGTTATTTTTTCCATACATTACATGAGTCCATTCTCCCGCAGTAGGGGTCAGATCACCTCCCCATCTCCTGGTAAAGGGTTAGGGTTAGTCACTTTCAAATCCATCCAAAAATTGAGTAATGATCCCCACAGTCCATGCTTTTTGATGAGGAAATATTGTAGTAACATGATTAAAAACACAAGACATTTTCTATTGTGTGGAATTTTAGGAGAATACTGTGGGATAGGGCAGCGCTGTTTCTAAATCATTCATTTTAGTAAATTTATCAAGATTCGCAAACAACTTTTCACATGCAAAAACCGTCTGTACTTTCAAATCTGGACAACATTAAAACAAGTGCCTGTCATTGGAGCAGTGCTAATTCTACAATTGAATAGTGAAAACGGACGTGCAGTGCAGGGGGGTAGCTTTTATACATAATTGCACAGTTTAGTAGCTTAAACCTGGCCACCCCGGTCTGGTCCAGTACGGCACATAAGCAGACAGCCCATTAAGCCGTCTTCCCATAACTCCACCCTGCACTCCTCTGCTCTGAGAACCTGATCACTGCACTTCTAATCTGAAATCTAATCATGTATTCAATAATCCTATTCTATTTCAGGCTGATTTTCAGGCTAAACCCACAGCTCTGCACTTACAGCCAGTAGCTAACAGCTTCATCAGACCCAGCGTTCACAGCTCCAGGGACAAAGGAGCTGCTGAACCAACACTACACTTCATTCCCACAAGAAACATGAGACACGCCGCACACAAAACACAAACAACACGGGATTCACTCGAAAACTGGAGTAATCACTGCTCAGACGCTCAAGGAACAAATATAATGAATTTGAGACTATTGACTTTTTCTTGTTTTATAATGTGAAATATAGGAAGAATATAGAATACATATGTATAAAAGAAAATGTGATTCAGATTCAGCCCTATTTACATTTAAATCATCATCATAAGTTTATATACACACATACAATTACTTTTCAGGTCTTTCTCTGGTTATAATTTAGTAGAATTGCCTTTTAAAAGCTAATCTAGGGCTGTTGCTGATTATTACTATTATTATGTTTTTAGAATGAACTATTTTATTTTTTATTTTTGCTGCTACTGGACACCTGAATTTCTCCTACAGGGATCAATAACGTGTCTGTCTGTCTGTCTATCTTGTGCCATGCATTTTAGGGGTATAGCCTTCCATAAGCTCCTGACAGGTAATTGGTGGAATTTTGGCCCTTTCCTCCTAACAGACCACTGCAAAAAGTGATGAAAAATAAGTCAAAAATGTCTCAAAATTGGCAACATGTATCTTAATTTTTATCACATTTTGACTGCCTTAAAACCAGATTTGCCAATGGGAAAAGCCAAATTATCTTGGTTTAAAAATATACAAGTAATATCTCTCTTGGAATGAGAAAATGGCTTTGTCCCATTGGTCAGTCAGAATGAACTAAAAATAAGATTAAAAAGAAAAAGAGCCAATATAGCTTCATATTTGAATCTTTTTGTTTGCAGTGAACAATGTTAGTGATATCGGGTTTTTGGGGCTTCTTCCTGTACCTGCTTTTCCAGCTCTGCTCACAGATGTTCAATGGGATTAAGGTCAGGGCTGTGATGGACAATCCTACACCTGGACCTTTTTGTCCAAGTTTGGGAGTGGGCTTAAGAACACCCATCTGCGTCCAAGCTTCAACTCCTCAAATGTCCATAGTTTTTAAACCCAGTACGTCTGGATTTCAGTTGTTGATTTTATTTGCACATACGGTACTGACGTGGTTTTTGGTTGTGTCAGTAAGTTCCATTAATGGTGCTAATGTAGCTGGTGAGATGGTAAACATGTGTCATTCAGCCAACTTCAGCTCTGTTATTCATCATTATGAAGCTCAGAACAGCTCCATGCCAGTCAAGGCAGTTTTTCAGTCCATGATGTCTGCCCCTGGACTAATCTAGAGAACTAAAATGACCCTCTTACTAAAATGTTTGGACACCCCTGATTTAGACAGAAGGGCCGGGGGGACGCATTAGTAACAGTTGGTGCTAAAAGTTTCTGATATAAGCACGGATGGAGCTAGAACAAATACAGCTTTGATTTTGAGCAAGGGACAATCTTGTAACTTATGGTTTAAGAGCAAAACAATGTACAAAAAACAGCAGCGTTTAAAAGTTATTCCTCGCTTTTGTAATTTAATTGCAAGAAGTCTGCATTTTTCAAAGGACAAAATGATCGGGATAAATAATCACAAGCTAAAATGTCATAAGGTAAAATATTGTTTTACGAGGACAATGTGGATGATGCAGTTGTACTAACAACTTATTAACCGAGCGAGAGGTCTGTACAGAGAAATATCAGACCACGGCCTTTTTGTACAGACCGAGCCGCGGCGAGGTTAATAAATGTTTTATTATATGACTATTTTTAATTTAAGCAAATATCGATGGGTTTGAACTAAAAACACATTTGACCAAAGTGTCAAACTGTGACATGAAGAACTGATCAGAGGATTGAGGCGCCCGCTGTAAGTTCTCAGTCTGTGTCTTTACCAATGCTTTTTACATATCTGTGATGTTCATGTCCCACTTGGTTTTCCTGGTCCTGGTTTTACCTTTCTGGTCTGTAACCAAGTTGTCGATCTCTTCTTGACTGTTGGAGTTGTGTTTTCGTCGTTCTTTGCTGTTATTACTTCCTCTGGCTCTTCCAACTGGTCCTGATGATAGACTTCACTGAGAAGGCTCCCAGCCGCTCATTAATTCTTTTGTACCGAGGAAAGATATCAAATCTGATACGCGCTGCGGACCGGTTATCATGGTAACGGTCCGAGATGGGAAACTCTCAGACCGCAAATCAGCCAATCAGAGCGTGCGTACGATCCAAGTCATATAATAATGAGAAATATTACTTTCTCCTTTGTTTACGATTCCTGCACATTTATTCTGTTGTCGCCGCTGTTTCTTTTCTGCATATTTCTCCAATTCAGTGACTTTACTCGGTCATTCTGTTACCTACATTTTAGAGTCTCTTATCTCTGCTTCGGCACATTCAATCTGATCCGATCCCATCAGTGTCCTGCGGCGCTGTCACTGGCTCTTGTCTGTGCCAGATCTGCTTGAATCAGGGCTCAGAGGGGAGTCCTTTTAAGGAGTCCGAGAGAACAAAGAGCCAAGCCGGGCGGTGCCAGTCGCAGCTGAGCCAGGCTAAAGTCACTATACTCCTGCTTTTGTTCCACACATAAGAAACAAATATAAGAAACACACAAGGTCAATGAGAAATGTCCCTGTTGTTGAACGGGTAACGCAAATGTATGAAATATTATCTATTTTGCAGCCACTTTTTTGCTGTACATAAACATATAGTCTGCGCTGGATATAAATAACCTTTAACATGTTTCACACTTCTGTCTTTAACACTATCTGAGTGATTCTATCTGTGCTAAATGTGACTCCACTGTGAGATCAATAAAGTCTGTCTTATCTTATCTTATGGGCTATATGCACGGGAAGGCGTGACATCACTTCCTGTTAACACAGATCAGCCCGTTCACTTCCTGTCTGTGCTATCCTATGGCTTTGTGGTGAGTTTTAGTGACGTTTTTTAGTAATTAGATTGATACATTCAGCTGAGACTGACCCAAAAGTGTGGACGTGCTTTCTCTCTGAGGTAGGGCTTTGACTGTGGCCACTCAGAGAGATTTGTAAACTCTATAAAAGCACAATCAAATGTCTGTGTGCATGCCGCCCATGCACACAGACACACACAAACACACACAGACACAGACACACACACAGACACAGACACACACACACACACACACTCCCATACCTCACACACAGTGGAACCTTCTAAGATAAGCGGACGGAGAACATTAAGTACATCTTGACGTAAGAAGCCGCTGCCTTCTGAAGAGCGGACCACACACTTGCAGCAGGAGGCCTTTGGTACTTTTGGTAATGGAAACGGCTGCACTAAATAAATAGGCCTTTTAAATCTGTGCTGAAATGGAAAATTGCACTTAGGTGTGTGCAGGACTTATCAACCTCAGCAGCACTGTTCTCTTTCAGCGAACATAACTCTTACTGAAGCTGCACATGACCTCAGAGAAAAGTCAAAAAGACATCACAGAGCAGAAGATGTTGGATAACGCACTCAGATTTATGCCATGCTTTTAAGTTGTGTTTAACTTCAGGTGGAAAAAACATACGAAGCAAATGTGCCAGAATTAAAGGCAGTTTTAGTGATGAAGTTCAAAAGATAGCAACATATTTCTTCTTTTCTTCTCTACGAACCATGTGAGTGCGTGTGCAAGTGAGTGATTGGTGGCGGTTGGAGAGGCCAATAGTTTCTGGTTGAAAGCGACTGTAATTTTGAAAGGTTTTTTTTTTGTTATATCACATCACAAACAGATTTTTCTTGGGCATATCTTTGTGACACTTGTGAAGAATGCCTATAAATGGGGTCCAACATTGCATTTAAAGACCTTATGCCGGGTTTGATTTATTTAGAAATACAGTTTTAATAGCATTTTATATTAGAAGAGAACTACTAAAGGTTTCAAAATCAGTTGTTGTTTTTTTTGTCTGATCCCCCCAAATCAAAATAACCCCATAGCAACGCCCTTAGAGACGAAAAAACTTCACAGCCCTTGGTGACGTCTTTTTTCGCGGATATTCAAGATGACAAGGCCGTGTACAGCGAGTCTGACATAAATACTAGATTATAACATTTCGTTGTCACTGAGATAGTCCAGTGGTTGTGTCGATGGACTGTCAATCCAGATACTTGGGTTCAAATCCCACCTCAGACACATTTTCACTCTCAAAACGGCAATTTATGTGTAGTGAGCAATTGTCACCTGTAGAGGGCAGTATTGTGTTGGGCATCAGTGGAGAGAAGAGAGAAAAGGCAGTCCTGTGGCATAGATCCATGGTTTTCAATGCATGGGCGTAACCCGCTATGACGTCACACACAGGTTAGAGCATAGACAGCTTCAATTCATGAAAAACACGTTCTTTTTATAAAATATAGGATTTTTTTGCCGGAATCTATTTCAGATCGACATTGTCATGCAATTTTGATATCCACAATTAAAAAAAAAAAAAACCCGACATAAGGTCTTTAAAAAAAAATACTAGGATGGCTCGAACAGAGGAAGTATAATTTTCACATAATGGTAAAACTTTAAAAAGTCGGATTAAAAACAAAACTGAAAAAATATATCAATGTCTGCTTTTACGAACATTTTTGCATTGACACAGATCCTGTTTAGTCTCAAAGAAAAATATGGATCAGATGTTATCGATTAAAGCTGGGATACCTAAATTCTTCTGGCTCCCTCCACACTGAACTGTATCAATGTGTTACTTTTTTGTCAATGACACCAAAAAGTCCTGAAATGTCTGCGGCCGTAATCTCTGAACGTTCACAGACTCTTGTTTTGACTCCAGCTGTTTGTCCAGTAGAGGGCGCTCTACTTAAACACAGATTCATTCACGACTGTATTATTAACAGCGCTCCACAACAACGCCCAGTTTGTCCGCAGTTATTGAATAATATTTTTCCGTTCTCAAAGCCTGCAACACGACACGTCCTGAATGTAACGATTATGTCCCAAAGTTCAATAAAAAAAAATTGAAAGGCATCCGTTATTCTTGAAATACTTTTAGCTGCTCTTCTCAGATTATCCTATGTCTATATATAGGCTACATAGTTTTTAAATATGTTTAGGTACAAAAATGTTTAGTTCATACATTTATTTTATTGTCGAAGTTAGCCATATTCAAAACAGTTTAACTATTGCTGGTTTTCTAAGCCTGTATGTTTGGCCTCCACCTTCTTTAAAACAGCTTTTTCAGACAGAAAAGTGGAAAATATTAAGTGGACCACCTTCACTCAGCCAATCAGCTCTCAGCACAAATCGTCCAACAGTGACTCACAGGCTCTTTCTTACAAGTATGAAAAAGATTATTCATCTTGCAAGAATCTTTCTGTTAGAACAAATAACATGTAATCTTCCTCTCCATCCATCCATTCATTTTCTTGCGCTTGTATCTGTTTCCGGGACGTGCACAGGGACTAGTCTATTCCTCCAGCTCATCCGGGAGACTCTGGAGGCTTTGACACGTAACATGTACCCCCAAAAAGTGAGATATCCACCCTTTCAGATTGTGTTTGCTGTGATAAGACTGTTCTGTAGACAACTTAACAGGATTTTTTTATGTACTATTATTAAAAAAACTAGGAGTGTGAAGATGATGTATTTCTCTTTAATTCTTTCTTATACAAAGCACTCATTTTTATATTAATAACTGCATTTTATGGGACTAAATTATATATTCAGTCTTTATTTTTGGTTAGGCTATTCATGAACACATCTCTCAGGACTGTAGTCTGAGCCTATTTGCATTTGCTGCCCCACAGTCCAACTCACAAACACACACTCAATCATCCTGAACTATTGTACAGATGCTTTTAATGGTCAGCCGGAGGAAGGGACCTCGGCCTTATCCATCTGTACTCTACGCTCAATCATCATGTAACGTCTGGGTCTGGTCCCTGTGGTTGCGATTACAGTCGGTTGGATTTCGACCGACCAATCAGAGAGCGCGGGAGGCGGGCGTTGTAGTTAGCTGTGGGTGACGTCAAGAGTTTGCGCCGAACGGGAAGGTTGTGGTTTGGTGAAGAATGCGATAGTAAAGTAATCCAGTCTGGTTTTATCAAGAAACTGAAGCCGGAGCAAGAGGAATGTTTAGCAAATGTAATCGCTGGAAAAAATTGTGGCGCTACTCCCCACAGGCTCCATTAAGGATATAGCTAAAGCTAGGCTAAATGCTAACGACTCACTCGGGCGCACTACATTAACCCCTCCCACCTTTTAACGGAGTCAATGGAGCAAATCCAGACCTTAGTATGAAATGTAATTTGTACTATGGTGTGGTACGACCAGGCTAGTAAAAAATACACAAATCCAAAATTCAGTAAGTCAGTTGCAACTTGAAAACCTGACAATACGGCCAAATGAATATGAGAGCCTATTAATATAACATTTCCATAAAACCAAACCCGGGTGATGCTGGATTGTCCGATGGAGAGGTCTATGCAAAATCAGGAGATGCAAAACTGTGCCAACTGTGGTGAGCAGGTGACGCAAGTGTCAACTCTGTCCATAAACTCCAAGAGGAAAGAGGTTTGGCTGCGATCGACGACATGTGGCCTCCGTCTTCACGTCTTCAGGCAAACAGACACTGGCCACAACAACGGGAACAATGGGACATTCTTGGCCTGGTCAGCCTTCAGTCCAGAGACTTCCTGACGTCAGCTGTTGCGATCCAGGTTCACTCGGTGTTCACTGAGCAGCTTTTCTGATCGCGATATGGAACATGTCATATATCAATGGATCTTCCCCCTCCCGAGACATCTGCTGTTGATTAGATGATCTGATGAGCGTATGTTTCCACTCCAGAGTTAAGAGAGACAGCGCGGTGCAGAGAAGTTAACACCATTGAAATGAAAGTTTGTGAATTAGTAATAAATGACATTTCACATGATGTTCACTCTCCAAAAACTGTGATATACAATTTGATTTATTTTTAAATTGTCTGAAAATTAAATGGTGATGGAGGGTTTGTTTTTCTATAAAAATATTGTTTTGCCAGAAATGTCCACTGGGGGTAACCAAGTAGCTTCTCTTGGCAGACATTTCCCACTCCGGAACAAATCACATCTTTATCATTTTTATAGTAATGCATCGTATTTACATGAATGTTTTCCATGGTGGTGATGAACTACTTCTTTAGCCACAGCTTCCCTGGGGCAGCCTGACGGAAGCAAGGCTGCCAATCTGTGCCACCGGCCTTGGCAGTGTCTTGCCTAAGGGCCCAAACCACCGGCTACATCTGTAGACGTGCATCGGCTCGACGCCCACGAGCCGTGCGTACATGGGAGTGCTCTGCTGCAGGTCCACAGCAGTTATTCAGACTGGAGTGTGTGCGTTTGGTGCTTTATGACAGCTCCACAGTGGAATAACGTCATCAGACTTATATATCACGTCTGAGTCGCTGGTCAGGGCCAAAGCCAGGTTTTCCAAAGTAAATCTGAACGCTCAAATGAACAGTATTATAAGTATAAGTATAAGTTTAAGTGCCAGGATCACATCCTCAGGATGTAATGTGGTGGTAACTGTTTTAATGCTACTTTACTGTCAATGGAAAACTGACCCTACATGCGTCAATAATTGGATTAATTTGTGTCCATTTTTGTCCCTCTGGGTCGCTCTGCGTCTGCCTCTTCGCGGACGGACTGCTCCCTAGACGCATACATGGCGTGCACAGTGGCGCCGCTTCTATTCACTCTCCATGGTGATAACTGAGGAGATGAAACAGAGATGTCTGTTTTGGGCCTTAGGGACACAACAGTTTACAGCCACAGTCGCCCCACTGAGGCACCTGGTGTTCCCAGGTCTCCCATCACCGTATTCACCAGGACTTGTCCTGCTTAGTCTCTGATATCTGTGACAGGATCAGTCTTTCACATGCAGGTAAACAGCAGTCCTGTGCTGACAAAAGATCATTTGGTCTTTTAAAATAGAAATCTTATTGTATTTCAGTCAATCTCTAAAATTCAGATGAATAGATCCTTCATTCATCCCACAGTTGGGAAACTTCAGTGTTGCATTACAAGTTACAGAACAGTAGGAATGAGGATCACACGACACAGGTGACTATTAAGCATGACCTTAATAAAGAAAGTATAAACATATAAAAGGTATAAACTTGTAAACTCCAGTGAAAAGAAATGTTAAATTGTAACATTTATTTTCCATGTAAAAAAATCTATTTAATATAGGGTCAGAACGGGAGCCTCAGCAGAGCCTCAGCGGAGCCTCAGCAGAGCCTCAGCAGAGCCTCAGCAGAGCCTCAGCAGAGCCTCCTGCTGCCTCTTTATTGGCTTTTAAAGCTATTGTTTTATTGGAGTCACATCCCTACATTTCCATAGTGCTGAGTCGCGCCCCGTGAGCCTTTGGAATCATTGACCGTTTATGGCGTTCCCGATACACAAGACGGGCTTCGATCAGTATCCCTGTCCCAGTGCGGAGAGAGAGGGGGGGGGGGGGGGGGGGGGGACAGCTGCAGACCCATGGCAACGACACAGACCTGGATCTCCCCCTCGGCAACCGGCATCAGATGGTGTTAGGAGCACTTCTGCAGCAGCCCCCCGGGACCGTCCCACAAGGAGAGGCACGACGCCATTTTCACTCAGCTTCAAGGCCGCGCTGGTTTTATCGCCATCACTGTTTGTGTCGAATATTTAGAGTAGATTATACTAAAACTACCAAATATAGGGTATAAATACAGAAAAGAAGAGGTGGTAGTAATAGTAGTAGTAGTAGTAGTGAAAGAGGTAGATGTACTGCTGATAGTAGTAGCAGTTACTGTAGTAGTAGTAGTAGTAGTAGTAGTAGTAGCAGTAGTGAAAGAGGTAGATGTACTGCTGATAGTAGTAGCAGTTACTGTAGTAGTAGTAGTAGTAGTAGTAGTAGTAGTAGCAGTAGTGAAAGAGGTAGATGTACTGCTGATAGTAGTAGCAGTTACTGTAGTAGTAGTAGTAGTAACAGTAAAGTAGTAAAAGCAGAAATAGTAGTTTTGAAGTCTATGAATTGTGCTTTACAAACAATTCTAATAAACTTGCCTTGTCTAGTAGTAGTTAGGATATCTGTAGTAGTATTAGTAATGTAGTAGTAGTAGTAGTAGTAGTAGTGATATTAGTAGTAGTCTTGCCAGAAAAAGCTGTTTCTTCTATAAAAAATTCCATCCCGACATTATTTCACATTTTCCTCAAACGTAAACCCTGGACACGGCTTCAGCCCGAGTCTCCGCTCTGGTCTTCCACATCTTGTAAATATTAACGTTGTGGTCGTGTTACTCGTGGCGTGGAATATAAAAAACTAAAAACAAGAGGAGGTTGTGGTTGAGATGAAACTGAAAAGGATAATTCAGTGGTGCATGTAATCTATGACAAGTGACGCACAATGGAAGCTAATCCATGCAGTGTTGCCAACTTAGCGACTTTGTCGCTAGATTTAGCGACTTTTCAGACCCCTATAGCGACTTTTTTTCAAAAAAGCGACTAGCGACAAATCTAGCGACTTTTTCTGGTGTTATTGGCGACTTATCTGGTGTTTTGGCGACTTATCTGGTGTTTTGGAGACTCGTGAAGCACGTATTGTTCTGCTGTCCTCAACGTGAGCCCCTCCCCCGTCCCAAAGCACTTACAGGCGGCCAGTCTCACAGTAGCCTTGCGCAGCAGTCCCAGCTACAGTCTATGGGCGGAGCAGAGAGAGAGAGAGGAGACTCAAAAGCACAGGAAGTTTTCAGGCTGCTGCAGACTGAACTTCAGCTCCACCACCACCACACATCCAAAGCTCCCCGGCCACTCCTACCACCGCCACCCCCCACTACCCCCCACTCCATCCGCGGCAGCTCTGTCCGTGACTCTGTTTTCTCTCAGTAGTGGGTCACATTAAATCATTTGTTATGCCAAACTATGAAAAAAAAAAAAAACTTACAAAAATAAACCTAAGTAACTCTGCCAGAGTGTGTCTTTTGGGTCACTTTGCCGGTCCCAAGCCCGGATAAAGGAGGAGGGTTGGTTGTAGAGCTAGCAATTTCACCCTACATAACAATCTTTTGATTACATTTGCTGTTATAACATTTAACAATACAGGACAAAACTGATGTGTGTAATGTGGATCTAGACAAAGCATTAAAATCATTAAATGTTGTTAATGTTGAAATTATTTTTGTACATTTGTAGTTCTAAACATATTTAGGGTGTTTTTACTCACTTTTGTCTCTCCCACGACCTTATTCCTCTCTCCTACAGCGTCCGTTAGTTATTTGCAAATTGCAAATTATGCAAATTAGGCGATGGCGTCATTTAGCGACTTCTAGCGACTTTTGGGACAGCCAATAGCTACTTTCCTTACTGAGGAGTTGGCAACACTGAATCCATGACTGATGCTAACCACAATCAGAATCAGAATCAGAATCAGAATCATTTTTATTGCCAACGTAAGTAACGGGAGGTCACAGACTTGGAAATTGCTTTGGCTCAGTGCAACAGTCAAAAAGAGATAATAAAAATAAGAATAAAAAACACTTCTAAAGAATAAATTTAAATTTAAAATAGAGTTACAGTTACTATTTACAATATACAAGTGCACATGGTGCACACAATGTAAGGTGACAGCAGTACAGTGAAGTAAAGTGACGTATGATGGGCAGTAAAGTGACTTTATAAAGGGCGGGGGGACAGGTTAAGAAGTGTTCAAGAGTCCAACAGCAGAGGGGAAGAAACTGTTCTTGTGGCGGGAGGTTCTAGTCCTGATGGACCGCAGCCTCCTGCCTGAGGGGAGTGGTTGGAATAGTCCATGTGCAGGGTGAGAGGGGTCGGCTGTGATACGACCAGCCCGGCCTCGAGCTCGGGCGACGTACAGGTCCTGCAGCGATGGAAGGCTGCGGCCGATCACTTCCTCTGCAGAGCGCACAATGCGCTGTAGTCTCTGTTTGTCCCTGACTGTGGCTCCAGCGAACCACACGGTGATGGAGGAGGTGAGGATGGACTCGATGATGGCCGTGTAGAACTGCACCAACATCTGTGCAGGCAGCTTGGCTTTCCTGAGCTGCCGCAGGAAGTACATCCTCTGCTGGGCCTTCTTGATGAGGGAGCTGATGGTCGGCTCCCACTTGAGGTCCTGGGTGATGGTGGTGCCCAGGAAACGGAAGGACTCCACAGAGGTGATGGGGGAGTCCATCACGGAGGGTGGGGGCGGGGGGACAGTGCTCTTCCTGAAGTCCACAATCATCTCCACTGTCTTCTGGGCGTTCAGCTCCAGGTTGTTACCACTGCACCAGGACACCAGCCGGTCCACCTCCCTCCTGTAGGCGGACTCATCGTTGTTGGAGATGAGTCCAATGAGGGTGGTGTCGTCCGCGAACTTGATCAGCTTCACGGAGTCGTGGCTGGAGGTGCAGTGGTTGGTGTACAGGGAGAAGAGCAGGGGAGAAAGAACACAGCCCTGTGGGGCTCCTGTATTTATAATCCGAGAGTCCGAGACATTCTTCCCCAGACGCACTCGCTGCTTCCTGTCCGTCAGGAAGTCAGTGATCCACCTGCAGGTGGAATCGGGCACGTTGAGCTGGGAGAGCTTGTCCTGGAGCAGGGATGGCAGGATTGTGTTGAAGGCAGAGCTGAAGTCCACGAACAGGACCCTGGCGTAGGTCCCCGGGGAGTCCAGGTGCTGTAGGATGTGGTGGAGGGCCAGGTTAATGGCGTCGTCTACAGATCTGTTGGCTCTGTAGGCGAACTGCAGGGGGTCCAGGAGGGGGGAGGTGAGGGACTTGAGATGGGAGAGAACCAGGCGTTCAAATGACTTCATGACGACAGACGTAAGTGCTACAGGTCTGTAGTCATTGAGTCCTGTGATCCTGGGCTTCTTCGGGACGGGGACAATGATGGAGGATTTGAAGCAGGCCGGGACATGGCAGGACTGCAGAGAGGAGTTGAAAATGTCCGTGAACACAGGAGTAAGCTCACTGGCGCAGTGTCTCAGAGTGGCCGGAGACACGTGGTCCGGGCCAGGAGCTTTGCGGGGGTGCAGCCTCAGGAAGAGTTGTTTAATCTCTTAAAGGTCTGACATTCAGCAGAAGAAGAGAAAACAATCATTGAGAAAGAAACATACGTTGCTTAAAAGACCATTTACAGCCTAACGACCTAAAGCCATCGCAGGTTTACTGATTAATGATGTCGTGTTTAACTAGACTACCGGTTTGAGATTATGTCCTGTCATAAACTGCTGCTGTTAACTTTAGAATACTGAGTGGAGTTTGCATGTTCTCCCCGTGTTTCTTCAGAGTGCTCCAGTTAGCCTGGTCTTATCCATCCGCTCAATCATCATGTCACTGCAGGTAACGTCTGGGTCTGGTCCCTGTGTTTGCGATCACAATCGGTTGAATTTTGACCGACCAATCAGAGAGCGCGGAAGGAGAGTGTTGTAGTTAGTTGTGGGTGACGTCAAGAGTTTGCGTCGAACGGGCAGGTTGTAGTTTGGCGAAGAATACGATAGTAAAGTATTCTGGTCTGGTTCTATCAAGAAACTGAAGCCGGAGCAAGAGGAATGTTTAGCAAATGTAATCGCTGGAAACAATTGTGGCGCTACTCCCCACGGGCTCCGTTAGCGGCAAAGGAGATGGCTAAAGCTAGGCTAAATGCTAACGAATCACTCGGGCTCATTACATACGTCACGGTAAACTCAGATCCAATGGTTTCAATCTGCAAAAGGAGTTAGCCGGTATTAGTATTAGATAGCAATATGGCCTACGTGCAGGACTGTACAAGGACTCTACAAGGACTCCATGTTATGACTATGATGTGACTGTCTCTTTGTGACACGTATGTCTTTCGATGTGTGACGTGACAATGACTATATAAACTGTGTACTGCCTTTATTCTGTCTGAGAAAAAGAAACAGAGTAAACCAGTGGAACTTGAGAGCAACTTAAATAAACTTCCAGAGTTTGGCACACCACGATCCGTCTCTGTCTGCTAAATCCTAACAGATTTGGTGGAGAATGCGCGGCTCGGTTTGTGCCATTCTCTGGATTGTTTTGAGGGAGTTTGCTTTGTTTCTTTTTCTCGGCGTGGGAGAGCTGAGAGTGTCTGGGGCCTGGGAGCGGTCCAGCAGGCTGGAGAGGCGACCGGCTCCGGGACTCTTTTTCGCTGTCTCACTATATTTTTTTGTGTCCTGTTTTTTGGACTTAGCGTTTCAAATTGTTTTCCCATGTCCGCATTCCGGGGATTTTTGACGTGCGATTGGTCTCTGCCGATGGAAACTAGTTCCCGGTACTAGTGAGCGCTGGTTCATGATCTGGAGACCTGGTTGGACGTGGAAAAGCTGATATTTGGTGGACTTCTGACGGTGCCTGGGCCCTGTTCAACAAAAGGTAAGAGCGGACACCTGTTTATTCAAAGTCTGCTAATTGAGTGAACTAAATTATGGTCCTTTTTTGAGGTCCACCAAATGTCTAATATCTATAGATAAGATTAGAGAGAGAAAGGAACCCCTGACGTATCGGGGTCCCTGTCCTTTGAAGTAGTCAGGACAGAGAGAAAGGAACCCCTGACGTATCGGGGTCCCTGCCTTTGGAGTAGCCGGGGCAGAGAATAGAGAATAGTTAGTGAAACCATGGTGTAAACATAAAAGTAATTATAAAAAGGGAAACGTTAAACACTAAAGAGTGCCTTTTGTTACTAGTGTGGAAAGTGATCACTTCTAGATTTGGATGACAAAAGTATAAAGAACAACATCAGTTATATTCGCTTAACAAAGTAATCTTGAAAGTTATTCTTCTGTATCTTTTTGCCTGTGTGTGCGCCGCTCTATCTGCTGCCGTTGTCAGGGAAACGGCCCCCTCCTTCGCTGCTCTGGCTGTGAATCTGAAGCAAAGCTACTGCTTTAGGACTTTTGGCTTTTCATAGTTGTTATTCCGTTAAATTTGCTAAATTTGCCATTTGAACATTGTGTTAGACACAGTTAAACGTTTTTAAACACCATTAGGGAATAGAAGTTTTGAATTAGTATGTTTTTGAAACCCAAAGATTAGTACAAAAAGCTTTGCTTTTCTTTTTAAATCTGCTGCTTATTTTGTGAGTCCATTATTGTATCTCTGATATATTTCATAGCTGTTTGTGAGAATTTTTTTTTTTTATGTTTTTATTTTAGTTACAAAAGCCGTTTTTCAAACATTTAAATTAGAATCTGTTAAAAGTGATTAATGATTGTAGACTTCGTCTAAAAAAGAAAGAGGGAATTAGGCTGTAAAAGTATTATATTATTAAGTTAAACTACCCAATTCACCCAATTCACATTCAAGTGGTGACTTTTGTTTTTGTTTTGACTATGCACCTGACCTTCCTCCTGCTGCAGATGCACGCAGCACAGGAGCCTGGTCTAAAATGTGCTCCAATTCATACTGACTTCATTTGAAAAATGCTGCAATTATTTTAAATTAGTAGAATAGATGCTGAGATAAATAAGTGTAAAAGGGAAAGTCCATAAAGTGAAACCCAAGATGTTCAAGATTAAAAACATCACACAGTACAAAAGTACATAATACATATTTTAAAGTTTGAAGGTTTAAGAGATTTGAGTCTTGTTTTTTATATTGAGAGTTTCTGGTTTTAAATGTCATCATTAGTAAGATAATAAGTAATCTTTATTTACATAGCGCTTGGGAAAGCCAAGAGCGCTTCAAAATTGTTTAGACTTCAGAGAGAAAAACAATCTCATTCACAATCTCTGTTGTTTTTAATTTGACTATAAGGTTGTTTTCCAGAACCAAGAGCACACACTGTACAGGGTCACTGGACTGCTGGAAACTGGACAGCGCAAAGCCCACCCAGCCACAGGTCACAGAGCTAAGAGCAAAGGAAAATGCCACCTCCTTGCCCCTCCCCACGCCACTGCAGAACTGAGTGGGTGTGAGAGAGACCGGGGCCATGAAAGAGAGGTATCTGGAGACGTGATGGGTGGAGCGTCAGGTAGAGACCTAGAGGGAGTTGAAAGTGTGTCTACGTGGTTTACATCACCACAGTGTGACCTTTGAGACCTACAGGTGGTTCGAGGAGTCTGGACACACAACCCCAAAATTCATATACACACACACACATACACATTCATACACTCACACATTCACATTTACATATAGATACATGAAAAAGCAGAACATGAGAAAAAAGCATTTTAAAAGTTTACTCCAATGTAAACACATATTTTTAATTGTCTATCACTTGAATCTTTAGTTGAATCAGTATTTTTTGAGACCAGAAATGTTCATTTGAATTCTATATTGTCATGGACATAATTGACCTCTGTCCTGACACTTTTGATTTGTTGATTTTGTACTGTGTGAAGTAATTACATTGATGAGGATTAGATCTGATAAAAACACAAATTAGAGAAGTAAACTGCGCTTGCTTTTGTCTGAGAGACGTTAGCAACAGCATGAATAGAAATTGTGTTAAAGTAGAATTAAAATGTCTTAACCATAGAGAGTAACTACTGCATAACAAGCTGTGTACAGGAACTGCGACACTGCACCATTGACCAGAAGTGCATCGCAAATGACCTGATGTGCTTCAACTGAAAAGACTGTATCTGGAGATCTGATGTGCATCTGGAGACCAGAACCAGAACCATGGCTTGGACCCTACTGATGTCCAAGATGACCTGACCTGATGACGACTGAGACTCACCCTCAGGGGACCCTGAGGACCTGAGGATCTGAGAGAGAAAACTGGGGAGTGATGTTTATATTTTTGAAATCATACATTGATGAGTGCTAAATGAGAGAGATACTCATGATTATTTCTTTTGTTTTTGTTTGTCCCTAGCTTCTGGACATCTGATGATCTATTGGACACAGCCATTTGCAGAACAAGAACCAGCCAATGAAAACGTCTATTGCTGATGCTATTGCTACAACCAGAACCACAACTGTGACAAATGCAATATACATGTTAAGTATTCAGACATTTGACAGACAAAAACTTTCAAAATGATAAAGTATTAGTATTGTAGCGTTTTTAGTAGTAGTAAAAAAGTAGAATTGTCCTTTCTTTGTTTTTCATAAACACATTTCCACATAAGAGTTAAAATAGTACCCTACAATGTTATCCTTTTGATAGATCAGCTAAAATATTAGAATCAGAGTTATGTTACAGCCATTAAAAGTGACAGAAGTCACAAACTAGGAATATGCCTTTGCTCAAGCTGCAGCCGAGCTTTGGAGTTAAAAAATAGAGGAAATATAGAATTAGATAAATGCATCAACCATAGATGCTTTCAAAAATAGAGATTATTTGTAGCCAGTGCTAATATCAAATGGTAAAGGGACCATTTCACAAAACCTTTGCTTCAAAAGTAGATAAAGTTCATATGAGTGTAGCCTAGATTAATGCCTAGATCAATGAGATAGATTAGAACCAACAGAGATTCAAAAGCATTTAAAAGCATTTTGATGCATTTGGGTGTAGCCCAAAAACACAATAGTAGATATTTAGATATTGAGAAGTTTCCAGCACAAACACCATTGTAGAATAACTGACCCCAACCCCAAACCTAATTAGCTACTATTAGGATAATACTAATTTGATTAATGATGTACATTCATCCCAAACTGCCTGACAATAATATCTTTAGATAATAAAAAGTAATAAATCACTGACCACTATAGAAGTGTAAATGTTGACCATTTGCCTTACTGTGTTCACGGTTTTATTCCTGAGAATGAGAATAGACATGGAGCAAAATCCCACTAATAATATGCCACTGATAATTAGAGTGTAAACCACAGAACAGAGAGATTTATGTGAATAGATTAGAATAGTTTTAAACTATAGTGAATAATAAAAGTAAAGTACACAGTCTAAGATTGAAAAGTGAAAATAATACAGTGGAGTGTAGTGTAAACAATTATCATTAGAATAAAAGTATAGAGTAAGAAAAGTTAAATTAGCTTCTAAATTGAGACTCAGCTCGTTTTTGTCTGTGTTTTGACTGAATTTGCTGAGTTCTTGTGTGTCCAATAGTGTTTTTGTTTGTTTTTATTTTTTGATTTGTTTTTGTTTGTTTGTTTATTTTTTCCCAGGACAGAGGATAAAATCCACTGATATTGATTTGATGATTATGAGTTTTAATAATTTTTGAAAGTTTTTTTTTGTTTTTTGTTTTTTTGAATTTTTTTTTTTTTTCTTTTTCCACTTTATTGATTGATTGATTTGAGTGATCACATGTGATTATGTGATCAAAGGGGAGGGTATTAGTATTAGATAGCAATATGGCCTACGTGCAGGACTGTACAAGGACTCTACAAGGACTCCATGTTATGACTATGATTTGACTGTCTCTGTGTGACACGTATGTCTTTCGATGTGTGACGTGACAATGACTATATAAACTGTGTACTGCCTTTATTCTGTCTGAGGGAAAGAAACAGAGTAAACCAGTGGAACTTGAGAGAAACTTAAATAAACTTCCAGAGTTTGGCACACCACGATCCGTCTCTCTCTGCTAAATCCTAACACCCCTCCCACCTGTTAACGGAGTCAATGGAGACAATCCAGACCTTAGCATGAAATGTAATCTGTACTATGGTGTGGTAAGACCAGGCTAGTTTCCCCTACCACTATAACATGTGCAGTCGCTCCCTCCGCTGTATGGACCGAGGACTCCCCGGAAAAAGCACAGATGTCTTAGTTTGTGTATTTATTTGTGTATTTGAATGGGACAGGAACTAAACACGGAATGTATTACTGAGCTCAGTGCGTGCCAGCCGTTTTTGAAGATTTTCACTGATTTTTAAGACCCACAGAATATTTTGTACTATGTCTAAGTGAAATCCAAAACCAGATTCTGAAAGACTGGACTGACAACTTTCATCAGAAAAAATATGTTTGTTTCTAGCTTGTTTTGTTCTCCTGTGATCCCCAGGCAAGTAGAGAGAAGTTTGACTGAAATCACCCGTCTCAAAGACAAAAAGACGTCAAAGGCAGGCGAGGAGTTAAAGTATATACCAGAAAGACCAGAAAGACCAGAAAGACCAGAAAGACCAGAAAGACCAGAAAGACCAGAAAGACCAGAGAGACCAGAGAGACCAGAAAGACCAGAAAGACCAGAGAGAACATGCTGTGAGGTTCTATTTGACGCTTTGGGCTGATTGGCTGAACAGCTGATTTAAAGATGTGACAGAATACATGTGAAAACCCGTGATGGAAACGGTTCTGAAAGCAAAAAACTACTATGCAGCAGCTCGAGTCCTGACTAGAACCAGGAAGTACGACCATATTAGTCCTGACTAGAACCAGGAAGTACGACCACATTAGTCCTGACTAGAACCAGGAAGTACGACCACATTAGTCCTGACTAGAACCAGGAAGTACGACCACATTAGTCCTGACTAGAACCAGGAAGTACGACCACATTAGTCCTGACTAGAACCAGGAAGTACGACCACATTAGTCCTGACTAGAACCAGGAAGTACGACCACATTAGTCCTGACTAGAACCAGGAAGTACGACCACATTAGTCCTGACTAGAACCAGGAAGTACGACCACATTAGTCCTGACTAGAACCAGGAAGTACGACCACATTAGTCCTGACTAGAACCAGGAAGTACGACCACATTAGTCCTGACTAGAACCAGGAAGTACGACCACATTAGTCCTGACTAGAACCAGGAAGTACGACCACATTAGTCCTGACTAGAACCAGGAAGTACGACCACATTAGTCCTGACTAGAACCAGGAAGTACGACCACATTAGTCCTGACTAGAACCAGGAAGTACGACCACATTAGTCCTGACTAGAACCAGGAAGTACGACCACATTAGTCCTGACTAGAACCAGGAAGTACGACCACATTAGTCCTGACTAGAACCAGGAAGTACGACCACATTAGTCCTGACTAGAACCAGGAAGTACGACCACATTAGTCCTGACTAGAACCAGGAAGTACGACCACATTAGTCCTGACTAGAACCAGGAAGTACGACCACATTAGTCCTGGACTCCTGCCGGGACTCTGAGGAGCACAGGGACTGGACTCCTGCTGGGACTCTGAGGAGCACAGGGACTGGACTCCTGCTGGGACTCTGAGGAGCACAGGGACTGGACTCCTGCTGGGACTCTGAGGAGCACAGGGACTGGCCTCCTGCTGGGACTCTGAGGAGCACAGGGACTGGACTCCTGCTGGGACTCTGAGGAGCACAGGGACTGGACTCCTGCTGGGACTCTGAGGAGCACAGGGACTGGACTCCTGCTGGGACTCTGAGGAGCACAGGGACTGGACTCCTGCTGGGACTCTGAGGAGCACAGGGACTGGCCTCCTGCTGGGACTCTGAGGAGCACAGGGACTGGACTCCTGCTGGGACTCTGAGGAGCACAGGGACTGGACTCCTGCTGGGACTCTGAGGAGCACAGGGACTGGACTCCTGCTGGGACTCTGAGGAGCACAGGGACTGGACTCCTGCTGGGACTCTGAGGAGCACAGGGACTGGACTCCTGCTGGGACTCTGAGGAGCACAGGGACTGGACTCCTGCTGGGACTCTGAGGAGCACAGGGACTGGACTCCTGTTAGTGCCCAGAGTCAGAACTAAACATGGGGAGGCTGCTTTTCAGATTCATGCTGCTAAAATCTGGAACAATCTTCCTGAAGATGTGAGACAGGCCTCCTCTCTGACAATGTTTAAAACCAGGTTAAAGACAGTTCTGTTTAGCTGTGCATACAGAACTTCTTCCCACTCCTTTTTGAGTATCTGCAAGTGTTTCTTTTGTGTATATAATATTTATAATTTTGTATTATGTAAATGTAGCTCAGGGTTATTTGTTACTTTTGTTTCTTGTGACACTTATTTGCTCGAAATAAACAAACATTGATTGATTTCTTTTTCATGTTCTGTGATTATTTATTTGTGCTATACAAATAAACTTGCCTTGCCTTGCCTTAGGTTGGATTTTATGAAATTGTTATTTGTGTTTCTAAATCAGGTATCCCAGATTTGTATGTGTTAAATATCCTATTCAAAATACATGTATGTGGTCTATTTAACTTATTATTGGTCATTTTTGTTGAATAATAAGGTTGTTTTTATTCAGTACTGTCGACATTGCTTCCAAAACATTACAAGGTGACTTTGTTAACTCTCCCACATTTTCCAGCTCTCATTGAGTGCTTCTTTGACCGTTTATTCTGGCCAAAAAAGCAGGGACGGGACCTCGGCGTGATGAGGGATGACTGTGGGTTTGCGGTGGCCGTGTGTGCTAATAGACTGAGGTCCTTCAAAACAGCTGGCAGGACGCCGCTCTAACCTTGAGACGCCTGGTCCAAGGATACAGCGACTTCATGCAGCTCAGAAAAACAATTTAAATGTATTCTTTTAAGCAGAGGATCCAAGTCTGAAAGTTAAATTGTTGGATATTTTCCGAGTCGTAAATGACATGAAGGCTGCACGATAGACCAGCAATGTACAGAGAAACCAACAAATGTGTTACCATAAAGTACTGGGTGCTTAGATAAATGTAAATATAAATATAAATGTGCACTTTATCGGCTTTGCAAAGCTCTCGATTTACCGGTCAATCTTCGTCCCCTCCCTCACCTATGGTCATGAGCTTTGGGTAATGACCGAAAGAACGAGATCACGGATACAAGCGGTCGAAATGAGCTTCCTCCGCAGAGTGGCTGCTCCCTTAGAGATAGGGTGAGGAGCTCGGTCACACGGGAGGAGCTCGGAGTAGAGCTGCTGCTCCACGTCGAGAGGAACCAGTTGAGGTGGCTCGGGCATCTGTTCCGGATGCCTCCTGGACGCCTCCCTGGGGAGGTGTTCCGGGCACGTCCCACCGGGAGGAGGCCCCGCGGAAGACCTAGGACACGCTGGAGGGACTGTGTTTCTCAGCTGGCCTGGGAACGCCTTGGGGTCCCCCCGGACGAGCTGGAGGAAGTGTGTGTGGATAGGGAAGTCTGGGCGTCTCTGCTTAGACTGCTGCCCCCGCGACCCGGCAACGGATAAAGCGGAAGAAAATGGATGGATGGATGGATGGCACTTTATCGGCGGCGTAGGGAAATTCATCCTCGGCATTTGACCCATCCTGATGCCACTAAGGCTTACGTCAGGAGCAGTGGTCGCCGTAGTAACAGCGCCCGGGAACCCATCTCCAGATGTTGATGCTCGGCTTGGTCAGGACCAGAGCTGGAGGATTTAACCTGGTGAGCATGTTTTTAGTGGTAGGGGAAACCGAAGCACCCGGAGGAAACCTAGAACATGCAAACTCCACTCAGAAAGGCCCTGTTCCGACTGGGATTCGAACCCAGGGCCTTCTTGCTGAGAGGCGAGAGTGCTATCCACTCACCCAACAGATAGATAGATACAAAAAAAAATACATAATTCTAAAAGTTACTAACAATAGTAATAAATAATAATGTGGAATAACTTTTTACAAAAAATCTTTTACAAATAGGGGATAATATTTTGATAATTGTGCATAACTGTCTGTCTTGAGTTTTTGTTGAGTTATGATGATGATCTATACCAGAAACTTTTGTCACAAATCGTCTCCGACATGTCCCCCCGCCCCTTCTGGCCAAATGCTTCAATTTCAACAAAGAGACAATAACAACAACAATTGCCTCAGACTTTTTCTTTCTGGACAAAGCTGTTTAATGTCACTGTCTCAAAACCACACAAGGTTATTGACCAGTGTTGAATTTTTTTGAATCTGTGCTAATGTTCATTACAGGGAAGACAAAGTGGGGTCAAAATAAACTTCCGACTTTCAACGTCTGTCTGATGATGTCACAGAGCATCCATGGACCTCGTATCATCACAATATAACATTATCAAACATCAACAGAAGGAGAACGGATAAAGGAAAGAGCAGCTCATGCAAAATCCCAAACTTGTTACACGGTTATTATGCAAACTATTATCATAAAGCTACACCCAAGTCACATGACCTGTGTGCAAACATATAAACTCTTCCTTCACCTGACCCACATGAAGCAACGGGCTATAAAACAGTTTAGTTTGATGGGCGTTGAAATTGCTGCTTCTCTACAAAAATGCGATAGGTCATGAGGCGGGTTAAAACCATAGTAATAACAGACGTAGTTCTAACTAATGGGCCAAAATTTGGGAGTGACTCAAAACGGTCGCGGGGGCTGGAAAATGTGCACATCTGTGCATGTGTCAGCTGCTCGAGCTCCATTCATTTAAACGAGAGACTTCTAAAGTCCACAGCGACTAAACTAGACTGGTCCAGAACACCCCCTCAGCATTGACACACATGTGGAACGGAGCTTTGGGCCAAGAGACAACTTCTGGACCATCCTGTAAAGACGTTTTCCAGAGGTAAGAAGATGCTATATGTTAGCATTGGCTAATTCTTATTCCGGGTCCACCCCCACAGGCCCGGGGTGGTACTGCAGCATGTCAGCGCACGTCATTTTTAGCCGAGACCCGCCCCCACTGGTTAAAACTTAGGCGAGTCGTTTCAACGCCCCAACCTGCGCCCTGTTGGTAAAATAGATAACTACTGTTGTGATTTAGGGCTATACAAACATAAATGTAAATGAATTGCATCTGCTCTGTGCGTAAGGTAGAGGTGGCTCTGGGTTTTGGCTCCATGGGAACGAGCTTGGTCCGAAAAACAACACTTTTACTCAGACAAACAGAATTGGCTGTAGATCAGTAATGGCTCGACCTTGCATAGAGTTCATGCGCCAGGTTTTGTGTGTGGTTTAGTTTTCCTTTGACAATTGAAAATCTCCAGGTTTACCCAGTGTCAGAGAACCGTGAATCGATCACTTGGTTTTGTCACTAATCGCCAAAGTGCAAAGAGTCAAGTTTCGGAGTCAGGGGTCAGGGGTCACCGGTCAATCCTGGGTTATAGGGAGGAGGGTAGCGTCGTTTTTCTAACTAACTTCACTCCGTCGACAACAAGTGCTTTTGGGTCTTTTCAGCTCAGAGTCTGATCCAGCGGGTTAACCTTTCAAAGACATTTAAACTAATGGCCTATGAAAGCTCAGAACTTCACCTGTGTGTTGTCCTGCTCTGGGGCCCGAGCCCTTTTGGTCAAAGCTAACGACAAAATTGAACTTTATTTTACTGATGAAGTAAGTAAGTAATGTTTATTTATATAGCACATGTTACAGACCAAGGTACAGACCCAAAGCACTTTCCAATGTTCAGAGTCAGATATTGTTCCAATCCTTCCACACACGGTGATGACAGAAGCGAGTCCAGAACACACTGGACCATAAAAGCCTCTGACCCAACACCATCCATTCACTCTCTCATTTACATTCAGACCTATTGTGCATGTTTTTAGTGGTAGGGGAAACCGGAGCACCCGGAGGAAACCTACGCAGACACGGGGAGAACATGCAAACTCCACTCAGAAAGGCCGGGATTCGAACCCAGGACTTTCTTGTTGAGGTGTTACTGTGATAAGACTCGACTCTCTGTAGATGGAACTTTGTCGAGTGAAGTCCCTCGATTCCAATGTAAAGGAAAGACTAATAACAGAAAAAACTGCTTTTAGATGAACCCAACAGCCAAAAACAAAAGCATCTGAAAACTACTGATAACAACTTATGAAAAGCTCACTTTTAGCTAAATCTACAGATGAAAGACTCACTTTTAGCTAAACAGGTAAAACATGTGCGATATATCAAGCCTTATTAGTTCTAATGTAGATAATTGTCTCACAGCACATTAGAATAGAGCAGAGGACACCTTATACCAAACCTTTAAAACCAGGTTAAAGACAGTTCTGTTTAGCTGTGCTACAACTGAGGGATTTTATATTTTTATCTTTCTTTTTAATGTTCTGTGATTATTTATGATTTTAATGCTTTCTTGTTTTGTTCAGCACTTTGAGTTGCCTTGTGTATGAATTGTGCTATACAAATAAACTTGCCTTGCCTTGCCTTATCGGACTGTATTACACAGATACATTTTCTATGGTGTGAAAATTAGGCACCACAGGTTAAAGTAAAAGTACCTGAAGTAGCTGTAGTGACTTCTGCTCTGCTCCAAAAGCTCTCACCATGAAACCTACAGAAGAGACAAGCCTTCACACATTGTCAGCGGCGTCTTCTTCATCACTCCACCGTCTTCACCGTCAGATTACCCAGCGTCAAAACTCTCAAACGTCCTTGTCTGCGTCTCCGTCTCGTCCGATGCCTGATTGTGAATGGACTTAACATTCCTCCGCGCTCATTAAGGTGAACTAATCTGCAGCATGCTCTCTTTGTCGACCCGAGCCGGCGCTTTACGGCTGTTTGGTTTTCGAGGTTGGGCTTTAGAAGTTAAAAGTTTACGATGCGGAGAGAGAGCGTAATCCTGAACATCCTCTGCGCCATGGCCTGAGCTGATGCTAATCTTGTGTTAGCGGTTAGCATCGGACTTTGCTGACTGCCTTTTAGGGTTGTCAAAAGTACGGGAAAATCAGACATTAAAGCTGCGGTACATTTATTTATTTTCTTGCTCCATTAATACTTTTTGTTCGTCTCAACAGAAGGAGAAACATTTTGTGAACGCATTTTTTCTTTTTCTGTGAGCTGATTGGCTGAGAGAGAGCGGGTACTGCATTTTTCACTGAAAAAGCTGATCTGTAGATATGAGGCCAAAAATACCTGCATGTTAAATAATACTAATTCTATAAACTGTATATAGCCCAAGTAACTATGGGTTTTATAACATAGATTTTGTGATTTTAAAGTTATGTACGGCACCTTTAAAGTGATGTGAAAGAGATAGTGGTAGTGACAGATGTACATTTCCTGCTTCACAACCAGCAAATGTAAATGTTTGTCAAATTTAAATTAACATACATTTAGATTCAACCTTGTTTTTATTGAGTTCTTGCACTGCTTTCTATAATAAATTACAATATAATGTCTCTAATGTGATCACTGGAGGGGGGTTTTTCGTCTTTTTCTAGATATTATTCTTCCGATTTCAGCATCAGTCAATAACGTGAGGACAGACAACAGACCTTTCAAATCATTGATGGCGACACCTTGTTGACCGTCTGCCTGTCCGCCCTGATTCATCACTGTGACAACTAATTACTCAGAAATAACCCGACAATGGCGTGACATCAATAGAATGAGGTCATTGTCAGAGAACTTAAAGCAAACTACTTCAGACATACTTCCAATAGAAAAACAACACGCATTCTTTTTTATAGCCACAATTGAACAACACAGAAGAGTGTAGTCATATTCATTCATCAAAATAAAATAATTGCTTTTTAACAACCTCAACAAACACAGTCCAAACTACGGGTGTCTTTCCTTGCGTCATACACCGGTTGGTCTACACCTACGTTATACAGTTAAAAAGATCCAGAGCCAAAGGTAAGTAGTAGTAATCTTTATTTATATACCGCCTTTTCACTGCAGATCTGAGTCTCAAAGCGGTTTACAATTGTTAATTTTTGGGCATTTGTCTCTCACTCCACACAGAGATGGGAGCGGGGCCAGTACAGGAGGCGCATGCCAGAACTATTGGACATATTTTTAGTGGTAGGGGAAACCGGAGTACCCGGAGGAAACCTACGCAGACACGGGGAGAACATGCAAACTCCACTCAGAAAGGCCCTGGTCCGACCGGGATTCGAACCCAGGACCTTCTTGCTGAGAGGTCAAACTGAGCCACCAGATAAAACCTCAAAGAGACACTGGTAACTTTTGATATTCAACAGGAGTTATCAAGGACTAAACTGTCAGCACATTCAGAAGTCTTTTTCCCATTCCAGCAGATGGACCTTCGCTAAATAAAAGAGTTACTTCAGTTTGAGCACTTTGCCTGACGACCAAGAAAAGATGGTCTACACTGTTTTACAATAAATCTGGATGAATATTGGTGAATTGTTTTGGACTGCATTTCTGTTGACCGTAACTATTGTTGTATAACTATTATGAAAACTGAATAAAACACTATCTACACAATGCTAAGTTAGCTCAATGAACAGTGAACCCAGAACAGTTTCACAATGAGATGTTATTTTAATCAGTGAATAACATGCAGTTCATTCTCAAATCAATCTCGATTTCTTTTGACGACGTACGTAATACTGTAGTAACCATAGCAACACCCATTTTACAGTAAATCACAGCCGCTTGATAACAGCCCATCCCTCTGTCCGCACAACGGGAGTTCTGTTTTTCTTTTCGACCAATCACCTGCCATATTTCATCCCGAATATTGCACTGTCCTTTTTCGCAATTTTTCCCACGTTTTGAAGCTGTAATCTTTAGTGCTTTGACCTTGGATGGCTGACTCTCAACACGCAACACAAGTGGACCGTCAGACCGACCGACAGAGACTGGGTTTAGCCCTTAAAACGTTCTGGCTGATTCGCTCCTGTCTGCTGAAGGCCTCTTCCCATGACCATAAACGGGCTCTTGTACGCGCCGAAATCTCGAGGTCAAGCTTTGCACTTATGTTAGCGATAAGGAGATGGAGGAGTAGCCGGTCCGCTGGGATTTTCAAACCGGTTGAGGATCAAAATGGAGCCAGTGCGTGCGGGGCGGGGCGCAAAACGGCCAAATGTACAGAAAAGTACCAGCGGTTTTGAGGAATGAATGAAGGAAACGGTGCGAGGGCCAGATAACAAGGGCGCGACTGGAGAAAGGAAGGATGGAAGGAACCAGGAGGAAGGCAGATAAGGAGTGATGGAGGTATAGTTTAAGGAAAGATAAACTCGGGCAGGGCTGAACGGCTTAGAAAAGAAATGACTTCTTTCTCTTTGCTTTTTGATCGTTGGCGACGGTAGAGCAGCCAAAATACTGTACTCAAATCATGTCTGGATCTTACCTCTTGACTTTAAGCATTGTATATATATTTTGACATTGTTGATCCTATAGAAAACACAATGAAATGTATAATATCCAATGTTTAGTTGGATGGATAATATATTCTATAGCAGCTGATTGGTTAGCCCGTCACTAAATGTGCACATCTGGGCCTAACACCTGACTAATACATTGTAAATATCATTGTATTCCATTCCACAAGACAAAAATATGAAACTTTTACCTTTTAGAGCTACAATTATTGTGAAAAAAAACACATTTACCCAAATAATTGCGAGACCAAAGGTTGCGGTTGGTAACAGTATAAACGTCATTGATATTGACTAACACGTGTCACTTCCTTTTCCAAGTTCAAGCGAAGATGATTAATAATTATATTGCTTTCACGAACAGTATTTACTGAATATTCCTAAAATCTATTGTCCTTCGAATCCATTTCCTTATTTAACTGAACACAACAAAAACACAAATCATTCAGATGACGCCTAATCGGGTCAAATTAGTGTCTTATCACATCCTTCACTAAAATACATTAAAAAAAGCTACATCTCGATCAGGCAGATGGCCGCGGGGCTGAATGAAAAGAACAATTTCATTTCAAAGCTCCAAAAATAAATCGGCTCTCGTCTATTTAGCGGTAACGGTTTAATTATAGCAGCAGACGTGGTATATTTTCAATACCTGATGTATCTGTCTTGCCGTTTGTCCCTTTCCTTCATCTCCTCTCGCAGCAGTTCCTGACGCTAAGCCTTCTTGTTGTCATTTCAAAAAGCTCTCGTTGAGCAGCTGACAAAAGATAAGATGACAATTCCTTGTGCTGAATTTATAAATAAACTACAAACACAAGCTATTATTGTTATTAAGCCTGTAAAGTTGGACAGACACGTTCTAAAATAGTTATCTGGCCAACGAGGTCAGGCCAAATCCAAGTTAGAATCAATATTATGAGGACAACTGCAATAATTAGAGTTGATTTATTGTGCTGTGTTTTTAGCAGAGTTATTATATAGAGAATTACACTTTTAAAACACCAAAGAGAGCGATAGTCAAACAACTGCACCGAAAAATGTACGAATATCGGTCTGTTCCACTCAGTGACATCAACATCTGTATCCGAAAAACACTTTGGAAACACTTGGCCTTGTCCTTGACCCTTTTTTGTCCAAATGATAGAAAGTAAACCTCACTTCACAACTATCGCCATGGAGATATGTAATCCGTACAATATCAAACTGTAAACAATTATTGTCACTGAGATTGGTTCTAATATGGAAACAAAATAAAAGTTGGTTTAGAGATGAGAATTTAGTCTGAATATAAATTGTAATTCATTATCAGTATCATTCAGGAAGAGGCATAAGAAAGTACAGAAGCAAATGCTGTTAGGCCTCTGGTGCTGGTACTGGTGCTGGTACTGGTGCTGGTACTGCTGTAATGATACTAACATTTTAAAATATGTCTGATACTAATGCGTTGATTACATACCAATTTATAGCGCTGTAATTGTCATTTTTCATCAATAAACTCTTCAGTACGAATAAAAAAACAAAACAAAAATCCAATAGTGCCGTCTTTGTAGAATATTCTAGTTATTTTGTGAACTTACTTATAATTTAAAGATTAAATAATGATCCACTCTTGGGCCAAAAAGACACAAATGTGCACAATCCAGCATAAGATTATTATTTTTTCATTAGAATTTTTTTTTAAAGCTTATTTCCTTTTCTTGTGTGCTCCTCATTCTAACGTGGCCCTCTGTGACCCCCACCATTCCCCACTGTGGAACTTACATATACATATTTTACTTATTTGTCTGTTATTTTATCTGCTTTTTGATACTTATGACAACTTAGACTACTGCTAAAAACAATGTCAAGGTGCCCACGCTGATAGATTACTCCTATCTATTGCTGCACTTTGGCTATTTCACAAAAAGACCAGTATTCACAACCAAACTTCACGATAAGAAATCCTTTATGAGCAGCACAATGGGTAAATGTCCATGTGATCTTTTTGGTTTCAGCGTGTCCCGCAGTCCGCCGCTCGCCGCTCGCTGGTTGCACTGACCCCACGCAGGTCTCCAATGATACCATCTCATGTCATTTCGCGTTAATCCACGCGCTTGCCCTTTTCATTTATACACGTATAGACCACACACAGCCAAGAGTACCCCCACTATACGGCTTCTCCTAACGACAACCAACGCAACATCTAGTCCTCGGAAAAGGTCAGCCCGGACACACGCACCCGGCCGATACCCGAAACAAGGCCGCAATCCAATTACTCCCCGGGGAGGGACACGGCACATTTGCTCGGCCGCTGATGGTGGAGGTTTGGTTTCGCTTTAGCCCCTTGTAAAAGATTCACTTAGGTGTTTACGGTCGGCAGCAACAGATGTCTGCGCAGGGTCAGAGTTTGTAGAGCTGTTTTACGTCCAACGAAGACAGATTTACTGCTTAAGTTGAGCAGACATTCCCTCGAATCAAATCGCTGGCAGATAATGTGCTCCGGGTTTGACAGCGGGTTTATGCAAAAGGCTGTGCAGCTCACTACAAAGTAAAGCTAGAAGTAGAGAGTTAAAGGGGACGTACTTTTAAGAGCTACTAGAAATGTTTTCCCGATTTACAGCTGCACTTTAGGCCTCTTTCAAAAATACAACTATGTAATAACAATATAATCTACCTGTCTGGGCGGCACGGTGGCTGAGTGGATAGCACTCTCGCCTCTCAGCAAGAAGGTCCTGGGTTCGAATCCCGGTCGGACCAGGGCCTTTCTGAGTGGAGTTTGCATGTTCTCCCCGTGTCTGCGTAGGTTTCCTCCGGGTACTCCGGTTTCCCCTACCACTAAAAATATGTACAATAGGTCTGGCATGCGCCTCCTGTTCGGCGACCCCGCTCCCATCTCTGTGTGGAGTGAGAGACAAATGCCCAAAAATAATAACAATTGTAAACCGCTTTGTGACTCTGGTGTGTGAAAGGCGGTATATAAATAAAGATTACTTACTACTACTACTACTACTACTACCTAACTTCATATTTTTTTAGTTGTTTTAGGTGCACCAGATTGTAGCTGTGGGCTGCTTTCATCCATTGTTCCAACATCGCCCTGCACTATTGTGTTTATAGCTGTGTAGAGGATACCGGAGCACCTGGAGGAAACCAACGTCACATTTTTAGATAAGCTCTTTCAGACAAAAAAATAGAAAAAGAGGGGACCACTCTCACCATCAGCTCTCATCTTTCTTATCAGTAAAATATAACATGTTGAAGGTCTGATTTGTTGCCAACATTTTACTTAGTCTCTATCTGTGAGAACAAACAGGACAATGAAGCAAAAGTTAGGTAGAGCAGCTTTAATGTGAGATTCTAGTCAAGTAAAGTCAATTATTTCATTCAAGCCGCTATCGCTTTGTCTGTCCCCGTTTTCACCCTCACCACACTAAAATTACAGCAGTGCAGTCACACTGTATAACGTGTCCACACCCTCAGATATCTCCTGTGTTTTGGCCGCTAACAGCACTTCAGTCATGGACGTGTGAAGGTTCTCCGCAGCAGGGACTATGCCACTGTGCGCCTCACGATAACACAAACACCTCTGGAATGTATCACCTCATTTAGAACTAAAATAACCACAAAACTCCATCGACGGCACAAGCGCACATTAAGCTGTCAGTGCTGGAAAAACGTGCAATAATGGGTCATATCGGACGACAACTTTGGTTTTGACTTGTTAAAGCTGGGCTACCTTTTGTTTCGTAAATAGTGCGTTTTCTTTGTCCCAGCAGAATGAGTCTTGGGACAGAAAGATAATTTTTTTTTTTTTTTGTCATTATTTGATTGGCTGAGTTTGAGGTCCTCTCTTTTCACTTTCCAAAAATATGACAGCGATAAAAAATAAATAAACTAGTGATAGAACTGAACTGTTGTGAGAAGGTGAAACCACTTAGATGGATTGTTTTAGTAAGTAAGTAATGTTTATTTATTTATATAGCGCATTTCACAGACCCAAAGCACTTTCCAATATTCAGAGTCAGATATTGTTCCAATCCTTCCACACACGGTGATGACAGAAGCGAGTCCAGAACACACTGGACCATCAGCTCCAACACCATCCATTCACTCTCTCATTTACATTCAGACCTATTGTGCATGTTTTTAGTGGTAGGGGAAACCGGAGCACCCGGAGGAAACCTACGCAGACACGGGGAGAACATGCAAACTCCACTCAGAAAGGCCCTGTTCCGATCAGGATTCGAACCCAGGACCTTCTTGCCTCTCAGCCACCGTGCCGCCCAACAATTTTTTTTACATCGTTTAATGTGGCGTGTGGTTTTAAAAGTTAGGTACCACAGCTTTAATCTACTGTGAAGGTTTAAAACTTCTGATTGGCTGTTGGGTTTGAGGGTATTGTAGCGTCCTGATTGTGTTTTTAGTATGATTGTATTGTGTCTGAATGGATGGGATTGGATTAATAAATGCTTTTCATGTTTTGTCTTATCATAATTTCTCGTGTCTCGTGCATTTGAATTATTCTTTGGAAATAGATCTAGAGACAATGCTTTTTGATCCCATTTAGAGCCTATTTGAGTTCCTTCCATTATCGTTCTTGGTGATCACAAAACCTCCAGATTACTTCTGAGAGTAAAACTAGAGTGAAAACATGTATCTGTTTAACTGCTACAATGTATTCAATTTGGTACTATTTATCTATTTTACGCTTTACGTAACCCATAAACGCTTAACCCACGTGAACCCATTACGCTTTTTTATGTCTTTTATGCATTTTGATCTGTTTGTAGTTCTTCTTGTGAAGCACTTTGATTGCTTCACACATGGGTTGTGTTGATTAATGGTTGATACACAAAGTTGTGACAATGTTTGTGGTGACGTAGCGTAAAGCATCGACTATAAATCATTTCTGTAGCTTCGATTTCAATGATATCTGACTTTTTATAATAATTATGGTTTCAAAATAACTACATTCAGATCCTTATGGGCCACATCACAACAAAACCTCAGATATTTTCTTCTGCAGAACTACAAGTGACTGATATGACACAAACCAACTAGAACTCTGAGGAGCACAGGGACTGGCCTCCTGCTGGGACTCTGAGGAGCACAGGGACTGGACTCCTGCTGGGACTCTGAGGAGCACAGGGACTGGACTCCTGCTGGGACTCTGAGGAGCACAGGGACTGGACTCCTGCTGGGACTCTGAGGAGCACAGGGACTGGACTCCTGCTGGGACTCTGAGGAGCACAGGGACTGGCCTCCTGCTGGGACTCTGAGGAGCACAGGGACTGGACTCCTGCTGGGACTCTGAGGAGTACAGGGACTGGCCTCCTGCTGGGACGGCACGGTGGCTGAGTGGATAGCACTCTCGCCTCTCAGCAAGAAGGTCCTGGGTTCAAATCCCGGTTGGACCAGGGCCTTTCTGAGTGGAGTTTGCATGTTCTCCCCGTGTCTGCGTAGGTTTCCTCCGGGTGCTCCAGTTTCCCCTACCACTAAAAATATGTACAATAGGTCTGGCATGTGCCTCCTGTACTGGCCCCACTCCCAAAAAATAACAATTGTAAACCGCTTTGAGACTCCGATGTGCAGTGAAAAGGCGGTATATAAATAAAGATTACCTACCTACCTACCTGGGACTCTGAGAAGCACAGGGACTGGCCTCCTGCTGGGACTCTGAGAAGCACAGGGACTGGCCTCCTGCTGGGACTCTGAGAAGCACAGGGACTGGACTCCTGCTGGGACTCTGAGGAGCACAGGGACTGGACTCCTGCTGCTTTAAGTCAAAGCCAAAAACCGTACTTTTTATATTTTGAGTTTTTATACCGTTTTGTTCAGTCTGAAATGATTTTTTGTTGTTTTACCTTATGTTTTGATATTATTATTATTATTATTTTCATGTTATGTCTGTGTAAAGCACTGCATGAATTGTTCTTCATAATTAAACTCAACCCTTGAATGTGCTTTTTAGTATAATGGCTCATAAAACAAGTATGTGGGACTGTGTGTACATCGGGACAAACCAAACTTCTGCACGCCCATATATGGTGTGGAAACCGCTCATATCTTTGACATGTTAAACTGGCCCCGTCGCCTTGGCTGCGTCGGTGACCAGTGAGTGGCGAGCTTCGTGAAAGCCTCCAGAACACCTGATAGAGAAGCGTTATCAAAGCAGACGCAGATAAGGAGCTACGTCCTGCATAGCTCCATCTGCAGCAGGGCCTTGTTTGGGGAAGAGCGCCGGAGCACGATTGATAAACAGCGAACGTCACGGGGATTTGGAAATGGCATGTGAGTTTGGCCAGTCGAGCGGCTCTGAGGAGGAACAAGGTTGAGCTGAACTGGTGCGAGTCAGTGCACTACAGAGGGGGGGGGGGGGGGGGTGAGGGTTAGGAGGGGGTAAGAGCGGGGGAGGGGGGTGGTTTCAAGAGCGAGGGGGATTCCGGAGAAATGTCTAGATGAGATTTTGAACTCATGCTTCTGCGTTACTGAATACATTTTGTTTTGTTTTTTTACTGTCCGCGACCGATCTTAATGCTTTGGGCTTCTCGACTTGTGGATAACTAATGACAGTGAAGAGATTAGAGTTAAATTCAAAGTTAAACGTACAATAAAATGGGTCTGATCAGTTGTTTTGGAATGTGATAGTTCCATAAACATTAGTGGACATTGCTCATCTGCCACTTATGGACCAATGTGGGGTTATTTTTATATCATTGCATTTCTTGTGTTTGATTCTCTGATCTGTGTCGGTGAAATCCAAGTCCTCTGAGATAACTAATGTTGTGATTTAGAGCTATATTCGGCCCAACCATACAGAGCGGTTGGGCCCAGGTGAAGCGTGGGGAGCATCCTGCTGTGGATGAGCACGTGATCGTCATGCCAACAAGCCCGTTAAACTCTGCCTCTCCTAGTTTACTTTATAGTTACTTAAGAACAAAGCAGCGGTCCGTTTTACGGCGGGGAGCCGATCCAGCGATGGGGGGAACATGGCGTATGTTTGAATCCAAGAGCGAGAGAGAGACGGGAACATAAAATTAAATCAGGACAGTCACGCAGGATGAACTTGAACGTTCTTGGAGAAAGTGCAAGTCATCCCGGCGTATTTGGAAATTAGTCATTAATCTTCCGTGCGGTGTCTTTGTGAATTTAAACACCTGCTTTTCTCCAGTCAGAGGCACAAAGTTCCTCCGCTGCATACAAAACACACTGTTTCATAAAACCATGGATGTTTAACCTTAGCTACCTTAATCCACTCAAGCGAATTCTTGCTGGTGCCAGACTGGACGGCCTCCAAACATACTCACAGGCATTTACAATTTCTCTGGCCATTACCCGCCTGTCTAGACATTGTAAGACACAACTATGATCTATAATTGTCCTTTCCAATATCATCGGAGCAAGAAAGAGCTGAGAAAAGTATTGCAGGTTTGTCTGAGGTCGGAAAAATATACAGAGATTTTGGTCGTCATTGATTAGGCTCAAAAGGAACCTACGTTGAATATTCTATTGTAAATATTGTGTACTGTGTCATCTGCGTTTTTAAAATAATCTGCAAATGTGATGTATTTGTGTGTCTTAGGGACCAGGGCTGAGAATTAGTAAGTTAGCGATACGGCCTATAACATGGCATTGGTTATTTGTAGCAATGCTTTTTGTTCTGTCCCTCTCAAAGAACCATATAATAAATAAGATAAGATAAACTCAGAATGTGCAAAAGACACAAGTGTGCAAACATGTTAAAGGTAAAAAATATAAAGTTGGTAAGTAAGTAATGTTTATTTATATAGCTCATTTTACAGACCAAGGTACAGACCCAAAGCACTTTCCAATGTTCAGAGTCAGATATTGTTCCAATCCTTCCACACACGGTGATGACAGAAGCGAGTCCAGAACACACTGGACCATCAAAGCCTCTGACCCAACACCATCCATTCACTCTCTCATTTACATTCAGACCTATTGTGCATGTTTTTAGTGGTAGGGGAAACCGGAGCACCCAGAGGAAACCTACGCAGACACAGAGAGAACATGCAAACTCCAGGCCCTGTTCTGCCCAAGTTGTCTGTAATATTAAGAATGTGCAGGGATAGTAACACGTTCATTTTAACACATTTTCGAACTATTTTAAATGAATAATTGTACATAACTTTACACCAAACTGTACTTTTACCGACAGTGATTAAACTGTAACCGATTAAAAAAACCTCCTTCTTATTCGTGACCGTATGAAAAACTTGGCTCTCAGATTGATTAAAATTCCAGCAATTGCGACGCTTCACTTTCTTTGGAGCGCATTGATTTGGCGTTTATGAAGAGCGCCCTCGCACGTGCAAATGTTCTGCCCAAGTTTTAGTTCAGAAACACCACAAATGTCTATGTTTATGTTTCTCTTATCGAAGAATGCGGTTTCTGACACAACCACAACACCATTAACTGCGTAATCCATGCATCCAGCCGGTTCTAAACAGATTCTCGCTCTATCTTTTTCACAAGCCTGAAGAGCGCATGTTGTGATATAAATGACATATAAAAACATCTGGAGGTGGTCTATACTGGGCAAACAACACGTAATGTTTAGGGGGATATAAAAAGTTACGTACCCCAGCTTTAATGAACAGCTATGGACACTTTTGCAGCTATGTTTAATATATTTGACAAGCTCAAATCAAACTATCAATCAATCAATACATATTATAGTATTTATTATTATGGAGAGTTTATTATGTGAGTATTATGAGACTGTTATAATGGGCTGGTTCTCTCAATAGACTGTTAAAAACACACAAAAAACTCGCAATCAAGCTCAGTGACGCAGGGGAAAAGAACAATGAATATCTTATCTCTGATTCGCAAACTCTGCTTCATTCCTTCATTACATCACAAATTTCATAAAATCTGTGATTGTGTGTGATTCTAACTTTTGTCCAGGACTCCCTTGACAAAGAGGTTGGGCCTTTCCTGGTTAAAGATAAGATAAGATATATATGGAGTTGGGTTGAGTGCTTGCTGATCCATAATCATATATATTGGCTTTAAAGTCGGGATGAGTTTGGGTTTTGTCCATTGCCTTCTCTGCACGCAGCTCCTGAGCATCCATAGAAACCTCTTACGCCTCACTCGGCCTAATTTAATCGCTGCATGAGGACTATCTGATACCATCTGATATACCTTTCCTTTCTTACATCACTTGGCAGCGGACACACGGAGGGCTCTCTACAAAAACAAATCAGTGGTGGTGGAGTGCAGATAACCTTCTTCCGGGCCAAAGCCAACCGCCCCATGCAAAGAACTACACATGTATTTATCGAGAAAGCCGAAACTCTATTGTGCAATTATCCCAATGTTTGTACTGGGGAAGAAACTTGGCTATTGTCCGCCCCTTGTCAAGAGAGTAAATAAACTTCACCAGAAACCAAGGCAAACATTCTTCAGAGTTAATATGTAATTAAATAGTGTAAGAAGTGCTCCATTGGCTCCATTGCAGTAGGTCTTTTATACAAAGGGATATTGCCAGTGTGTTGCAGCAGCAGTTGTTTGAACTTCAATTGCTCCCTTAGCTTCAGTGAAAGCTAATTCATGCTGGCTAAGATATTCCCTTTACTACAGCTTTCCCAGTGATGTGAGAAGACTTGCTTTCTGGTACAGTAACAGGCAAGAAGCGGCAGGCTAAGTCCTCTTGAATTCATAGAAAATTCATGAGACAATTTTGTCCTCCAAGACAAAACGCCAGATTTCTATAATGAGTTAATTGTCATCCATGCAACAAGCTTGATTCATGTTTTACTGGCCTGTATTAAGAAGACGTTTACTCTTCTACTTTAAAAAATGAATAGGGTAGTAAAATATTCAACAAAAGTAGGGCAGCAATGGCATGACAATCCAAGCGTACAGACAGATCCATACGCACAATATTTATAACACAAGTATTTTTTGATCATGCTATAAATGTAGGGATAAAATAATGTTACTTTACTTATTATAGCTTGAGCAAAAGCAGGCATACAGTATGCACATGGAGGACTGTATACGCTGGGTAAACGACCACATTAGTCCAGTCCTCAGGTCTCTGCACTGGCTTCCTGTGGCTCAGAGAATAGACTTTAAAACAGCTCTGAGGAGCACAGGGACTGGACTCCTGCTGGGACTCTGAGGAGCACAGGGACTGGCCTCCTGCTGGGACTCTGAGGAGCACAGGGACTGGACTCCTGCTGGGACTCTGAGGAGCACAGGGACTGGACTCCTGCTGGGACTCTGAGGAGCACAGGGACTGGACTCCTGCTGGGACTCTGAGGAGCACAGGGACTGGCCTCCTGCTGGGACTCTGAGGAGCACAGGGACTGGACTCCTGCTGGGACTCTGAGGAGCACAGGGACTGGACTCCTGCTGGGACTCTGAGGAGCACAGGGACTGGACTCCTGCTGGGACTCTGAGGAGCACAGGGACTGGACTCCTGCTGGGACTCTGAGGAGCACAGGGACTGGACTCCTGCTGGGACTCTGAGGAGCACAGGGACTGGCCTCCTGCTGGGAGTCTGAGGAGCACAGGGACTGGACTCCTGCTGAGACTCTGAGGAGCACAGGGACTGGACTCCTGCTGAGACTCTGAGGAGCACAGGGACTGGACTCCTGTTAGTGCCCAGAGTCAGGACTAAACATGGGGAGGCTGCTTTTCAGATTCATGCTGCTAAAATCTGGAACAATCTTCCTGAAGATGTGAGACAGGCCTCCTCTCTGACAATGTTTAAAACCAGGTTAAAGACAGTTCTGTTTAGCTGTGCTACAACTGAGGGATTTTATATCTGAATTTTCTGTGATTATTTGTGATTTTAATGCTATCTTATTTTGTTGAGCACTTTGAGTTCCCTTGTGTATGAAATAGTGCTTTACATATAAACTTGCCTTGCCTAAATAAAGTTACGTCTCTGGTCAGTAACGCCAGGTGCGTGCGCGCTTTGGACATACCTCTTCTTCGTGGTTACTGAACTCCGTCTGCTCGTTCTCCTTCTCAATTTTGTTGTTATTCATGGCGACTCTTGTCTTGACTTGACCACTTCCACAGCTGACCGGGGCGTCTTCTCTTCTCTTTTCTCGCGTTATGTCAATTAATAATATTTCACAGGCTTTCTTTCTTTCTGTCTCTCTCTCTTCTCCAATACGCGCCCCTCTGCGTCTGATCCAAACCTCTCCACTGTCCTTCACCGGGCTCTTTCCACTCACTTCTTCAACAGCATCAAGAAGCGACACAGGACTGGCTCTGGCTGTGGTTCAGAGGAAAGAAATTCGTGCGTAAAAATGCCGTCAGATGTCCGCGCGTATTCCCCGGTTCAGGCGCTTGTTGCTGCTCCGTTGGAAATACTGTATAAATGTGAAGTGGAGACTGGACGCGCCTCCGGGAAACTTCTCTTCCACATCCGCGCAAAGGAGCCCGGGAGGAGGGGTCCAGGGGAAAGGGGAGGGCCTGTGGGTGTGGCTGTGGCTGGTGGTGCTTGTTTGGCTCTATGCGCACCTCTACGTCGCAACTTGACGTTATCGAGTTTTTTTCAAGTGCTGAAGGAGTGACAGGAGGCAGGGGGGACACAGCGATCCCTAATCACCTCTGCTGGATCTGATGGAGTTATTTTAACCACTGCTGCATTCCTTCTGTCTGCGCTGAGTGAAGTGTGTGAGAAATGTTATTATTGTTCGTGTTGTATACAAGTGTCTCAGCGTGTGGCCCAGAGGCACTTTCCACATACACTTTGTATTTATTTTTAAGCATTTTTAGCCTATACCTGGAACTCATTGTGCTACAGTCACTCTTATTTTCTTTGGTAGTTTTGTAAGCCGAGGGAAGTTTATTTGTTATAGCACAGTGCATACACAAGGCAACTCTAAGGGCTTTACAAAACAAGAAAATACACATTTCATTTAATTTATTTTCATTTCGTACATGCCAAGTTACAAGACTTAACCAAACAAGATACTCACACAAATTGTATAAATAAGTACACAACGAAAGCACCAAAATAAATAGTAATAATGTTCAGGTTAACATTGAAGTATACGTAAATAATAATAATCGTAATATTAATAATGATAATAATAATACATTGTCTTGTTTCATGTACGAAAGGGACTGGGAAGAAGTAAAAACTTATCTAATCCCACCCCTATTTTCAAATGACTCTTTCACCTTTGTCGCTAAAGTATAATTAACAATTAAAACTTAAGAACAAAGACAAGTCTCATATTTTAAAGCAGACTGTTCCAGATTTATGATTCGGAAACGCTGCCTCCCGTGTTTTGTCCTGACGCTGGGCTCTGTGTATTGTGGCGCTAATAATTTATTGCTCTATTTTGTTGTATAAACATCTAAGGCCGGTATTTTTATGGACTCAGGAGTTAGTATGAACATGAGTCAGGTTAGTGGAGATAGACTGTGTATAGTATAGTGTACAGTACAGACCAAAAGTTTGGACACCTTCTCATTCAAAGAGTTTTTTATTTTAATGATTATGAAAACTGTAGATTGACACTGAGGGCATCGAACCTATGATGAACTCATGTGAATTATGTTTGTAGTAAAAAATAATGAACCAAGTGTAAATATGTGTTATATTCTGGTTCTTCAAAGCAGCTCCTTTTGCTCTGATACTGCTTCACTCTTGGCATTCTCTGGATGAGCTTCAACAGGACCTGAAATGGTCTCCAACAGTCTTGAAGGAGTTCCCATGATGCTTAGCACTTGTTGGCCCCTTCACCCTGTGGTCCAGCCCCAAAACCATCTGGACTGGGTTCAGGTCCAAAACCATCTGGACTGGGTTCAGGTCCAAAACAATCTGGACTGGGTTCAGGTCCAAAACAATCTGGACTGGGTTCAGGTCCAAAACCATCTGGACTGGGTTCAGGTCCAAAACAATCTGGACTGGGTTCAGGTCCAAAACCATCTGGACTGGGTTCAGGTCCAAAACAATCTGGACTGGGTTCAGGTCCAAAACCATCTGGACTGGGTTCAGTTCCAAAACCATCTGGACTGGGTTCAGGTCCAAAACCATCTGGACTGGGTTCAGGTCCGGTGACTGTGGAGGTCATGTGGCCCAGCACCATCTCTCTCCTTATTGGTCAAACAGCCCTTACACAGCCTGGTGCAGGTCTACAGCAATAGTCATGAAAAGAACTCAGTGAAGGAGAGAGGGTGTCCACACTTTTGCTCTGTGCTGAATATACAAAATTAACAATTAAATCATTTTAGTTTTGTTCAGTCAAGTCCGTGCAAAGTAAAACAATAAGCCAGTCAGAAGATGTAAAAATACTAAACCTGTAACGTAACCTTGAACACATGAACATATTTTTGCATATTTCCAAGAACAAGAAGCAGCCATTAACCTCTAACTGCCCTGAGTCACTTTCAGAGGTTCGTGTGTTGGTGCAGACCTGAGCAGCGTGTTTAAAGGTTAACTGGGCTGCGTGTCGACCTGGTGTTTTCTGCCATCGCCTCGGCACCACAGCGCGAGTCTCCTCAGTCTCACCCTCCACGCCTGGAAGCAGCAGCACTTAACATGATTCACAGAGCCACCCATTCACCCACCATTATCACACTGACTATAAATATAACATTGCCAAACTCCCAGCTTTAGGCTCAGGAGGGCGATAAGAAGACAACATCCAATCAATCTCTGAGCCTTGTGGCAATTTGCTATTTTATTTGTCTTAGAGGTGGCAAATTAATTGGCAATTCTATAATATCATGGTTGTTTTTGTCAACCATCCTCACACAAGCTGCTGTGTGCTGCATTATTGCGGCGATCCAGGTCCTCCGGCTCATTCTCAGGCACAAAGACACAACGGTCTCTAGAGGGTCTTTGGTTTTCTCCTCCTGATGAGAAGCAGCAGCTCTACTCCGAGCTCTGTCTGACTGACCTCCAGCCTGACCCTTCTGTATGAGAACGTGCCCAGCCATCCTGATTATTGATCACTGTAATGTTGTTCTTTTGGGCATATCCCAAAGCTCCTTAGTCCATAGATGAGAATGGGAGTGTAGACTTCAACTCAGTGCGGATGCTGGTGAAATGAATCTGTCAATCTCACCCTCCATCCTTCCCTCAAAATACTTGGACTCCTCTGCTCATGTGACTTGCCCAAGCATGGTCTCAGATTTGGAAGTTTCATCCCAGCCGCTGTGCAAGACTGTCCCAGTTCATGTGGGAGGTCCTGGGTTGATGAACCTAACCACCTCCTACACTGAGTCCAGTGTGGTTCGTAAAAACTATGAGCAAAACCAGTGACAGAGGGTGGTCCTGCATGTCCAAGATCTCTACATAAAGATTTATACATAAAGATTGGCATTTCCCTTCTCAGTTTAGTTTATAGCTTTGGTTTATTTTTTTCCCCTTTTAAGGGATTTAGGAGGATTTTCCCAAATTAGGAAAGAATCGCCTTCTCCACTTTATGAAAAAACTCTATGGTCTTGTTTGACATTAGCCGTACACTTCGGTCAATCATCATGTCCTGCAGGTAACGTCTGGGTCTGGTCCCTGTGTTTGCGATTACAATCGGTTGAATTCCATCCGACCAATCAGAGAGCCCGGGAGGCGGGTGTTGTAGTTAGATTTGGATGACGTCAAGAGTTTGCGTCGAACGGGCAGGTTGTAGTTTGGCGAAGAATGCAAATCCGGTCTGGTTCTATCAAGAAATTGAAGCCGGAGCAAAAGGAATGTTTAGCAAATGTAGTCGCTGGAAAAATGTGTGGCGTTACTCCCCACGGGCTCCGTTAGCGGCAAAGGAGATGGCTAAAGCTAGGCTAAATGCTAACGACTCACTCGGGCGCACTACATACATCACAGTAAACTCAGATCCAATCGTTTCAATCTGCAAAAGGAGTTAGCCCCTCCCACCTGTTAACGGAGTCAATGGAGCAAATCCAGACCTTAGTACGAAATGTAATTTGTACTATGGTGTGGTACGACCAGGCTAGGTTTGACATGCACGTATCACCAGCATGATTTACAATTAGGAGGACCAATAGTCTTTATGATCCACCCGGAAGTAGAAAATCCTCCTATATACCTATAAGCTTACCCATGAGCATAATAGCCTCTAGTCCCAATACCTTCTAATCCAGAGTAATTTATACTCACAAAAATAACTTGCAGATTCCACTTAGAGACACAGTTCTGCCCAGACCTTCCCTGTCAGTCTGACTAATGGCCATGAGCTCACCTTTATGATATATGGACTCAAGAATGGAGAAACAGCCAAGCTCTTAAGCTAAAAGAAGAGATGTCTCAACAGCCCAAGAGCAAAGCAAACACTACAAAAGTTGCAGACACACCTATTATTGTCTGCAGACGCTGGGGAAAAGGCTTTTTAAAAGAAGTGATCAGGCGACGAATCCGCTTTGAACGCAGCCTTGTTTCAAAACATTTATTTTCAGCGACCGTTTTTTTTTACTTTGAATTCGAAGATGAAAAGTTATGGAGCTGACAGAAGCGGCACAACACCGAGGACTTTGACTATATGTTTACCTGACGCTTATTGCACAGGACAGAAGCTCACGTCGTTCTGACAAGCCGCCGCATAAAAAACCCCAAGATTTGCTGAACCCGCACCTGAAAAACAAGCGCAAACAGTCATTGTGCATTGGTCAGAGAGAAGATGCCCCGCACACGTCCCCCCCCCCCCTTTGGAAATCACGTCTCTATCAATTTGATTCACAAACACAAAAGAATAGACACTTATGCTGATGAGAAACATTTCAGGATGACTCGAACAAGAAAGGAGGGTCTTGGGGAGTCTTCGAAGCAGATAAAAATGAAAATGCTCCTAACCCCCCTTCTTCTCCGCGGTATCAAAGCTCTACACCCGTCAGAGTCTGGGGAGGCAAGGGGGAGGGGTAGGGAAGGAGGGAGGAGACGAGCGAGGAAGAAAGGACAGAGGAGAGATGTCCCAGCTGGGTTTGACAGGACTGGGCTGTGTGGTCTGATGCTCCAACTGGGAGGAGGTGAGAGAGTGGGGTGGGGGTGGAGGGTGGAGGAGGACGAGATGGCCCCCCACGAAACGAGCACACATGAAGGGGAAGGAGCTGGTCATGGTGTCCTGGGTTGCATGTCTGAAGCTTTGACATGGTCCAGCCCAATGCCAAGATATGTGTGGGTTATCAGGGCAGGCTGGAGATGGACTAACTAGCTGTGTTTAGAGTGGAACAGAACAGAACAGAGCTGAATGTGGGCTGAGCAGATCCCAGAGAAATGGCAAGTAAATTATAATGAGTTTCATGGGGGGAAAACAGTAGGAGATTACTCAATGTGGACGTATTGTTTAAAGGAGATAAATGAGGCTAAATTGACTCTTTAAGATTTTTTCAGAGATTTGTTTTTTGTTTTTTGTGGATCTGTCCAGGCCGATATCATTGCACTAACCCCGCCCCTTTTGTCTGATAGCTCCTGTCTGAGTCCTGTAGTAATATGATGTCATTGCACCACTAAGACATTACGCTCTGAGCAATTTGCTGCGTTCTAATAAAAGTAGTGTCCCGAGTGTCCCCCAGCAGTGCTCCTTTGGCAATCTTTCAAGTGAATTAACGTTCTTTACAAACACACGGTTTCGGTAATTTTCAAACTGGGAAATATACAACACTAATCATCTTCTCCCTCTGGTGGTAGTGCAGGGAGTAACAGGCAGAGAGTATTTTTTTTATCTGAATACTTTGTTCATTTTTTACTTATATACTTATGATATTTTTTCACATTTCAAAACAAGAAATTAAAGTTATTAGTGTCATTAGTATTTTTTTAATGGCCAACAATAATTTAAAGTGATTGTCTGGAGTTTCTGATTGGTCTACACCTACGTTTCCGTAACACTTTGAAATGTTAATCAGAGAACACATTATACATATACATTATTAATACACATGCACGGAGGTTTTCAGAAATATTTGTGAACGTTTTAATAATTTAAAAAACCTCGACGGCACCGTGGATTCTGAACTATAGCTAAGAGCAGGGAAGGCGGGACTTGCCCGTAATATTAGAATTAATAAAATGACTTGTTTTATATCAACATTTAAGGCCAGGAGGTCAATTTAACACATTTCCTAAAATTTGTAATTCATTTAGAGTTACAGACTATCACTTTAAATATTTACATCTGATGCCGTACAACAGTTTAGTCAAGGGTCACATGCATTTTCTTTATTTCAAAACAGACAAAGGCCTCATTCCCACTGCACAAAACAGGGTAAGTAAGTAATGTTTATTTATATAGCGCATTTCACAGACCAAGGCACAGACCCAAAGCGCTTTCCAATGTTCAGAGTCAGATATTGTTCCAATCCTTCCACACACGGTGATGACAGAAGCGAGTCCAGAACACACTGGACCATCAAAGCCTCTGACCCAACACCATCCATTCACTCTCTCATTTACATTCAGACCTATTGTGCATGTTTTTAGTGGTAGGGGAAACCGGAGCACCCGGAGGAAACCTACACAGACACGGGGAAAACATGTAAACTCCACTCAGAAAGGCCCTGATTCTGACCGGGATTCGAACCCAGGACCTTCTTGCTGAGAGGCGAGAGTGCTAACCACTCAGCACGCTAATAATTTGCATCCTTTCAATAACCAACTGAGCAACACAGGCAGAAACGTTTTAACCCATTGACGTATTTGTCTGAGACCCTGTATTCGACTGGGGATTACAGGACAGTCAAAATACATAAAAACAAACTTATTTTTGATGATTAAAGTAGACAATCCAGTCTTTCAGAATCTGGTTTCACATTTCACATAGTCTTAGGAAATAATATTCTGTGGGTCTTGAGAATCAGTTAAATAAATAAAAAACTGCAGCAGTCAATGAGTTAACCTCGACACCTGTTTGGACTTTTGCTTGCACAGCTCTTTCCTTCATAAAGTTGTCCTCATAAAAGAAGGTTTGAAACTGTTTTTATTGCTCCACGTGGATGGTATGTTTGCCGTGCACTATTATGATGTGATTTTATGGATCCTGTGAGTTTAGATGACTGAACGTGAATGCTGGAAGTGTGTTTTTGTTTGAATTGCCGATACAGATCAGAAACACTTGACAACCTTTCTCACTGTTCTCCCAGATCGACAGCATTTCGTTTCAAGTCGAAAAAACACCAGGCCACAGTTGGAAGAAGCTTGTATCAGATGCAAAATTCATGTTTATTAAGACTAAGAGATGACTAAGAGGAAATGTCAGTGTTGCATCACCAGTTACAGAACAGTAGGAATGAGGAGCTCGCAGCACAAGATAAATGAACTCTATACCGCAATAAAATAAAATACAAATCTCTAATCTCTACTCTAAGAGCAAACAAGTATAACATCTCTATCTTTAGCAAAATAAGAAGCAAGTATAAAGTATTGTTTATCCGAGGAAGTCCGGGAAGATTTCAGTACGTTAGGCTGCAAACGAAGCTACCATTGACAATAACACATTTAGCTTAGAATGTAGCTTCCTGTGCATTGGTCCATATATGTCTTCTTTCTAATTAGATTGATCATATTTTATACATAATTGATTAATGCATTCAATTCAAAAGCATGTACAACTCTTGAAATTTGGACCATACCATTTTGAAATATTTTGCATTCTGTCCATACCATAATAGCGTCTTAATAAAGCATGAAAAGGTCTGAGATAGTTTTATAGATTGTATTTCTCCATCTCAGTATTGACTACAAAACACTGTGATTACAAAGTTTCATTAATTTCATTTTCATGTATTCATTATTTCTGGCAATGGCACCCGGTGAGTAAACAAGGTAACTAAATGCAGTTAAATCATATAAAGCAAAAAACAGACGAAACACACAATAAACAAAAAAGAGTATGTATAAACAATAAATGTAGGGTAAAAACATGGCCGTATAATTCTGCCTGAAAAGGAGTTGGATGAAGTAACACAAGTTGAAGTACCGTACGCTCAACATGTCCTTCTCGTTTTGTCCTCCATCATATTTTACTATCCGCGAGTAACCATTTATAGCCTGTCGTAAAATAACAGCATGTGTACAGTTTATTTAATTTGGCCTGACCGGAGTGAGCACTTGACATTTAACAGCCAAAGAGCGTTAGCGTCACAACATACTTCAGACACGCCGGGCGAAACACGGTCAAAAGCAAAGGGTGGGACCGCAGATTGAGACGCAAATCAGATTATCAGATATTGTCGTCTGGATCACTGAGTCGGAGCTAAAAGGCCAGTTTGATATGAGCGGCTACGGCAAGATCCACCGTGACATAACGGCGATGTATCGACCGCGCAGACCCCGGAGAAGCCCCTACTGCTGCTTTTTCTCCTGTCCCACTCATGCCTCTTGTTTTTTCACTTTTCTTCCTGTGACTGCGACCGTAGCCCACGTCACGCTTCCTGACGCTCACCAAAGCAACAGGGGAGAAAAAAGAATGTCGCAATCTGTAAAAACAAGTGTGTTTAGGTCTGAGAGCACTTGAGAGAAGCTGGAGAGTGGTCAAAGAGTGTCAGAAACAGAGAGAAAAGAGGCGGTAATAATACAAAGCTCTAGTACTCACATAGAGACAGAGATCGACTCATTTCAATTAAAATACATGTATTTTTGTGTAGCCCTAAATCACAACAGCAGTCGTCTCGAAGGACTTCCATCCATCCATTTTCTACCCTTTAATCCATTTCTGGGTCAGGGGGGTGGCAGTCAGAGATGCCACCCAAGTCTCATAGCACCAGCCCCTCACTGACCCTCTGCAGGTGGTGAGTCCACAGGAGGACGGCTGCTCTGAGTGTGAGCATAGCCTTGATCTTTCAGTGGGGGCTTTGGGCGAAGTGGGGTTAAGTGTCTTGCCCAAGGACACAACAACAGCAGTCATCAGTGGGAGTCGGTGGAGAAGGTGCAGAGGTGGGAATTGAACCCACGACCTTCTGGGCTTAAGGCCAATGCTCTACCAACTGAGCTACTGTCGCCCATCTCGAAGGACTTGATTTGTCAAATGGAGGGCAATTGTTGTCGATTTGTCAACACAGATCAGAGAATCGTACAGTTCGAACAAAGGAAATGCAATAATGACAAACACATAGGAGTAATATGGTCCATAAATATCCATCATTGTAAGTAAGTAATGGTTATTTATATAGCACATGTTACAGACCCAAAGGTACAGACCAAGGTACTTTCCAATGTTCAGAGTCAGATATTGTTCCAATCCTTCCACACACGGTGATGACAGAAGCGAGTCCAGAACACACTGGACCATCAGCTCCAACACCATCCATTCACTCTCTCATTTACATTCAGACCTATTGTGCATGTTTTTAGTGGTAGGGGAAACCGGAGCACCCGGAGGAAACCTACGCAGACACAGGGAGAACATGCAAACTCCACTCAGAAAGGCCCTGTTCCGACCGGGATTCGAACCCAGGACTTTCTTCCTGAGAAGCGACAGTGCTAACCACTCAGCCACCGTACTGCCCAAGTATTGTTGTTGTTGTCAAGTAAAAGTAAAATCTCATTCATAATTCAACAACATTTTAGGTAATTTAGGCAATTATAGACACATGTATACGCCTCCATTTCCAAACGGAGCTAGACGAAGCAGACTCTACCAACCTTTATAAAAACCTTCATGTCTCAGTGTCTGAATGGGTCGGACACAGAGAGATGGATGATTCTGGATCTACAGATCAGAAAAGTAAAGCAATACGGTATATGGTACAAGACAAAGAGCCCTGTGAGTCTTAATCTGACTCTTTGGGTTGAGTGCTGATTGGCTGATTGAGGGAGAATCTAAAGATGTGACAGTGATACATGCATGTGGAAGAAAATAGTTTGAGAGAGAAGAACTTTTTAGATGGATTGTGTGAGTTTTATGGTGGCGTTGAAAGTGACGCGTGCCTTTAGTGTCACTCCAGATTAAAGAATAGTAGAAAATAAAATATGAACAGAGAAGTGTCCAGTCAGATTTAATATTGCAGAAAAATTATAACAAAAACTGGTAAAAGACAGAAAATAATGCCCTTTGAAACTGAAACACAGCCCAGTAATAAAAACGTATGTCCTCAGTACCACTTATTTTAGAGCGCCCCCTGCTGTATTTGGCTCTAACAATATATTATTTCATCGTTTGAAAGTGAGGTACCGCAGCTTTAAACAAATATCTGTGTGTAAATGTATGTAAGCTCTATGTGTGAGGGGTAGTTTGGGCAGGGGGCCAGGCCATTCCTTTGCTCTGGACTTGAAGGGGCCGGTCCTTCCTTCCTCCGCGGGCCCTTTGATCTGCTTCTAACTTCACTAATGAGCAATTTGCGGTCGGCTTGACCCGCTCTAATTGGCCGTGAGAGACTTGATTCTTTGTTTCACTTTGCTTCTGTGTCTGCGGCATCTTCCTGACCTTGTTCCCCTGTTTAGTCAAGCCCACAGATAAATAAGGATCAGAATCAGAATCAGAATCAGAATCATTTGTATTGCCACGTGAGTAACAAAGTTATCACTTGGAAATTGTCTTGGCAGAGAGCGTGCCACTTCGCCATTTGCGGCGCTGTGTGCAGCAAGAAACAGCAGAGAGCAATAACATTCAGGTAACAACAGACAGTTGGATAGAAAACATTGTGCTTTGTATAAACCACGGATTTTTTTCACGGGATGAGCACCTCCGGCCTGCCGGTCCAATGTGGCTGTCAGAGGGGGGCGGGGTCAGGGAGGGGGTGAGTCGGAAACACAGTAAGGAGGGGAGGGGAGGGAGAGATCAGTAGAGACCAGATTTATTATGATGGCCTTGGCCCGAGGAATGTGAGATAAGAGAGGAGGGAAGACACAATAGGTCTGTGGCAAAACTCCAGGAAAAAAAAGACAAAAACAGGAGATAGCAAGCCGTTCAGAAGCAGGAGCGGACTAAGACACGTCCTTGCACGACGAAGGACGCTAAGGATGGCATTAGCTCGACAATACCAGGGTCTTTCAAAGCAGAGGATCTTCTGAGGATGCTCTGTTCATGTTCCGTGCTTTCAAGAGACTTCTTCACTATCGCCACCATCAGATGTTTCAGTGATGTCATCTCAACCCATAAATCCTCCACTACACAGGGCTATCATTAAAGCGCTAATTTAGTTTAGTTGGATAAAAGGTTTTCAAGCAAAGATGTATAAATATAATGGCCGAGCAGGGGTCTCCAAGCTGTGGTTCCAGAACGACCATCAGGAGTGGACTATAGTTGATTTGACCATAAGCTAGTTGGAGCAAACATCCTTATGTGGGAGTGTGTTCCGGCGGGGGTTAGCATACAGGGGAAGATGTGTTGCTAACATGGTTGCTAAGGTTCTGCTGTGAATGCAGGCATCTGATTGGTCAATCTTCAGAATCAGAATTCTTTTATTGCCATGTGCGTAACAAGAAGTCACAAACTATGAAAGTGTTTTAGCTGTCAGGTATGGCTCATATCTGGATTGATAGAAGAAAACATTATAATATAAACACCAATCAATCAATCAATTTTATTTATAGAGCCCTTTACAACACTCAACGCGACCAAAGTGCTTCACAATAAAATTACATAAAATCCATTTAAAACATTTATACATTAAAAACAATTAAACAGTCATAAAACATGTATAAAGTAAGCCAGGATCATAGAAAGATCTAAATCACACTGTTCAGCCCAAAACAGTGAGTGTGACACTAACGGTTATTTGATGTCCATGGAACACAAACATGTTTGTGTTATGGCCCGAGGCCTGGAAATTGCTCCTGTTTGGGTTAGTGTGTTCCTGTTTTGAGATCCCTGGTCTGTGATTGGAGAACCACTGGCCCTCCCACCTCCCAGAAGTCCGTGACTCAGGTGCTGATTGGAGGAGCAGCGGTGCACCTGGAGTCAGTCTCCACAGAAGGCCACGCCCCCCACACCTGTCGGGGCTGCATCCTGGGTGTGGCTGGTGCCTTTATGGTCTCATGATTGGTCTGAGGTCCATGTGTAAATGTTTCTCACCGTCACACCATGTGACAATGACTTTAGTGGCATTGTGCTTACAGCTTTAGCTTTCATTTGGTTTGTCTCTTTTTTGTTGTCGCTTTGAGGTTTTGTTTTTGTTGAGGCAGCAGTCTGATAATGTTTTGTTTCTGTTAGTTAACGTGTGTCCTTATGTGTCCTTACATTCATGTTATTATTCAGGTCTTTTGTTACCTCCCTTACCGGAGCAGAGCTGGGTCGTAACCGTTTGTAGACATATAGATTGATTAGAGAAATGTTGACAATGTTATAGTTTGGATGATGCAGAGTTACTTCTGGAGACACTCACCCGTTGATGGTCTGAAACCTGCCATCGCCAGAGTGTTCTGTCATTGATGGTGATTTATCCAGTCGTCCTTTTAGATCTACTTTTGACAATAAAATAAACTCACTGGATTTTTCCCTGTGTTTTTAGTCTGCCACTCCAGCTCCAGTCTCTGCTAACCTTCGTCTCCAGCTCCAGCTAAAGCTAACCCTCTCAGACTGTTCATAAATACTCAACAATTTAGCCAAATGTCTTCAGTGTCGCTTCTGGGTCCACTTCCATTGTGCCACAACAGACATTGTTGATTGTTAGTGTCCAAAGTATAAAAAGTGTTATCCAGAGTAAGAAAACAAAAGCAAGATACTGTATCTATCTCTGTGGTGACAAATGAAAAGGTCACATTCAGTTTGTGTCACAATGTCACCACAACAAGAACCTCCAAACTCTCTACAACTGATGTGTGTGCGGTAAAACACAAAAAACACACAACATCACAACAAAAGAGCAAACAGATAAATAGACACGAGTCCGCTCAGTTCAGAGAGGCCAAAGATAAAGGAGGTTTTTAACAATGTTTTACACTGACTTGATGTTAGTGTTGACGATTAGAAACATATTTAATTATTACAGAAAACAAATATATAGTATGTGTGATAAAGAACATTAAAGAGAAGTTTAACCACATATAATAAAATAAAACATTTACATTTCTTCCACACATTCTCCAGCAATGCCCTGGTGCGCAGAATGAGCCCTTTTTTTTACCACAACTGCCTCGAATGCCTTTAGGGAGAAAAATATATGAACTTTATTTATGAAGTGACTGACACCAATCACAACAGCAGCAGTCGTCTCTGAGCAATATACAACCATTCATATAGACAGACAGACAGACTGACAGAGAGACAGACAGAAAGACAGACAGACAGACTGACAGACAGACTGACAGAGAGACAGACAGAAAGACAGACAGAAAGACAGACAGACAGACAGACTGACAGAGAGACAGACAGAAAGACAGACAGACAGAGAGACAGACAGACAGACTGACAGAGAGACAGACAGAAAGACAGACAGACAGACTGATAGAGAGACAGACAGAAAGACAGACAGACAGACAGACTGACAGAGAGACAGACAGAAAGACAGACAGACAGACAGACAAACAGACAGACTGACAGACAGACAGACAGAAAGACAGACAGACAGACAGACTGATAGAGAGACAGACAGAAAGACAGACAGACAGACAGACTGACAGAGAGACAGACAGAAAGACAGACAGACAGACAGACTGACAGACAGACAGACAGAAAGACAGACAGAAAGACAGACAGACAGACAGACTGACAGAGAGACAGACAGAAAGACAGACAGACAGAGAGACAGACAGACAGACTGACAGACAGACAGACAGAAAGACAGACAAACAGACAGACTGATAGAGAGACAGACAGAAAGACAGACAGACAGACAGACTGACAGAGAGACAGACAGAAAGACAGACAGACAGACAGACAAACAGACAGACTGACTGACAGACAGACAGAAAGACAGACAGACAGACAGACAGACTGATAGAGAGACAGACAGAAAGACAGACAGACAGACAGACTGACAGAGAGACAGACAGAAAGACAGACAGACAGACAGACTGACAGACAGACAGACAGAAAGACAGACAGAAAGACAGACAGACAGACAGACTGACAGAGAGACAGACAGAAAGACAGACAGACAGAGAGACAGACAGACAGACTGACAGAGAGACAGACAGAAAGACAGACAGACAGACAGACAAACAGACAGACTGACAGACAGACAGACAGACTGATAGAGAGACAGACAGAAAGACAGACAGACAGACAGACTGACAGAGAGACAGACAGAAAGACAGACAGACAGACAGACAAACAGACAGACTGACTGACAGACAGACAGAAAGACAGACAGACAGACAGACTGATAGAGAGACAGACAGAAAGACAGACAGACAGACAGACTGACAGAGAGACAGACAGAAAGACAGACAGACAGACTGACAGAGAGACAGACAGACAGACTGACAGAGAGACAGACAGAAAGACAGACAGACAGAGAGACAGACAGAGAGACAGACAGAAAGACAGACAGAGACAGACAGAGAGACGGACAGAAAGACAGACAGACAGAGAGACAGAGAGACAGACAGAGAGACAGAGAGACAGACAGAAAGACAGACAGAGACAGACAGAGAGACAGACAGAAAGACAGATAGAAAGACAGACGGAGAGACAGACAGAGAGACAGACAGAAAGACAGACAGAGAGACAGAGAAACAGACAGAGAAACAGACAGAAAGACAGACAGAGAGACAGACAGAGAGACAGAGCGAGGGACAGACGGACGGACAGATGGATAGACAGATAGACAGATACATAGACAGATAGACAGATACATAGACAGATAGACAGATAGACAGATACATAGACAGATAGACAGATACATAGACAGATAGACAGATAGACAGATACATAGACAGATAGACAGATACATAGACAGATAGACAGATACATAGACAGATAGACAGATAGACAGATACATAGACAGATACATAGACAGATAGACAGATACATAGACAGATAGACAGATACATAGACAGATAGACAGATAGACAGATACATAGACAGATAGACAGATACATAGATAGATAGACAGATAGATACTGTATAGACAGATACATAGACAGATAGACAGATAGATTCTCAGAAGTGCTTTACAGAAGAACACACAGTCCAACACACACATGACGTCAGTGCGCATTAGTCCTGACAATGGTGCTACTCTGTGTCTGTCTTCTTGTGCCTCTAATGGAAAAACACTCAAAGCTATTAGCTCAAGTTCAACCTTTCCAAATCAGATTCAGGTAAATAGACTGGTAAATGCAGTGATCTTCAGCAGCCACTGAAGTCTTGGCTGCATGTCTGACTGCTGAGGTAAGAGGGGGGGGGGTGGCTTCTGGGGCACAGCTGGGGTCTTGATAGAAGCAAAACACAAAACATACTCTGCTCACCTCAGGGACCTCTGGAGACAGTCGTGCAAATGGTACAAAAGTCAATGTACAGGCCTTTTATCACAAGCTTTTTACTATCTCATGTGTTTGGTTTAATTCTCTAGCTCAGGGGTCTCCAACCTTTTTCACCCAGAGAGCTACTTTCCCGGGATGCTAAAGGGAGAGAGCTACTCCTTTAAGCTGCTGTGGGAGAAATGTGGTGACATGTTGATGTGAACAAGTCTGAAATTGGGTTCAGTCATTATTTATCATCGCAAATTTTGGCATTAGTGACAAAGTAAGTGAATTTACAACAATAAATAATGAATAGTACAATCTGAAATATTAAGTATTTTATTTGATTTTTTCATTTATAAATCCTTTGGCGAGCTACATGGAAGGGGGTGACGAGCTACTGGTGGCTTCCGAGCTACAGGTTGGAGACCCCTGCTCTAGCTCTTTGGATTGGCACAACCTCTTACTAAAGATGTCCACAGTCTATACCTTTAAAAAACCAATCCAATACTTTTTTATGGAGGTTCTAAGCCTAAAAACACATCTGGTGGCTCATATGAATCTCTAATGTACCGACCAGATCTCTGTCATGGTTGGCCCTGTGCTTTGTTGCTATGCCAACACTGTCGCTCTGAAAATAGTTTGGACACCCCAGCTCCAGTCTAATCATCTTTAAAGGATATTTACTGTTTAGTTAATGCTGCACTATGTAACTTTTCTTACACTGTCTGCAATCTGCTTGTTGCCATGGAGATGTCACGCCAGGTATAAAACGGTTTAAAATGACATGGTTTTTACATAAAAGCTTTTAGTCTTCCGTTTAGTAGGCTCTCCTCTTCACAGATATGGCCTGTACGTTACCATGGTGACATCGCTCACCTGTTTCTGATGTGAATTAAAACGTTTTGAGCCAAATGAAGCAGAGCATGTAGTGGATCCCATAATGCATCAAAACATTACAGTTTGCATTCAGTGAAATAAGGAAGTATATATTTAAATCCGTCGGAACAAATCCATCCGTCTCGTTCCTCTTCGTCACGTGGTCAGGATCCTGCTGCAGCCAATCAGCACTCAGCGTCTCAGTGACACAGTGACCTACAGTGAGATAGTAAAGTATAGGAAAGTGGAGGGCACGGTGGCTGAGTGGTTAGCATTTCTCAGCAAGAAGGTCCTGGGTTCGAATCCCAGTTGAAACAGGGAGTTTGCATGTTCTTCCTGTGTCTGCGTAAGTTTCCTCCGGGTGCTCCAGTTTCCCCTACCACTAAAAACATGTATAAAAGGCTCAAATCCTCCAGCTCCGCCCCTGACCAAGCCGAGCATCAACATCTGGAGACGGGCCCCGGGCGCTGTGCTTCAGGATGGGTCAAATGCAGAGGACAAAATTCCCTACAGGACTAAAAAGTATAAATTAACTTAACTTGGTGACTTACATATGGTGACTTATAATTGTGCAATTGCTAAATGATGATTAGAAAGTATAGCCCGTGCTTTAACGCTACAAATGAGTGTAAATAAAATAAACAGTTAAATCATCCATCCATACATCCATCTGTCTTCTTCCCCTTAATCCATGTCTGGGTCGGGGGGGTGGCAGTCAGAGCACCATCCCCTCACTGATCCTCCTGCAGGTGAGTCCACAGGAGCTGAGATCTTTCAGTGGGGGCTTCAGGCAAAGTGGGGTTAAGTGTCTTGCCCAAGGACACAACGGCAGCAGCCATCAGTGGGAGTCGTGAAGTCATAACATGGATACACAATCAGAGTGCTTGTAGAGTCTTGCAGTTGTCCACCTGCTAGGCCATATAGCTATCTAATGCTCATAGACCTACATGACTCCCACTGATTAAGGAAGAAAATGGATGGATGGAAGAATCCACACATTAATCGTTCTTAAAATGTGTGTTGGAATTACAATACAATACAATACAATTTATTCTTGTATAGCCCTAGGTCACAACAGAAGTCATCTCAGAGACTTAACAAAACCATTGAAATCACCAACACAGGTCAGAGAATCAACAGTTAAAACACATGAAGAATATAAAGCACACACAGAAGAAAATGTCCATACATGTTGTAGAATGCTAAAGTGTCCTGATCATCACCAATCCTTTCTGTTGGACACTAACTGTCCAACAAGACCCTCCTGCATCGACAAGGAAAAACTCTTAAAAAACCCAGTGGGAAAAAGTGAGAAACCTTGGAGGAGAACTAGGGAAACCCACAGGGAGGGAGACACATATGAGAAAGGGATCCGCTCCTCCGGACGGACAGGCTAATGATCTAGAACCTAAGCTAGCTACAGGACGTGGACCAGTGGACGCTGAACGTGGACAGGTGCAGGACTGAAGCACTCCCAGGCGGGTCGGGCGGGGCAGTCCGCAGGTGTAGATGGAGGAGGCCAGGCTCAGAGATCCCGTCATCGTACCATGAAACAGACAATGGGACAACGGGTGAATAGCAATGAACAAACTACAGTCAGAATCCTAAAAATGCTAAACAGATAAAGTAGGAAGGAGGAGAGGATAGTGCTCAAGTTACCATACTTCTCCCAGCAAACTGACTCCCTATGCAGCCATAGACGTCGGAACTAGGGGTGCGGGGGGTGCGGCCGCACCCCCTCCGCGTGTGCCAGGAGCGAGAAGTTATCACTATCCTGCGTTCCTTGCAGCCCAAAACCCGCTCCATGCTGTCGGAGAAGCTTATGAAGCTCTGTCTGGCTAATATCTGTCGCAGCCTCTGAGCGCTCTTTCTCAGCCTCAGATTAGAGACCTGGCTACACCAGTGACGTGCGGTGGGGGATCAATCATGTGTTCATATGATTATACATCATATAAACCAACAGGACCTACAGGAACAGGAGCGGCTTATACACAATTTGTTTGGCTACAGCAGAATATGATTTAATGTCTGCATAGTTTTCTCATACAAAACGCAAACGTTTGTAAATAGTACAAAGTGTGTTATGGGCCTTACCTTAGGTATTAATGAACAGCACAGACCACTTCAGTTAGGACCAGTTTCATGTTTAAGTCCAGATAATAGTTTGGGCACAGACATGTAATCCTCCATTTGGAAATAAGTTCAATGAGTTTTAAAAAGTAAAAAAAACGGGTGTCTCCTCCGTAAACTCCGAGTTTTGCTGCAGCCGACTCCCGGGTAAATCCAATTTCTAAATTCAACCTTACCCTTCACCTCCTTTTCTTATGATTCATATCATCATTGGAAGCAAAACATTACTCTAAGTGCATTTTAAATTATCTTAAAATGTATTATAGGTATGTTAGCCAAACCTGTAGCTGCCCTTAGCAGAAGAAGAACAAGAAAGGAGCTTTCTGATGGAATTGGATGCAGCCAAAGTTTGGGCTCACAAGCGCCCCCTTGAGGCTTTCCTCACTTACAAGCTGTGGTTGAGCGCGATTAAGACCCATATTTGCTTCAAAAACACAATTTATGAGCCATCCTCTTAAATGTAAACATGTTGATTGTAAATTAAATATTTTTGAACTTTTTAAACTGTGATAAACAGGGAAAACAGTTTGATAGCACCTCACAGGACTCTCCCTGTGAACTGTTGCTTTTTACGTCTCCCAAGAGAGGCTCGCCTCACAGCACCGCTTTGTCAAATCTGCGATTTCAAGGTATAAATAAATGAAATAAGGCACAGCACAAATCACTTGATAAAGTGACCAAACATTATTGTATCCATTTTATTACTTTTCTTTCTATGATCTTAGGTGAGGGCCTTGCCTGCCTCATCTGACCGCACGTCACTGGGCTACACAACACAATGAAGCCACCGGAGAGACTGACGCATGAATGCGTATTGAAAAAAAAAAAGTTCAGTTTGATAAGTGACTTGCTTGATATATATTGTTTATTTTGTTTTTCTTAACAATTAAGATGGTATGTTATTATCCAGTGTAATCCAAGTATGAGTCTCTCCCTCGACTCTCCCAACAAAAACCCGCCCCCCCTCTCAGAAAATAGTTCCGACGTCCATGTATGCAGCTTGACTAACACTCTGAGGAGTTTAACCTTCTCCGAGTCTTACCTTCCTAGCCATATGCTAAACTAAAGAGGACTGTTTTAAACCTAGCCTTGAATAAAGAATAACATACAGCATAATATATAACATAATATACAACATAACACAATACATTATTGAATAATATATAACATAATATATAACATAATACAGCATATATATATAATATATACACTACATATTATATATTACCTAATTATATGCTAAATTAAAGTAAAGTGCTTTAAGCCTGGCCTTGAATGTGGAGACCGTATCTGCTTCCTTAACATAAATGAAGCTGATTCCACAGTAAAGGAGCTTGGTAGCTAAATGCTCTGCCACCAACAGTGACCTTTGAGACCTTAGGGACCACCAGACGTCTGGCGTTTTGTGAGCGCAACGCTCGACTTGGTTGATACGACACTAACGTGTCTTGGAGATAAGAAGGAGCCAAGCCATTTATGGCTTTATATGTTAAGAGTAGGATTTTAATCTTTATTCTGTACTCCACAGGGAGCCAGTGGAGTGATTTTAACACCGGAGTTATGTGCTCCCTCCTTTTGGTACCTGTTAAGATCCTAGCTGCTGTATTCTGAACGAGCTGGAAGCTCTTCAAAGAGGCTTTAGGGCACGCTGCCAGTAAAGCGTTACAGTAGTCGAGCCTTGAGGTGACAAACGCGTGAATGAGTTTTTCCGCGTCACTTTTAGGAAGGAAATTCCTAATTTTAGCGATGTTCCGTAAGTGGAAGTACGCCGTTTTAGTTGCTTGGCTTATATAAGCCTTGAAGGAGAGTTCTTGGTCAAAAATGACTCCAAGATTCCTCACAGTGTTACTGGGTATTATACTGACATTATCGAGAGTAACCATCTGGTTAGTGAGGGAGTCACGCAGGCGCTTCGGACCGAGTAGGATCACTTCTGTCTTCTCCGGGTTGAGAAGTAGGAAGTTAAGAGTCATCCACATTTTAAGGTCCTTTATGCAGGCACTGAGCTTTTCTAGCTGATCTGTCTGGTTAGGCTTCATCGACAGATAAAGCTGTGTGTCATCTGCATAGCAGTGGAAATTAATTCCATGCTTTTTAATAATGTTTCCCAATGGCAGCATGTAGAGAGTAAAAAGAATCGGTCCGAGTACCGAACCCTGCGGCACACCGAATTCCACTCCAGAATAAGGCGACGAGTCCTGATTCACATTGACGAAGTGATATCGATCTGATAAATAGGGTTTAAACCAGCCAAGGGCTGTTCCTCTAAGACCTATATCACATTCTAGCCTCTGCAGTAGAATGCTGTGGTCTATTGTGTCAAATGCAGCACTAAGGTCCAGTAGGACCAGCACTGACACTTGTCCATTATCGGCAGCTAGTAGTAAGTCATTTGTGACTTTGACTAGTGCCGTTTCAGTGCTATGATGAGCTCTGAATCCTGATTGAAAGACTTCAAACATATCATTTTCCTGCAGGTGGCAGCGGAGCTGCTCAGCTATAAGTTTTTCCAGGATTTTAGATATAAAAGTGAGGTTTGAGATCGGTCTGTAGTTTGTAAGTATTTCTGGGTCCAGGTTTGTTTTCTTCAGAAGGGGTTTGATTACCGCGGTTTTAAAAGCTTGTGGGACATAGCCACATTGTATGGATGCGTTTATTATATTTACGATAGGCTCAATTATCAAAGGAAGTATGTCTTTGAAGAGCCATGTCGGGACTGCGTCTAACATGCAAGTTGAGGCTTTTGAGGATGTGACCACAGAGATCACCTCTGCTTGGCTCACAGCCATGAATTTATCAAGGCCCACTGAAGAGTCTAAGTGGGAAGTCACGTATGCCGCTTCAACCTGTCCACCACTAACAGCAGGAGCAACCTCCTCCAGCTTGTCACGGATGGATGTAATTTTATTATTAAAGAAGTGGAGAAAGTCGACACTGCTCAGTGAGCTTGGAATTTTAGGCTCGATTGCGCTATGGCAGTTTGTGAGTTTAGCGACGGTGCCAAACAAAAATCTACTGTTGTTTTTATTCGCTTCTATTAAAGTTGAGTTCGAGCCCCGCGAAGGGCCTTCTTGTAGTTTCGGAGACCTGCTTTCCACTCCCTGTGGACAGGCTCCGAGTGGGAGTGGCGATATAGCCTCTCCAATTTTCTGACGTCCTGTTTTAAAGTGTGGAGTTGAACACTGTACCAGGGCGACGATGATCTAATCCTAATGGTTTTCTGTTTTAAAGGAGCTGCTGCATTTAATGCAGATTTTAAAGACTCCATAGTGTTGCCCACCGTTTGGTCAATGACTGAGGGACTGCAGCTGCTGTGAACAGGTTCACCTGCAGCAGTATTCAACATAGGCTGTATTAGTTCTTTGAACCTTGTGATAGATTTATCATTTAAGGTTCTTTTCATTATGGTTTTATCTTGCGGGACAGGAAAGTCCTCCAAATCGAGATCAAACGTGATCAAGAAATGGTCAGACAGCAACGAGCTTTGACGCTGGATGTCAACATTGGAGACATCACAGCCGTAGGTCAGGACAAGGTCCAAGGTGTGGTTATGAATGTGAGTAGGTTCCTCGACATTCTGAGTAAAACCAACACCATTACAAATTACAGTTTGTAGACATGGACCACCCTCACTCAGCCAATAATGACAGGGCTCTTGAAGCGCACAGGAGAGAACTTGTTTTCAAATTAGATAAGAAGTCTAAATATGCATTTAATGAAAACATAAGTTCAGCACCCTAACTTTAGGCACTGTAAGAGTTGTTGACTTTAGCATACAGTAAAATCTGCTGAATCAGCTTTTATTGTAGTGACTCCATGAACCCAGAGGCCGCTCTGTGACTGTTGTCTCAGGCTCATGGCTCAGTGCAGAGGACGCTTTATTGAACTGCAAACACCGCTGTGAGTGCGTCTCCCGGCGTCCCAACTGTTGACACAGGTCTCACTCTTCATAATGGGCCTTGAGGGTCTGGGGGCTCAAAGCAGCTCAAAGGAAACCAAACAATGAGTAAGTGTTCGTGGAGAATCTGTGATCCGTCTTATATCGAGACTTTCTGCTTTGTCTGTTTGACAAGACATCATCGATCCACACACCGGGATTACAAACATGTGGACGTTTCATTATGGGCAGACCTATGTGATGTTTTGTTCAGTAGTTTGGATTGTGTTTGCTAATACGATTACGTTTAAGAGATTCTTTATTCGTCCCACTGTGGGGAAATTTCAGTGTTGCATCCCAAGTTAAAGGAGCAATACCCGTTTCTGCAAGGTTTGAATGTTTAGCTCCGCCCCCAACTCGCTCACAGCGGTAGATAGTCCGAGCGTAGATAGTCCGAGCGTAGATAGTCCGAGCGTAGATAGTCCGAGCGTAGATAGTCCGAGCGTAGATGATCCGAGCGTAGATAGTCCGAGCGTAGATAGTCCGAGCGTAGATAGTCCGAGCGTAGATAGTCCGAGCGCAGATAGTCCGAGCGTAGATAGTCCGAGCGTAGATAGTCCCAGCGTAGATAGTCCGAGCGGTAGATAGTCCGAGCGTAGATAGTCCGAGCGTAGATAGTCCGAGCGTAAATAGTCCGAGCGGTAGATAGTCCGAGCTGTAGATAGTCCGAGCGTAGATAGTCCGAGCGTAGATAGTCCGAGCGTAAATAGTCCGAGCGGTAGATAGTCCGAGCGGTAGATAGTCCGAGCGTAGATAGTCCGAGCGTAGATAGTCCGAGCGTAGATAGTCCGAGCGTAGATAGTCCGAGCGTAGATAGTCCGAGCTGTAGATAGTCCGAGCGTAGATAGTCCGAGCGTAGATAGTCCGAGCGTAGATAGTCCAAGTGTAGATAGTCCGAGCGTAGATAGTCCGAGCGGTAGATAGTCCGAGCGTAAATAGTCTGAGCGGTAGATAGTCCGAGCGTAGATAGTCCGAGCGTAGATGATTCAGGGCGGCAGTAGCTCAGTTGGTAGAGCGTTGGCCTTTGAGCCGGAAGGTCGTGGGTTCAAGCCCCGCTCAGGACTTTCACCATCGACTCCCACTGACTACTGTCGTTGTGTCCTTGGGCAAGACACTTAACCTCTGGGAACACCAGCCACAGTGGGGCGGCTGCGGCTGTAAAGTGCCAAACTGCCGTTGTGTCCTTAGGCAAGACACTTCACCCCCATTGCCTAGAATGAGTCTGGTGTGTGTGTGAATGGTTGGTGGTGGTCGGAGGGGCCGATGGCACAGACTGGTTGCCTCGCTTCTGTCAGTGTGCCCCAGGGCAGCTGTGGCTACAGTAGTAGTTTATCACCACCGTGTATGGAGTGAATGAATAATGACATGTGAAGCGTCTTTGAGTGTCCCAAAAAGCGCTATATAAAACCGATGCATTATGATCCGAGCGTAGATAGTCCGAGCGTAGATAGTCCGAGCGTAGATAGTCCGAGCGTAAATAGTCCGAGCGGTAGATAGTCCGAGCTGTAGATAGTCCGAGCGTAGATAGTCCGAGCGTAGATAGTCCGAGCGTAAATAGTCCGAGCGGTAGATAGTCCGAGCGGTAGATAGTCCGAGCGGTAGATAGTCCGAGCGGTAGATAGTCCGAGCAGTAGATAGTCCGAGCGTAGATAGTCCGAGCGTAGATAGTCCGAGCAGTAGATAGTCCGAGCGTAGATAGTCCGAGCGTAGATAGTCCGAGCTGTAGATAGTCCGAGCTGTAGATAGTCCGAGCGTAGATAGTCCGAGCGTAGATAGTCCGAGCGTAGATAGTCCGAGCGTAGATAGTCCGAGCGGTAGATAGTCCGAGCGGTAGATAGTCCGAGCGTAGATAGTCCGAGCGTAGATAGTCCGAGCGTAGATAGTCCGAGCGTAGATAGTCCGAGCGTAGATAGTCCGAGCGTAGATAGTCCAAGCTGTAGATAGTCCGAGCGTAGATAGTCCGAGCGTAGATAGTCCAAGCGTAGATAGTCCGAGCGTAGATAGTCCGAGCGTAGATAGTCTGAGCGGTAGATAGTCCGAGCGTAAATAGCAGAGGTGTGGACTCGAGTCATGTGACTTGGACTCGAGTCAGACTCGAGTCATGATTTTGATGACTTTAGACTCGACTTGACCAAATATAAAAAGACTTGCAACTCGACTTGGACTTTAACATCAATGACTCTGACTTTCACTTGGACTTGCGCCAATTGACTTGCAAAGACTTGCGTAACCCGGGCCATTTTTACCTTTCTCCGCATCTCTCTTTCTATCTATGCCGTCTCTGAAGAAACAAAGCCTCGCGGTAGTTGTAGCGCTCGCGCGAGAGTTCGAACGTGAGTTCCCCGCAGTTCGCGCAGTAACACTTCCCTAAACAAGCGGACTGCATTCACCGGTGGGTGTGTTGTCTAGGGGAGCTGGAAATGAGCGAGCTGCAGGTATTTATCGCGACCTAACGTCATACTTTGTTCTACAAACCGTAATTGATATGCTTTCACTACAGGCGCCTCATACAATTGAATCGACGCAGTTGTCACACTGTGTGCCGTGTTTTAAAGAGGAACTGGTGAGTCAAACTAGCGCTAGCCTGCGCTGCTCTGTTGGCTCTTTCTTATATTTTTCTGTGTGCGCGCCGAGGCCTATTATTATGAGTATGTTTTTGCTGTGCTCCTCCTGCTAAAGTTTGCATACATTAGATACAGTGGCGGCTGGTGGAATTTTCTACTGGGGGGGCTATGAATATGATGACTAGATATATACCAGCAGTAAGTAAGTTTACACTGACTGTTGTGACTGAAGCCTCACACGAGAATGAAATATTTATCTTCCCAAACATAGCTAATTTGAGGGCATTTTGCATGTGGATACCAGTCTGCTCATGCTTCTTTGCCTTTTCTAAAAAGTGCTTCAGATCAGTCATACCTGTCTTGATCCATGCTGGGTCAGATCCTGATGTTTGAAACAAGAGGCATGGAAAGCAAAATAAAGCATTAGCCTCGCTACATGCTGCTAGCCAAGATTTGGCGCTGAACCAGGTCCTGGAAAAAGTACGAGTACCGTCTCCCCTGTCGCTGGACTGCTGACTAATGGTAATATTTGGCTGATCAGGTCCAAGCTCTTTAACCTCAACCTTCTCCTGATATGATCTTCTCTCAAACGGTATTGTTTTGAGTGATCTAACTGAATTATTCTTTTTCTCGTTCTCCATTTTGCGTCTCTTTACGTTCGTCTCAAACTCCCACAGCTTGACCTGTCAATCACTGTAAACGGACGTCACAGACAGTGACAGTACAGGTCGCGGGCGATCCCGCCCCCTCAGGGCGCACTTCTCCTGCGCCCCCAAATCGTCTTATCTCTTGCATTGAAGAGGAGCTACTGCGCATGTACAACTTTTAACGAGAGTCCATAGACGGCTCAGGGCGCAATCTTTTGCGCCCTGAGGCGGAAATACGTCCTCAGTCCGACACAGACAACGCTGATGAGCTTAATCAATCCAACTCAGCATAAACTATAAAGTATTTCTTCCACATCTGAAATAAAACACACATAAATTTCGAAATATTTTAATGTTATTATTTTTTTAACGTTTTATTCAACGTAACATGGCAAGTTGTGAGTGGTGGGGCGGCGCCCTAGCGCCCTCTATTGGCCGGCCGCCACTGATTAGATAGTTGTTTTGATTATGTGCACTAAGCTAGATTAATATTTGCACTATTGTTTATGGTGCATTGATATGAGAATCAGTGCTTTGACTGATTGAATTAATTTATATGAGACATTTTATGGGGCGACAGTAGCTCAGTTGGTAGAGCATTGGCCTTTGAGCCTGAAGGTTGTGGGTTCGAGCCCACCGTAAGACCTTCTTCACGACTCCCACTGATGACTGCTGTCGTTGTGTCCTTAGGCAAGACACTTAACCCCACTTTGCCTGAAGCTCCCACTGAAAGATCTCAGCTCCTGTGGACTCACCACCTGCAGGAGGATCAGTGAGGGGCTGGTGCTCTGTGTACTGGGTGGCATCTCTGGCCACCCCCCCGACCCAGAAATGGATTAAGGGGAAGAAAATGGATGGATGGATGGATATTGGTAATTATGAGATATTACTAATGCTGGTCCAGTTCATACAGGCCGGGGTCCTTCCCCTCCATTGGTCCCTTCAGTCCTTTGGAACAATAACCACTACGGACATTAAACTGATTATATAGATACAGGTCCTAGCCCAATACTCATATTCATATATGCTGCACTGCTGCACTTGCTACTTCCCATTAAAAACCCCAAAGATAAAAAGTATGTTGACATGGACTGCTCTGATTTTATGTGTGGTCTGTGCATGTGTAACTGAGCCTGCATCTGGCACAACATCCAATTTTGATTTACCAGCAGCCAACGACATGGAACAAACTGTTAGTCCATGGATCAGAGACCAACGAGAATGCACCAGCAAAATGATTCCTAACATTATTTTGTTTGCCTACAAAAGTACGTGGAGACCAACAAGAAACAAATCGCGGTCAAAAAGACTCGAGAGGACTCGAAAGTCAAACCGTAGGACTTGGGACTGACTTGAGATTTGTTGGCCTTTGACTTGGACTCGACTCGGGACTTGCCTGTCTTGACTCGTGACTTGACTCGGGACTTGAGGGCAATGAATTGAGACTGACTTGTGACTTGCTAAACAATGACTTTGTCCCACCTCTGGTAAATAGTCTGAGCGGTAGATAGTCAGAGCGTAGATAGTCCGAGCGTAGATAGTCCGAGCTCAGATAGTCCGAGCGTAGATAGTCCGAGCGTAGATAGTCCGAGCGTAGATAGTCCGAGCGTAGATAGTCCGAGCGTAGATAGTCCGAGCGTAGATAGTCTGAGCGGTAGATAGTCCGAGCGTAAATAGTCTGAGCGGTAGATAGTCAGAGCGTAAATAGTCTGAGCGGTAGATAGTCCGAGCGTAGATAGTCTGAGCGGTAGATAGTCAGAGCGTAGATAGTCTGAGCGGTAGATAGTCCGAGCGTAGATAGTCTGAGCGGTAGATAGTCCGAGCGTAGATAGTCCGAGCGTCGATAGTCCGAGCGTAGATAGTCCGAGCGTAGATAGCCCGAGCGTAGATAGTCCGAGCGTAGATAGTCCGAGGCGGTCCCGCAGGTCTCTCCCATAGACAAGTTTCTCCAGAGGATACGATGTAAGCTAGCTCTGTTCAGGGCTTGGTTTCTTCTTTGCATAAATAAATAAAATCTCTAACTCTAGCACAAAAAGGAAAGAAGTCTTAAAATCTCCAGCTTTAGGATGAAGAAGCAAGAATTAAGCACAAAAACCCTGAGTTTAGTAAAATAAGGAGGAAGCTGCATGTGCTGTATAGATAGAGTGGAGTAGTGAGTAATAGTAGGTATGAAAATGGAGTAAATCTTTAAAATGCATTGAGTAAATACAACTTGAATGTAGTAAGTAAGTAATGTTTATTTATATACCGCCTTTCACATTCAGAATGGCTTCATCTCATGTATGCATGAGATGAAGCCATTCTGAAGAAAAAAACTGTGAAATCCAGGCTAAGATATAAAAAAGTATTGTTTAAAAATATTGCCTCATCGCTGCTGCGGCCAAAACTAGAATATTTTATTGTGTGACAAAAAACCTCGATAAAAACATGAATCTGTTGCATATTTAATTTTCTATTGAACAGAATCAAGGAAAGGAGAGTTAAAATATTGTCTAAAAGTTGTTTTATTTGTTTTACTTTAGCTTTGTAGAATTGAACCTTTTTGTATTTCTTTCCCCGAGGCCCCGACGTTTCAGAGCATATTGCGCGCTGTGATTTGGTCCCAGTTGTGATGAAATGAACAGTTTGTGTAAGATTCACGGCGGCCCATAGGTCACTCTGCACTTTCCAAAGGTGGACAGGACTTGGATCCAAAGGTCAGCTGTCACAAAGGCTTTCCTCCAGAACCAGCGGTGGCCTGTGAACGTGACTGACTCTGGTCACAGACGCCGGGCTTCGTTTCCTTAACATTCTCAGGACTTTTCTCCACTCAGAAGATACAGAATATTAATTGCAGCGATATCAGGCTTCATTAATCCTCAGTCGAAAACCCGTAGAGAAGCTTTACACAGTGGGGACATTATAGATAGTGCTGCTCTAGACATGATAGAGTCAGAATGGAGTTCATTTTACAAAACCCAAATGTCAAATATTACTTTAATGAGTTTAAGTTTCCCGTTAGAAGCAACACTTTGAGCACTTTGTCCCCAATGACGCAAAAAGTCCTTCAGTGAAAAAAAGAACACTGCAAAAAGTGAAAATACAGACTTGATTTCAGTTTATCTAATCCCAACGTTTTTTATTTTGACTTTTTAATTCATGCAGGCTGAAGATACTTAAGATTATATTAAATGTTATTATTATTGTTTTTTTCTCATTTCAAGAAACTAAACAAGTGGAAAATCCTGATCTACTGGCAAATATTTGTGCATGAAACTGTTACAAGGGTCAAATGAAATGAGCCCAAAACGCAGAACTGCAAAAAAACGGATTTAATAAAAAGCATGACAAATAAAAATCCATCGAAAACACAGGGACCAAGGATCGAACTGAAACAGACGAGGAATGACAATGACAATAACAAACTACAAAAGAAAACAGGAAGTAAGCCTAAACCACTTTTCCTCTAATAACAGCTTTTTGTTTTGTTTTTTGGAGCTACTTTTTGCTAGCCTGACTCTCGCCAGACCCGTGTAGTGCTCTCAGCCAAACGCCTCTGGTGGAGCACGGCGGAACTACAAGGGTCTGGCAAGAGTCAGGCTAGCTTTTTGCAGTGGCAATAGCTTCTAATCTTGGTATTTCACATAAACGAGTATTAGGAATGGACAATCCGAGCGCTGAAGTCACGATTTGAACATGAGCGAGCTGGAGCCAGTTTTCCTTATATGGGCATTTGTTCAGACGGTTTAGCTCGGCGCCGTGGAGTGGATCAAAATTAAATATGCCAGTGTTAGCTAGTGTTAGTTTAAAGCAGCAACACCGGCAACAAAACTAAATACAGCAAGCAATGTTTTTGTCCACAATCCCAGCTCCTCATTCTCCTTAAGTATCTCAGTTTTTTTAGTATCAGTTGAGTTTCAGGGACTCACAAAATCTTGGTATTTCATTCTAAGATGAGGGAAGTATTCCAACTTTCTTGCTTTGCTTTTTGTGAATTTATATCACACTCAGGTTAGATATAGCATGGGGTTAGGGTTAGCGTTAGGGTTAGCGTTAGGGTTAGCGTTAGGGTTAGGATTAGGGTCAGGGTATCTTGCTGTGTACAAAATACCAAGATTTTAAAAAGTCCCTTGAAAATAAATGTAAAAAATATATAGACTTTGAGGATGAAACACTACAGTCATCATTTCTTTTGCAAAATATCAAAATATTTGTGATATGTTCTTAAAATATGTGCCAGTTAGAAAAACCACATTTCCAAAGCCTTTTGTCTTGTCGCCGTGTCACATGCTTCTGTCTTCACTTGTGTCCGTTTTCTCTGTTAACTGCATATAGAATGTACAAGATAAATATCCGCACGGTCACATAACGGTACAAACGGAAGAGCAAACACCAGCGTGATTCACCAAAGTCTGCATAAAACAAATGAGCAGAGGTTGATAATTCAGTTTCCTCCACAGTACAGTAAAGTAGACGCAAATAACCACTGCTAAAAATAGAACAACGGTCCAACTTCCTTTTCAAACTCCTATCATAGCTTTCATTCTGAGCCACAGACGGCCACACTTGTCCCACACGAGCAACTGTGGAGAAATATCTCACCGGCCAGATTCAACGTTAACACAAAGATCACCACACTCTGCCTCATAATGCTCCAAACTTATTCCACGTTAGACACGATACTCATAGTTGATAGTCAGATGGTACTATACATTTGGAATCTCGATAAAAATCTGAAATGATTGAATAAAATAAACGTTGAGCAACTTACTGACAGTTGTAGTTGTGCCACTGTCTGTATGTTTAAATATGTTTAAATACCTACACAGTAAAGTAAAACGGGCCCAGATGGTCAAAAATGATCATGAAAAGGAAACGATTTAAATTATGTATAAATGATTGGATATAGCTCTGTGTTTGGTTGTAAAATAATATATATGTATACAGTGCCTTTTAAATCTTTATATTTATGATCGTATAATCTGACAAAATGTGCAAAAGTTTGAGCTGTATTGATTGGATAATATTAGATAAACTTTATTGATCTCGAAAGGAAATTACAGCGGTGCCGGCTGCTCTCATTCACACACTCACAGACACATAATAAATAAGTTGATAAAATATAATAAAAATAATCTTAACTGTTAAAAGGGTTAAAAGAATCTCGTGGCAAGGTCAAAGCGTTGTGCAGTCGAACGGCCATGCAAATGAGGTAATGTAAATGTTATTGTTCTGAGTTCATAAAACATGTAAATACACCGTGAACGTCGTGCACTCTGCCCCAAAAGTGTTCGGCAAAGAAGAGTAAGTAAGTAATGTTTATTTATATAGCACATGTTACAGACCAAGGTACAGACCCAAAGCACTTTCCAATGTTCAGAGTCAGATATTGTTCCAATCCTTCCACACACGGTGATGACAGAAGCGAGTCCAGAACACACTGGACCATCAGCTCCAACACCATCATTCACTCTCTCATTTACATTCAGACCTATTGTGGATGTTTTTAGTGGTAGGGGAAACCGGAGCAGACACGGGGAGAACATGCAAACTCCACTTAGAAACCCTAACCCTGTTCCGACCGGGATTCGAACCCAGGACCTTCTTGCTGAGAAGCGTGCTAACCACTCAGCCACCTGCCACCGTGAGCGGGCCCCTGCTGCACCTCTGTGTGGACTTAATGAGCTCCTGTTGACGTCCTGATGGGACTGAACCATGACACCTCCAAATGAGAATTGGCAGCAGGGCCCCCAGCTGTGAGCCTCCTGCTGGGGTCTGCCAGAGTGTGGATGTCCACGGAGCCGGGTCAAAGTGCTCTGGCCCCTTATACACTGGAGGAGGAGGTCTTGTGTTATTAAGAGCAGAGCTTCAGAGGCGGCATATTTTTACAGAGATTTTTTTGGTTTGCTTAAAAAACGCTGACTGATGGAAGCGAGGCAACCAGTGCAGGAGGATGAACCCTCTGACCACTGCTAATCATTCTCTCACACACACACACACACACACACAGGCATACACACACACAAGCATACACACACACACACACACACACAGAGACACACACATACACACACACACAAGCATACACACACACAGGCATACACACACACACACACACATACACAGGCATACACACACACACACACACACAAGCATACACACACACACGGGCATACACACACACACGGGCATACACACACACACACACACACACACAGACACACAGGCATACACACACACACACACACACACAGGCATACACACACACACACACACACACAAGCATACACACACACACGGGCATAACACACACACACACACACACACACACACACACACAGACACACAGGCATACACACACACACACACACACACAGGCATACACACACGCACACACACACACAGGCATACACACACACACACACACACACAGACACACAGGCATACACACACACACACACACAGGCATACACACACACACACACACACACAGACACACAGGCATACACACACACACACACACACAGGCAACACACACACACACACACACACACACACGCACACACACACACAAGCATACACACACACACACACAAGCATACACACACACACACACAGGCATACACACACACACACACAAGCATACACACACACACACACACACACACACACAAGCATACACACACACACACACACACACACCAGCACACACACACAGGCATACACACACACAGGCATACACACACACACACACACACACACATATACACACACAAGCATACACACACACAGGCATACACACATACACACACACACACACAAGCATACACACACACACACACACAGAGACACAAGCATACACACACACACAGGCATACACACACACACACACATACACATACACACACAGACACACACACACACACACACACACACACACACACACAGACACACAGGCATACACACACACACACACAGAAACACAAGCATACACAAACTCTACTTACACACACACACACACACGCACAGTACACATACACACACAGACACACAAGCATACATACACACAGGCATACACACACACACACAGCTTAAATACTCTACACACACAGGCAGGCAAAAACTTTATTCAACTTCCTCAAAAAACAAGTGAGGGCAAAAATCAGTCAATCATTGACATTAACAAACTTCCAATAATCGACATGGACAACATCACTTCACTTTCAGAAATTACTAGATAGTTTTATGGGGGTGTAAGAGTAATGAGGGTGTAAGAATAGTTAATTGGTGTTACTCATTGTCCAGTTCATTTTTCAGTGTCTGCAATTTTGGGGAAAGTTGCATCCGCCCCTCATCCAAGTTGAGGAGGATCATTTGGAGAAAGTCAAAGAAGCCCTTTACTTTCTGTGGGTACTCCAGGTGTAGTGCATATATTAGGCCGAAGAGGATAACCAGTGCATCCACCCAGCAACGGTGAGTTGAGACGATCTGGTCCTCCAACACGATGGCCACCTGCTGGGCGGACCAAGGAGTCGCAGCATCTCCAGTGACAGCAACCAGGGCAACCGTCCCATCTTTGCTGCCATCAAGTTCCTCCTCCTTAAATGAAACAAAAAGACATACAATGAGAACCATGTAGATCCAAGATTAAGCAAATGCAGCCCTTCCAGTTTTCAGACTCTCCCATGTATCGATTCAAAAAAGCTCAAAGTTGGGCTTTCATTCAATAAATAATGAAAAACTACTTCCTCATTTAAGGATTAGCTAAAGGATCATTTTGAAAATTCAATTATTGTCAAGATAACTTATTAAAAAACATTCAAAGACCACAACAAGATAAATCACATTGGCTTTGTTAATCTAATTGAAGATAAAAAACAAACGTTTTTGGGTATCACCATTTGCATCTAATGAAGTTAAAAAAGACATACAATAATGGTGAAGTGGCTCACAACACTTACCTTACAAGTTCGAAATATCTGGCTTGGGTCTTCTTTTAAATACAGGGGTAGTCCAAACAAGACTGCAGTTCTTGTTTTTTGTACGTCATTCTTGTCCTATGTGCATTAGGGATAAAAAAAACATTTTACTTTGTGACAGCATATGTCTGTGCAGTCTATTGGGTCTCTTATTTTTCTTCCACAAGGTTTCAGCACATTTCAATTCATAACATTCAATTTTCAATGGGTGTACACAGGTGTAGTGAAGGGGTAGTGAGGATTTAGGTGTACTGGGGGTGTAGTGAGGGTAGGATGGGGGTTGTAGTGAGGGGATGGGGGTGTAATGTAATGAGGGATGGGGGTGTAATGTAATGAGGGGATGGGGGTGTAATGGGGGGATAATGGGGGTGTAATGGGGGTGTAATGGGTGTGTAATGGGTGTGTAATGAGGGTGTAATGGGGGTGTAATGAGGGGATAATGGGGGTGTAATGGGTGTGTAATGGGGGTGTAATGGGGGTGTAATGATGGGATAATGGGGGTGTAATGAGGGTGTAATGAGGGGATAATGGGGGTGTAATGGGGGTGTAATGAGGGGATGGGGGTGTAATGGGGGGATAATGGGGGTGTAATGAGGGTGTAATGGGGGTGTGTAATGAGGGGATAATGGGGGTGTAATGGGGGTGTAATGGGTGTGTAATGGGTGTGTAATGAGGGTGTAATGGGGGTGTAATGGGGGTGTAATGATGGGATAATGGGGGTGTAATGAGGGTGTAATGAGGGGATAATGGGGGTGTAATGAGGGGATAATGGGGGTGTAATGAGGGGATAATGGGGGTGTAATGGGTGTGTAATGAGGGTGTAATGGGGGGGTAATGGGGTGTAATGAGGGTGTAATGAGGGAATAATGAGGGAGTAATGAGGGAATAATGGGGGTGTAATGGGGGGATAATGGGGGTGTAATGGGTGTGTAATGGGGGTGTAATGGGGGGGATGTAATGTAATGGGGGGATATAAGGGGGGGGGCAAATGGGGGGGATAATGGGGGAGGGGGTGTAAATGAGGGGATAATGGGGGTGTAATGGGGGGTAATAATGGGGTGGGTGTGTAATGGGGTTGTAATGGTGTAATGGGTGTGTAATGGGGGTGTAATGAGGGGATAATGGGGGTGTAATGGGGGGGTAATGGGTGTGTAATGGGGGTGTAATGAGGGGATAATGGGGGTGTAATGGGGGGATAATGGGGGTGTAATGGGTGTGTAATGAGGGTGTAATGGGGGTTGTAATGAGGGGATAATGGGGGTGTAATGGGGGTGTAATGGGTGTGTAATGGGGGTGTAATGGGGGTGTAATGAGGGGATAATGGGGGTGTAATGAGGGGATAATGGGGGTGTAATGGGTGTGTAATGAGGGTGTAATGGGGGGGTAATGGGGTGTAATGAGGGTGTAATGAGGGAATAATGAGGGAGTAATGAGGGAATAATGGGGGTGTAATGGGGGGATAATGGGGGTATAATGGGTGTGTAATGGGGGTGTAATGAGGGGATAATGGGGGTGTAATGAGGGGATAATGGGGGTGTAATGGGGGGATAATGGGGGTGTAATGAGGGAATAATGAGGGAGTAATGAGGGAATAATGGGGTGTAATGAGGGGATAATGGGGGTGTAATGGGTGTGTAATGGGGGGATAATGGGGGTGTAATGAGGGGATAATGGGGGAGTAATGAGGGAATAATGGGGGTGTAATGAGGGGATGGGGATGTAATGAGGGGTGTAATATGGGGTGTAATGAGGGTATAATCAGGGAATCGGGGTGTAATGAGGGTGCAAGAGTAATGAGGGTGTGAGTGTAATAAGGGTGGTTTAAGAGTGTAATGGTGGTATAAGGGTAAGATAGATGTTGCTTACCTGCTCACTGTAGTCCAAGAGAAGACTTGAAAGCTTCTCCCCGAATGGCCCGGACCTTCTTTGTCTGTACAAGCTGAGAAGTTTTGTTGCACATTCATCCAAAGCAGCAAAGAAGGTAAATTGCAAATTCTTGTTTGTTATGAGGTGAAATTCCTTGTACAGCTGTGTCAATCAGAAAGCAAAAGCAAATAAACAATGTAGTGTGCCAAATTTTAGTTTAATTTATATCAAATGTACTTCACTTACATGAGGCTCGCAGAAGAGGGCAGGCCATCGGTTTTTCAGCTCCGAAATAGGAGTGTTTGTGTTTATTATTTCCTCTCTTCTGAGAGCAAAGGTTTTCTGCATTAGAAGGTAAATTAGTGGCACATCACGCTCCGAGGAAACCTTCTGAAACTCTCCGATTATTTCAAGACGATGGGCCTCCAAGCTCGTCTTGTTTTCCCCAGAAGGATAGTTGGGGAGAAAGTTTATTTCACCTCGTCTTGGCCTTTTAATGTTTGCTCTTGATGGCTCGGCTTCTGGCCGACGACGACTCCGCTTTCCTGCATTAATCGAGACGTCTTTTATTCCTGCGCGACTTAACTTGGTGCGATAGTTTCCCATCTTGTAGCTCAGACTGTTTTTCCATCCATCATAGCCGGTCCTGGAGCCTCTCTCACCCAAGCAGGGGTGTTTGGTCACAAGTGCTTCTGCTGCCATGGCTATCTGCTTACTACTTGGGTAAGCTTTATGTTTGTACATTTGAACAGCCATGCATTCCAATATAACATGTTTCTGGTCTTTAGTAATCCGCTGACTCTTCCCTTCATTTGTAAAAGCAACATTGCCTTCCCTTAAGATATGCTCCACGTCATAAGAGAATGTGGGGACAACAAAGTGAAATGGCCATCCAGAATTCCGATCAGACGAGTCTGTGCTGTCTGAAAGGATGGAGGAGTCGTCAGTACTACATGAGCTGGTATCAAGGTCTGCTTTGGCTACAACTTTTACTGTTGCTTTGGAAGGGAGGTCTTCGATGTTTACCAAATTGCAGAGTGCCCCATCAAAGTCCGGGTCTTCAAATTGTAGTCTGAAGTCAAAGGTCAACTTGAATCGTGTCATGATTTCTTTTATGAGATCATCGACTGTTTCTGGATAGGAAGGCAAAATGAACTTTTCGGCATTTTCAGCCCCAAGTACAACACGTAACCGCAGCGAGGAGTCCATGTTTCCAAGCTGAAATAAAACAAATATTTATGTCACAACATGACGTGCATATAATTCACATGTTAAGTGGTTGGATTTCCTTCTCATAAATGTTCTTATTCAGGTGGATAGGAAATGTTTAGGGGTGATAATCAGTTTGCCACTCACACGATATGCAGACAGAGGCATTGAATCCTTCAGTTGATGCACATGTGTAACGGTGTGGCCCGCGTCTTTGTCAGCAGTCAACTCAAATGAGCGCAGGTGCTCAACATACCATGCATTGAAGTCTTTAAGTATGAAAGTAATTTCACTACCAAGTAGTAAAATGTTCATTATTTCTTTAAATTCAGGTAGACCACTTAGAGTGCCTGTACAGACAAACATTCCAATTGCATACGAAGTGCCTTCAACACTGATCTCTTTAGCACTCAGGATGTTTGTGTCTTTTGTAAGGCTTGACATGTGGGTGTGGACATTAGCCGGCAGGGAATCTACAAAGATAGACTCAACCTTGGAAGTCTGCACTTGGGGTTTGAAAAAACGTGGTGACGACAAGTAAAAAGACATCATTGCCTGGTGTCGGCCAGCCCAGGTTTTCAGAACATTCTTGTAATTCTGTGTGTCATGGACAATTTTTTTGAAAACCCTGTGCTTCCCTTCGAATCGCATTGTCCAAAGGTGCACAAGGGGCCCAAAGCACTTAACCAGATGAGGATAGTGTTCAATAAAGTGGTGTTTAGGCCTTAATTGTAGATTGGGAAACACCTTTTGAAGTAGCTGCCTATGATCAGATATTTTACAGGCCATGTACTGCAAGGATTCATCTGTGAACTGCTGAGACAGAGCAAGTTCAACTACATCTTTAAGTTCCATTAAGATGTCCCAAAATTCATCCCCTTCAGGAACCATTGAGCCAATAATAAGTGGAAGCAGACGTAAGAGAGTGTGGTTCTCATGGCCATTTCCTCCAATTGTTCCTCGAGATGAATAACTCAGAGGGATTGGATGAGGCCGGTCAACTTTATCAGAATGCTGATATGGAAAATTTGAAACAGCCTTATTCAAATCTTCAAATGAAAAGTATTTTCTTGAAATCATACCTTTCAAACAAAGAGCCAGTTCTACCGGCACTACGCCTTCGAAGAGATCGTGGAGGATATCTGGCGGGAATCCTGTGATGGGATGAAAGAATGACAAGTGGTCAGACAACACACATGTGTCTTTAACACCAAAACTTTCAGAATCATCATTTCTCATTTGTTGTGTTAGACAGTCATGCTGTTCTTTTGTTCTGTAGTTGCATCCAATGTCTGCATGTCAGCTCTGCTACTAAGGCAAAATCGACAACAATATGTTGATCTGAAACTTTTATTGAAACCTGCCAGACCATGTGCAGCAAGGTTGTCTGAAACGACAGAGAATATTGTGCCTTTTATGGAGCTACCTAGTGCCTCCACATAGATACCTTCCTGCTCAAGTATCTTTAAATCACTCAACATGGGAGCAAACACTTTTGCAAATCCAAACTGTTGAACGTCATTTGCATTGCACAACAAGGCAAGCTGGATTGTGTGCAAAGCAGAGCGATATTTTGCCGGCAAGTTGGCCAATGACCAATACACTGCACAGTTCTTGTACATTTTTCTTGATGTTCCAAGGGGATTGGCAATTTCAAAATCGTCTACATACAAAATCAATGCAATCTTAATACCATCTTCTGCAAAGAGAGTGTTTTCCTGGTAGAAAGAGCCATGAACATGGGAGGAATACACACCTGGCTTCCTTGAAGTAGTTTCCAGCACCTTCTCAAGAACATCTGTTTTTTTCAGCAAGGCCTGTAGAGAGGACAGAATAGGGACATACATGCAAGTTTGAGGTGTTGAATCAATTAAGTATTCAACAGGCTTAACATTGAGAAACCTCTGCTCAATATAAGTCTTTCGTCTCTTTGCAGTAGACAGTGGACCTTCACTAGTTATTGATTTATGTAAAATATTACTTTCTGAGACTGCCTGACAAATGTCCCTGATCAGCGGATCTGTCACTGAGCAGTTGTGCCGTTTCAGTGTTTTAACAACGGCCTCTTTGAGAATGGGCTCTGACAGGGAAAACAAGTGTTCAAAGTGCTCAATGATTTCAAGCGTCGCTCTGTCAGAGACATGGAGCAAAGTTTGCATTTTCAAAAAAAAAGCAGCCAAATTGTACTCCAATTGTTCTGCAAGTTCATCCGTGTTACTATTAAGCTCTTCAGATCTTTCACTAATGCAAGGCACAACTATATCTTGCTGCTCATAGTCATCATTATGAGGAATGTCAAACTCATTTTGCTCAACGATCTCAACGGCATACTCTGTAGAATTGCAATGATCTCGAGTCTTGTGCGAGCCAAATGAGGAGTACACATTGGTTTTGAAATTGCAGTTTTTAAATGGACAAGGAACAATTTGTTTCTTCTTTAAATGCCCCCTTAAGTGAAGGAACATGTCCTTTTCATGAAATGGTTGTCTAAATTCACAAAGTGGACACTGAAATGCAGACGTTCTGTCAGTTTGTTTGCCATTTCCTTTAGCTGTATTGTGCAATAATGACATGTGCACTTTCAATGAATTAAATGTCTTAAACGTGCAAACACAATTTTCATGCAAGCATGGTAGTGGAGAGATAGACGAAATCTGGCCATGCTGCAATCTATAATGCCGCATTAATTGTAATTTTATCTGGGTTGAAAAACGGCACAATTTGCATTTCCACATTTCAGCACGTGTGTGTGGTAAGACAGACAACTGGAAACCCACGTGCGCAAGGTTAGCTAACCTAGCTCTCAATCTTTATGCCCAAAAGGCATGCAGTTAAATATAATTTATAACCAGTTTTTCTCCAGAGGTCAAGCTGGAATCAACATTTCTTTCAACAGACAATAAACTTAAGTTGAATTGGGCATAAAGAACTTTCGTGCTAGCCGCTGGAGTGCAAAACGTGAAACGGGCCTGTGGATTTTCACAGCAAACACGAATGTTTGAAAGCAAAACATTTTTTAAATATTATAGCGTGTAATGCTTACAATTACTTAATGTTCTATTCAAATGAAAATCCTCTCAAATGAACTACGACATCGATTATACTCACGGAGAAAGAAAGAAGACCGCACCGCTCTCGTGGCTGCAGTGTCAGGGTTGCCAGATGCCAGCACATTTTTCCAGCCCAAAACCTAGTCAAAATACAAAACCCGCGAGAATGGAATCAGTACAGCCGTGTCCAAATCATCCAACTCGTATACACAATTACAACCAGATCTTATAATACATAAAACATGTTATCAGACCTTACAAAACCTTTATCGCTTTTAGATTTAATCCGTGGGTTTGTCTCACTAAAGATAAAATGCAACTTGCAACGAACGGAGCTAAATCATGGCGCACAACGAGGTTAAAAATAAACCTTTTTTGGCAGATTTAACAGCCTTGTGTCTGTATGCTATCAGTTGTGTTCATAATCCTATAGTTCATTTAAAAGTAGGCAGTTCTACTCACATGTTAACTTCAGGTTCGAGTGTTGACAGCATCAAACAGAGTTCCACACAGGCCGTGGCTTGGGGAAAATCAGGCTGCTCCGAATTATTAGACGATGGTCACCTCCGCTGGATTCGCTGTAATCCTTACGCATTGGAAAGTCACGTCACAAAAACACAAAATGCTCCCAAGGAAGGACTCCAAACTCCAAAAATAATCCCCCCGCTAAACCCCATTTTTACCCGTAAAATAGATCGCAAAACCAGTAGTCCTCTATGGCCAAGAAGGCTCTGCACTGCCTCAGCTGTTTGTGATTAGCTTCGACGTCAGAAGGGGGCTGCTATCATACGTAGTGTGATTGACAGGAGCATTTACAACGTAAACCAAGCTTTACACGAAACTCTTACTCTTAAAACCAACATATCACAACATGAAACCATCAACACCTCGCCTCAAATTGCATTAAATGTGACATCCGTGTCTTAATTCGTTCGTATATAAACTTTTTAGACAATTCGCGGACATCCGCCATCTTAGTTTTCCTTCGGCTGCCGTGAGACGCGCATGCGCAGGTTTGCAACACAACACAAGCAAACGTGATGCGTTACATTAACTCTGTTAATTTGAGTTGTCTCTAATCAAACAGGGTCAAAATCATAATCTGACTTGGATGATATGAGTTATTACCACAAAATAGCAAAATGAGTTTGTAACACTACAAACATTTTAGTGTTGTTAACTTTTTACCACTTTTGATTCATGTACACTTATATTGTTTAATTCAGCAGCACAGTTAGGTTTTACAGTGCTGGTTAATGATGACAGATTTGGGCCCTTTTAATGATGACAGATTAGGGCCCTTTAATGATGACAGATTAGAGCCCTTTAATGATGACAGATTACGGCCCTTTAATGATGACAGATTAGGGCCCTTTAATGATGACAGATTAGGGCCCTTTAATGATGACAGATTAGGGCCCTTTAATGATGACAGATTACGGCCCTTTAATGATGACAGATTAGGGCCCTTTAATGATGACAGATAAGGGCCCTTAATGATGACAGATTACGGGCCTTTTAATGATGACAGATTAGGCCCCTTTAATGATGACAGATTAGGCCCCTTTAATGATGACAGATTAGGGCACTTTAATGATGACAGATAAGGGCCCTTTAATTATGACAGATTAGGGCCCTTTAATTATGACAGAATAGGGCCCTTTAATTATGACAGATTAGGGACCTTTAATGATGACAGATTAGGGCCCTTTAATGATGACAGATTAGGGCCCTTTAATGATGACAGATTACGGCCCTTTAATGATGACAGATTAGGGCCCTTTAATGATGACAGATAAGGGCCCTTAAATGATGACAGATTAGGGCACTTTAATGATGACAGATTACGGCCCTTTGATGATGACAGATTAGGGCCCTTTAATTATGACAGATTAGGGACCTTTAATGATGACAGATTAGGGCCCTTTAATGATGACAGATTACGGCCCTTTAATGATGACAGATTAGGGCCCTTTAATGATGACAGATTAGGCCCCTTAAATGATGACAGATTAGGGCACTTTAATGATGACAGATTACGGCCCTTTGATGATGACAGATTAGGGCCCTTTAATGATGACAGATTAGGGCCTTTTATTGATGACAGATTAGGGCCCTTTAAACATTTTGGCCGATATTTGCCTTTGATCATTTTCAGTTGCCAGATATAAAGCATAACACGTCTTCTTTAAGTCATTTAACTTTGCCCTTGTGCTATCGTCTGAACACACCACAGATTATCAAAAGTAGCCTAAATTAGGGTCTAAAAGAGTCTAAAGGTCACAGGACAACAACATTCAGCTAAAAAAACATACAAATAGAGTATATCTTAATTTCTTTCAATTCTGTGGAGATAGAACAAGGGCTAAAAATGTCTAAAATTCTCTTGGGCTGATTTTTTCACCACATTTTACTGTTCCAAGAGTAAAAGTATAATTATTTTATCGAAAAAGTGTGGTACCTTTAACATATACTTAGGTCACACTAGTTCTCTTGTGAGTAAATATACTAACACCGTACTCCTTGAGGCCGGCTCATCGCTCATGCTAGCTTTAGCTCGTTTATGTTTACATATTCCAGGAGCTATTTGTGTAACTTTCCTTTTGCTAATATTTAACTTTGTGTTTTTACAACCTTTTTTGCCCTTCGCCTTATCTGCCTCTTTTCCACTGAAGGAATCGCTGCAGCTGCAGTTAAAGGGACGGGGACAGCTGTGTATGCACTAAATAAACTCCAACTGAAGCTGACTTTAAAGGGGATGTCTGGAACTTTTGACACATCGGCTTCAGAGAATGAAAAATGTGTGTGCGTGTGTGTAGATGTGTATTTGTGTATATGTCTGTATGCAGTCATATGGTAAGGCTATATCTATAAGTGTGTGTCTGTATGTGTGTGTGTGTGTATTTGTGTCTATATGTATACAGTATGTGTGTATGTATTAATATTTATTACTATGTCTGTATGTGTGTGTGTGCGTATGTGTGTGTGCGTGTACGTGTGTGTGTGTACGTGTGTGTGTGTGTGTACGTGTGTGTGTGTGTGTGTGTACGTGTGTGTGTGTGTGTATATGTAAATGTGTACGTATTTACATTTTCATACAGTACAGACCAAAAGTTTGGACACACCTCATTCAAACAGTTTTCTTTATTTCCATGATTATGAAAAGTGTAGATTGACACTGAAGGCCTCAAACCTATGAATGAACTCATGTGGATTATGTTCGTAGTAAAAAAGTATGAACCAAGTGTAAATATGTGTTAATTTCTGGTTCTTCAAAGTAGCTCCTTTTGCTCCGATACTGCTTCACTCTTGGCATTCTCTGGATGAGCTTCAACAGGACCTGAAATGGTCTTCAACAGTCTTGAAGGACTTCCCATGATGCTTAGCACTCTGTGGTCCAGTCCCAAAACCATCTGGACTGGGTTCAGGTCCAAAACCATCTGGACTGGGTTCAGGTCCAAAACCATCTGGACTGGGTTCAGGTCCGGTCTCTCTCCTTATTGGTCAAACAGCCCTTTCACAGCCTGGTGCGGGTCTACAGCAATAGTCATGAAAAGAACTCAGTGAAGGAGAGAGGGCGTCCAAACTTTAAGTCTGTACTGTGTATATGTGTGTGTCTATATGTGTGTCTATATGTGTGTCTATATGTGTGTCTATATGTGTGTCTATATGTGTGTGTCTATATGTGTGTGTCTATATGTGTGTCTATATGTGTGTGTCTATATGTGTGTCTATATGTGTGTGTCTATATGTGTGTCTATATGTGTGTCTATATGTGTGTGTCTATATGTGTGTGTCTATATGTGTGTGTCTATATGTGTGTCTATATGTGTGTGTCTATATGTGTGTCTATATGTGTGTCTATATGTGTGTGTCTATATGTGTGTCTATATGTGTGTGTCCATATGTGTGTCTATATGTGTGTCTATATGTGTGTGTCTATACTGTATGTGTGTGTGTGTGTGTGTCTATATGTGTGTGTGTGTATGTACAACCGTAGAAGGTGAATAAAGGTTCATCGGGTGTGAGCTTTAAATTAGAGTTCTTCCCACTTCTTTCAGAGCTCTCGACATCTTTAAATGTGTGTCTGTCATGTTTTATAATTGCTTCCTGTTTATAAGCTTTAAATGAATAAACATAAACAACAGTGTGGAGGGAGGTTTGTGAAGCAGTGGCCAGAGCCTCCTCCTGATTGGACAGAAACGCTGAAATCCTCATTTTTCACAGAATTAGCTAAATCCATAAAAAAGCGTCAATCTTTGGATCCTGAAGTTTATCTTTAAAAGGAGCTACTTCACCACAAATACACTCTTATGTATATTACTGCATCCATTTTCTTCTGCTTCATCCGGTGCCGGGTCGCAGGGGCAGCAGTCTAAGCAGAGACCACCCGGACCACCTCCTCGGGGAGAAGTCCAGGAGCCGTCGGGAACAGATGCCCGAGCCACCTCAGCTGGTTCCTCTCGACGTAGAGAAGCAGCGGCTCTACTCCGAGCTCCTACCGTGTGACTGAGCTCCTCAACCTGAAGACAAGTGAGAAACAGGAGACCACCCTCTCTCAGCCAATCAGCTTTCAGCCCAGAGTGTTGAATAGAGACTCACAAAAGTAAGAAAACGATATGACATGTTTTTCTTTAGTTGTAAACAAATTATCAGAGTTTGTTTTTTCATGAATCATTTGTGGATCTTTGAGATTTTTAGTGGAATTATGTAAAACCTGAGCTGTGTTTTTACAACAGGATCTAAAAGTAGAAGTAAAGTAGAAATACTTTTTCCACTTGTTTATCTGAAGGTCAACACTTATCTCGTTCCCTCGGTGGAAAACCACGTGAAGGCCGGGAATCGTGGTCGTGTTGTTTATTCCGTGTCCAACAAAAAACACGATAAGACTCGAAAGATTTATCTATAGAAAGTGAAGTTACAAACCCGAGCTTTAAGGCCATAAATATCTTCCTTAAATGTAAACTTTTAACACTAGACCTGTTGGAGCAGTCAATGTGACTGCTTTCAGAGGTGGAAGTGTAAATATGTCTTTGTTTTTATGAAACGATCAAATCAAGATTAAACAAAAATCATTTTCTGTTGATTTTTTTCACATAGGTTTTTCCATATTTTTGTCCTGGTCCTTGTCTGGTCCTGGTCTGGTCCTGGTCTGGTCCTGGTCTGGTTCTAGTCTGGTCCTGGTCTGGTGCTGGTCTGGTCCTGGTCTGGTCCTGTTCTGGTTCTGGTCTGGTCCTGACCTGGTCCTGACCTGGTTCTGGTCTGGTCCTGACCTGGTCCTGACCTGGTTCTGGTCTGGTTCTTGTCTGGTCCTGGTCTGGTTCTGACCTGGTCTTGGTCTGGTCCTGGTCTGGTTCTGAGCTGGATCTGGTCTAGTCTTGGTCTGGTCCTGGTCTGGTTCTGACCTGGTCTTGGTCTGGTCCTGGTCTGGTTCTGACCTGGTCTTGGTCTGGCCCTGGTCTGGTCCTGGTCTGGTCTTCCTCTGGTCCTGGTCTGGTTTTGACCTGGTCCTGGTCTGGTCCTGGTCTGGTTCTGGTCTGGTCCTGGTCTGGTTCTGGTCTGGTCCTGGTCTGGTCCTGACCCAGTCTTGGTCTGGTCCTGACCTGGTCTTGGTCTGGTTCTGGTCTGGTCCTGGTCTGAGCGAGCGCTGGTTGTCATGGCAATTCAGTATTTACTGTTTTTTTTACATTCACCAGTTTCACCACTTTTTAAACGGGATTAAAAACCCTAAATGTGTCAGGATCGTATAAAAGGGGCTCAAAAACAGAGTTTCAATGTCCAGGAAAAAACACAAAAACAGACTAGATTTACAAACACCAGGAAACACGAGAATCTGAGGCAAGGAGGACACAAACTAATACACACCAGGACACAGGTGAGGCAGGGGTGGGGCAGTGATCAACAACAGGAAGTAATCAACAACAGGAAGTGATCAACAACAGGAAGTGCATCCAAATAAAACACAGAACAGAAAAAGACCCGCTTTAACCCGTCTGGAGGTGGAATCGAACCCAGGACCTTCTGTTGTGAAGCACGGATATTTCTACAAAGGCTTCAGGCAAAGTGGGGTTAAGTGTCTTGCCCAAGGACACACCAATGCTCTCCAACTGAGCCACAGTCACTCCAAGTCCAGAGTGGGACGTCCATTAGACATACCATCTCAAATGTATATCTCAATCTATCAGGATGTGAATCAGTGCGATAGCAAAGGTACCTAGGATAGCAAAGGTACCTAGGATAGCAAAGGTACCTGTGTTTATCGGTGATTTTACAGTGAGAGGTCAGGGCTAGAGTGGGGCTAAAACTAACCTTGTATCTTCTCTTCACCTTCACACAGATACACACCTGAAACAACGACATCTTTAAACAACGACATCTTTAAACTCTGAAATGACTGACAAAAAATCCAAAGCGTGCAGAAGCCGATCGGAGCGTGCTATCGTCTCCGGATCTGCAGCGAAGGCTAATAACTGTACTGCTCCAGGTGCCGTATTTCAGCGACAGAGCCGTAAAAAACCCTGCTCCGTGCACGCTCACATTAATCCTCCGCCTCAATGAGAAGCAGCAGATGAATGACACGTAGAAAAGACCACAGAGAAGACCACAGAGAAGACCACAGAGAAGACCGCAGAGAAGACCGCAGAGAAGACCGCAGAGAAGACTGCAGAGAAGACTGCAGAGAAGGCCACAGAGAAGACCACAGAGAAGACCGTAGAGAAGACCGCAGAGAAGACTGCAAAGAAGACTGCAGAGAAGGCCACAGAGAAGACCGCAGAGAAGACCGCAGAGAATACCGCAGAGAAGACTGCAGAGAAGGCCACAGAGAAGACCACAGAGGAGACCGCAGGAAAATACAGCAGAGAAGACCATAGAGAAGACCGCAGAGAAGACCACAGAGAAGACCGCAGAGAAGACTGCAGAGAAGGCCACAGAGAAGACCACAGAGAAGACCACAGAGAAGACCACAGAGAAGACTACAAAGAAGACCGCAGAGAAGACCGCAGAGAAGACTGCAGAGAAGATTGCAGAGAAGGCCACAGAAAAGACCGCAGAGAAGACCGCAGAGAAGACCACAGAGAAGACCGCAGAGAAGACCGAGAGAAGACCACAGGGAAGAACGTAGAGAAGACCACAGAGAAGACCACAGAGAAGGCCACAGGGAAGAACGTAGAGAAGACCACAGAGAAGACCGCAGAGAAGACCACAGGGAAGACCGTAGAGAAGAGAACAGAGAAGACCGCAGAGAAGACCACAGGGAAGACCATAGAGAAGACCGCAGAGAAGACCACAGAAAAGACCGCAGAAAAGACCTCAGAGAAGACCGTAGAGAAGACCGTAGAGAAGACCACAGAGAAGACCGCAGAGAAGACCGCAGAGAAGACCGCAGAGAAAACCGCAGAAAATACCGCAGAGAAGACCACAGAGAAGACCGCAGAGAAGACCGCAGAGAAGACCACAGAGAAGACCGCAGAGAAGACCGCAGAGAAGACTGCAGAGAAGGCCACAGAGAAGACCACAGAGAAGACCGCAGAGAAGACCACGGAGAAGACCGTAGAGAAGACCACAGGGAATACCGTAGAGAAGACCACAGAGAACACCGCAGAGAAGACCACAGGGAAGACCGTAGAGAAGACCACAGAGAAGGCCGCAGAGAAGACCACAGGGAAGAACGTAGAGAAGACCACAGAGAAGACCGCAGAGAAGACCACAGGGAAGACCGTAGAGAAGACAACAGAGAAGACCGCAGAGAAGACCACAGGGAAGACCATAGAGAAGACCGCAGAGAAGACCGCAGAGAAGACCGCAGAGAAGACCACAGAGAAGACCGCAAAGAAGACCGCAGAGAAGACCACAGAGAAGACCACAGAGAAGACCGCTGAGAAGACCACAGGGAAGACCACAGAGAAGACCACAGAGAAGACCACAGGGAAGACCACAGAGAAGACTACAGAGAAGACCACAGAGAAGACCACAGAGAAGACCACAGAGAAGACCACAAAGAAGACCGCAGAGAAGACCAAAGAGAAGACCACAGGGAAGAACGTAGAGAAGACCACAGAGAAGACCGCAGAAAATACCGCAGAGAAGACCGCAGAGAAGACTACAGAGAAGATCACAGAGAAGACCGCAGAAAATACCGCAGAGAAGAACGCAGAGAAGACTGCAGAGAAGACCACAGAGAAGACCGCAGAGAAGACTGCAGAGAAGACTGCAGAGAAGGCCACAGAGAAGACCACAGAGAAGACCGTAGAGAAGACCGCAGAGAAGACTGCAAAGAAGACTGCAGAGAAGGCCACAGAGAAGACCGCAGAGAAGACCGCAGAGAATACCGCAGAGAAGACCGCAGAGAATACCGCAGAGAAGACTGCAGAGAAGGCCACAGAGAAGACCACAGAGGAGACCGCAGGAAAATACAGCAGAGAAGACCATAGAGAAGACCGCAGAGAAGACCACAGAGAAGACCGCAGAGAAGACTGCAGAGAAGGCCACAGAGAAGACCACAGAGAAGACCACAGAGAAGACCACAAAGAAGACCGCAGAGAAGACCGCAGAGAAGACTGCAGAGAAGACCGCAGAGAAGACTGCAGAGAAGATTGCAGAGAAGACCACAGAAAAGACCGCAGAGAAGACCGCAGAGAAGACCACAGAGAAGACCGCAGAGAAGACCGAGAGAAGACCGCAGAGAAGACCACAGGGAAGACCGTAGAGAAGACCACAGAGAAGGCCGCAGAGAAGACCACAGGGAAGAACGTAGAGAAGACCACAGAGAAGACCACAGAGAAGGCCACAGGGAAGAACGCATGGACGTCGGAACTATTTTCTGAGAGGGGGGGCGGGTTTTTGTTGGGAGAGTCGAGGGAGAGACTCATACTTGGATTACACTGGATAATAACATACCATCTTAATTGTTAAGAAAAATAAACAATATATATCAAGCAAGTCACTTATCAAACTGAACTTTTTTTTTTTCAATACGCATTCATGCGTCAGTCTCTCCGGTGGCTTCATTGTGTTGTGTAGCCCAGTGACGTGCGGTCAGATGAGGCAGGTAAGGCCCTCACCTAAGATCATAGAAAGAAAAGTAATATAATAGATACAATAATGTTTGGTCACTTTATCAAGTGATTTGTGCTGTGCCTTATTTAATTTATTTATACCTTGAAATCGCAGATTTGACAGAGCGGCGCTGTGAGGCGAGCCTCTCTTGGGAGACGTAAAAAGCAACAGCTCACAGGGAGAGTCCTGTGAGGTGCTATCAAACTGTTTTCTCTGTTTATCACAGTTTAAAAAGTTCAAAAATATTTAATTTACAATCAACATGTTTACATTTAAGAGGATGGCTCATAAATTGTGTTTTTGAAGCAAATATGGGTCTTAATCGCGCTCAACCACAGCTTGTAAGTGAGGAAAGCCTCAAGGGGGCGCTTGTGAGCCCAAACTTTGGCTGCATCCAATTCCATCAGAAAGCTCCTTTCTTGTTCTTCTTCTGCTAAGGGCAGCTACAGGTTTGGCTAACATACCTATAATACATTTTAAGATAATTTAAAATGCACTTAGAGTAATGTTTTGCTTCCAATGATGATATGAATCATAAGAAAAAGAGGTGAAGGGTAAGGTTGAATTTAGAAATTGGATTTACCCGGGAGTCGGCTGCAGCAAAACTCGCAGTTTACGGAGGAGACACCCGTTTTTTTTTTACTTTTTAAAACTCATTGAACTTATTTCCAAATGGAGGATTACATGTCTGTGCTCAAACTATTATCTGGACTTAAACATGAAACTGGTCCTAACTGAAGTGGTCTGTGCTGTTCATTAATACCTAAGGTATAAGGCCCATAACACACTTTGTACTTTTTACAAACGTTTGCGTTTTGTATGAGAAAACTATGCAGACATTAAATCATATTCTGCTGTAGCCAAACAAATTGTGTATAAGCCGCTCCTGTTCCTGTAGGTCCTGTTGGTTTATATGATGTATAATCATATGAACAAATGATTGATCCCCCACCGCACGTCACTGGTGTAGCCAGGTCTTTAATCTGCGCAAGGCTGAGAAAGAGCGCTCAGAGGCTGCGACAGATATTAGCCAGACAGAGCTTCATAAGCACCTCCGACAGCATGGAGCGGGTTTTGGGCTGCAAGGAACGCAGGATAGTGATAACTTCTCGCTCCCGGCACACGCGGAGGGGGTGCGGCCGCACCCCCCGCACCCCTAGTTCCGACGTCTATGCAAGAACGTAGAGAAGACCGCAGAGAAGACCACAGGGAAGACCGTAGAGAAGAGAACAGAGAAGACCGCAGAGAAGACCACAGGGAAGACCATAGAGAAGACCGCAGAGAAGACCACAGAGAAGACCGCAGAGAAGACCACAGAAAAGACCGCAGAAAAGACCTCAGAGAAGACCGTAGAGAAGACCGTAGAGAAGACCACAGAGAAGACCGCAGAGAAGACCGCAGAGAAGACCGCAGAGAAGACCGCAGAAAATACCGCAGAGAAGACCGCAGAGAAGACCGCAGAAAATACCGCAGAGAAGACCGCAGAGAAGACCGCGGAGAAGACCGTAGACAGGGAATACCGTAGAGAAGACCACAGAGAAGACCGCAGAGAAGACTACAGGGAAGACCGTAGAGAAGACCACAGAGAAGGCCGCAGAGAAGACCACAGGGAAGAACGTAGAGAAGACCACAGAGAAGACCGCAGAGAAGACCACAGGGAAGACCGTAGAGAAGACAACAGAGAAGACCGCAGAGAAGACCACAGGGAAGACCGTAGAGAAGACCGCAGAGAAGACCGCAGAGAAGACCACAGAGAAGACCGCAAAGAAGACCGCAGAGAAGACCACAGAGAAGACCACAGAGAAGACCGCTGAGAAGACCACAGGGAAGACCACAGAGAAGACCACAGAGAAGACCGCTGAGAAGACCACAGAGAAGACTACAGAGAAGACCACAGAGAAGACCACAGAGAAGACCACAGAGAAGACCACAAAGAAGACCGCAGAGAAGACCAAAGAGAAGACCACAGGGAAGAACGTAGAGAAGACCACAGAGAAGACCGCAGAGAAGACCACAGGAAAGACCGTAGAGAAGACAACAGAGAAGACCGCAGAGAAGACCACAGGGAAGACCATAGAGAAGACCGCAGAGAAGACCGCAGAGAAGACCGCAGAGAAGACCATCGAGAAGACCGCAAAGAAGACCGCAGAGAAGACCACAGAGAAGACCACAGAGAAGACCGCTGAGAAGACCACAGGGAAGACCACAGAGAAGACCACGGAGAAGACCGCTGAGAAGACCACAGGGAGACCACAGAGAAGACTACAGAGAAGACCACAGAGAAGACCACAGAAAAGACCACAAAGAAGACCGCAGAGAAGACCGCAGAGAAGACCACAGAGAAGACCACAGAGAAGACCACAGAGAAGACCACAGAGAAGACCACAGAGAAGACCGCAGAGAAGACCACAGAAAAAACCGCAGAAAAGACCTCAGAGAAGACCGTAGAGAAGACCGTAGAGAAGACCACAGAGAAGACCGCAGAGAAGACCACAGACCACAGAGAAGACCGCAGAGAAGACCACAGAGAAGACCACAGAGAAAACCACAGAGAAGACCACAGATAAGACCGCAGAGAAGACCGCAGAGAAGACCACAGAGAAGACCACAGAGAAGACCACAGAGAAGACCACAGAGAAGACCACAGAGATGACCGCAGAAAATTCTGCGGAGAAGACCGCAGAGAAGACCACAGAGAAGACCGCAGAGAATACCGCAGAGAAGACTGCAGAGAAGGCCACAGAGAAGACCGCAGAGAATACCGCAGAGAAGACTGCAGAGAAGACCACAGAGAAGACCGCAGAGAATACCGCAGAGAAGACTGCAGAGAAGGTCACAGAGAAGACCACAGAGAAGACCGCAGAGAAGACCACAGAGAAGACCGCAGAGAAGACCGCAGAGAAGACCACAGAGAAGACCACAGAGAAGACCGCAGAGAAGACCGCAGAGAAGACCGCAGAGAAGACCGCAGAGAAGACCGCAGAGAAGACCGCAGAGAAGACCGCAGAGAAGACCACAGAGAAGACCACAGAGAAGACTACAGAGAAGACTACAGAGAAGACCACAGAGAAGACCGCAGAAAATACCGCAGAGAAGACTGCAGAGAAGGCCACAGAGAAGACCACAGAGAAGACCACAGAGAATACACGTAGAATTAACCCTCACAGTCCGCTTATTATGAGACCGGGTTTTGGCGCTTGGATGGAATTCTTGTACATTCCTCTCTGGTTTCAAGGGGACACCATGTGGGAACTCAGTGGTGTCAGACTGGTTCTAGAAAGGGCTGTAAGGCTGCAGGTTTTCATTCCAACCAAACAGGAGCACACCAGACTCCCCCCACTCCAAGGCAACTCAAAGTGCTGAACAAAACAAGATAGTTATTTGTAGGAGCAGGCCAGTCCCTGTGCTCCCCAAAGTTCCAGCAGGAGGCCAGTCCCTGTGCTCCTCAGAGTCCGAGTTGGTTCATATGGCTCTCACATGTCTCGGATGCAAGACAGGACTCAGGTCTCTCTGTGTCTATATGTACCTGTGTCTCTCTGTGTCTATATGTACCTGTGTCTCTCTGTGTCTATATGTACCTGTGTCTCTCTGTGTCTATATGTACCTGTGTCTATATGTACCTCTATCGCTCTGTGTCTATATGTACCTGTGTCTCTATGTACCTGTGTCTCTCTGTGTCTATATGTAACTGTGTCTCTGTGTCTACATGTAGCTGTGTCTCTGTGTCTATATGTACCTCTGTCTCTGTGTCTACATGTACCTGTGTCTCTGTGTCTATATGTACCTGTGTCTCTCTGTGTCTATATGTACCTGTGTCTCTCTGTGTCTATATGTAACTGTGTCTCTGTGTCTACATGTAGCTGTGTCTCTGTGTCTATATGTACCTGTGTCTCCGTGTCTACATGCACCTGTGTCTCTGTGTCTACATGTACCTGTGTCTCTCTGTGTCTGCATGTACCTGTGTGTCTCTGTGTCTATATGTACCTGTGTCGCTCTGTGTCTACATGTACCTGTGTCTCTCTGTGTCTATATGTACCTGTGTCGCTCTGTGTCTACATGTACCTGTGTCTCTCTGTGTCTATATGTACCTGTGTCTCTGTGTCTACATGTACCTGTGTCTCTGTGTCTTTATGTACCTGTGTCTCTGTGTCTATATGTACCTGTGTCTCTGTGTCTACATGTACCTGTGTCTCTGTGTCTATATGTACCTGTGTCTCTGTGTCTACATGTACCTGTGTCTCTCTGTGTCTACATGTACCTGTGTCTCTCTGTGTCTACATGTACCTGTGTCTCTGTGTCTACATGTACCTGTGTCTCTCTGTGTCTATATGTACCTGTGTCGCTCTGTGTCTACATGTACCTGTGTCTCTCTGTGTCTATATGTACCTGTGTCTCTGTGTCTACATGTACCTGTGTCTCTGTGTCTATATGTACCTGTGTCTCTGTGTCTACATGTACCTGTGTCTCTGTGTCTACATGTACGTGTGTCTCTGTGTCTATATGTACCTGTGTCTCTGTGTCTATATGTACCTGTGTCTCTGTGTCTACATGTACCTGTGTCTCTGTGTCTACATGTACCTGTGTCTCTGTGTCTATATGTACCTGTGTCTCTGTGTCTACATGTACCTGTGTCTCTGTGTCTATATGTACTTGTGTCTCTGTGTCTACATGTACCTGTGTCTCTGTGTCTATATGTACTTGTGTCTCTGTGTCTACATGTACCTGTGTCTCTGTGTCTTTATGTACCTGTGTCTCTGTGTGTCTATATGTACCTGTGTCGCTCTGTGTCTACATGTACCTGTGTCTCTGTGTCTACATGTACCTGTGTCTCTGTGTCTACATGTACCTGTGTCTCTGTGTCTATATGTACTTGTGTCTCTGTGTCTACATGTACCTGTGTCTCTGTGTCTTTATGTACCTGTGTCTCTGTGTCTATATGTACCTGTGTCGCTCTGTGTCTACATGTACCTGTGTCTCTGTGTCTACATGTACCTGTGTCTCTCTGTGTCTACATGTACCTGTGTCTCCGTGTCTACATGTACCTGTGTCGCTCTGTGTCCACATGTACCTGTGTCTCTCTGTGTCTATATGTACCTGTGTCTCTGTGTATACATGTACCTGTGCTCCTCTCCCCTTGTTGCTGGTCCTTGTCAATGTCTTTGTAACACTAGCTGTGGGTTAGAATCTAAAGTGAAAACGACAGATCTTGTCTTATGTCCCATAGCGAACTATCTGAATGACGTCACTAGGCCACGCCCCCGCCGCCTGTCAACTCCCGCCCACATGTTTCGGACAAACACTGCCAAAATGAATCAAATACCTCTTGTCACTTTAGACGAAAATGATAAACCAGGGGCAAAATTCCACCATCAAACCATCAGGGATCATAGTGTAGACCAATTAAAACGTTGGCTTGAATGTCGTGGTCTTCCAGTAACTGGTAGAAAGTTTGATTTGATAAAAAGGTAATGGTGAGGATTATGCTAACATTATCTAGTCATTTAAACTGCAATGCTAGCGCCTTCTTTGTTTATTTTGCTCTGATTAACTTCCATTTATCAAGTTGTTTTTTGTACTGTCCATTTCGTAATTAGTTTGATCATTTAGTTAACTACAGTCAGCCGATATTATAATAGATCCATGGGGTCACAACGGGCTACACCACTACTGTCTCTGAGAGAAACTATCAGAGCCACACTCAGTAAACGCAAACAACAATCAATCAACATATTTAAATGTTAATGCTAGAATATAATATTCATACAACACACGTGCACAGAGGTTTTCAGAATTATCTGTTAAGGTTTTCATGACAAAAATACTTTTTTAATGCGACTAAAGCGATCGCTTTTTTAAAGTAGGTGAACTAAAACCTTTGGGAACTATTTTCTTTGCACTCATTAAATAAACCTTTTGGCATGAATAGTGACAGAAGTTTATTTTGTGTGTTCAGTTGGTACAAAGCCGTATAATAAGCGGACCCCGACGCGCTTCGTCTGTGCTTATTTTCCGATAGTCACGAAGTTGAAAAAATCCCTCTCATCTTTCTTCAGGTGTGAGAATTGTATACATTCTGGATTAGGACAAACAATACTAATTTGGATTGATGGGGCTAACTACATTCAGAAGAGCTCAGACGGACCTGATACAGCGGTCCAGGTCCAGTCCCAGCTAAACGTAGCTAGGACTGGATCTGGAGGCTCCACAGTTGGTCCAGCGAAGTGTTTTGAAAAAACATGTCCTTTTTAACATTTTCATGAGAGAAATTCTGCTGACCACAAGCACCCACCTCTTGCACTTGTCCTGGTCTGGTCCTGGTCTGGTCCTGGTCTGGTTCGATGGTGTGGTTTAACGAACAGGTTGAATGTTACTGCTTTCATATAGTCCTTTTCAGAGTATCTGAAATCGCTCCCACAAGCACCATAACTGCAGTGTTTTGTTGTCACCATGATTCAATGATTTAGCCCAAATAAATACACACGCTTATGTGGAGAACACAGTAGTACTCAACGGAGTCGGACAGAGTTTGTCCGAAACATGCGCGCATGCGCAGTCATTGGAACTATTTTTAGCACATTTCGGAAATTTCGTGTGCCATTGACGCATTAATACGTCAATTGCCTTTTCCGCTATTTTCACGTTCCCAGATGTCTATTGTATCTAATATGTATGGGGATGACTTGAGACCATATTTTATCGAGCCAGCAGGTGGCAGCATTGCTCTCTGAATGGTTTGAAAACAGTTAGGTGCACATGTTTCCGGTGATTTCAGTAAAACTTCCCTCTACTCGACGGAGGATTACAGGGGAACAAAAAAAGCTATAAACAAAATTCTTTTTGCTGAGGAAAGTAGACCGTCCTTTCTTTTAGAATCTGGTGTCGGGTTTCAGATAGTCATAGTACACAATATTCTGTGGGTCTTTAAAAATCAGTAAAAACCATCAGAAACGGCTGGCAATATGGAAGTACCTGTTCTGAAATGGGCTGTTCAGACAGAAGACATGTTTTATTGTCGATGGTAGAGGCAGCATAAACAAAGACGTTACAGGATGTTGGTGACATACAGCGGAGGAATGGAGTCTTATTAGCATTATTAGCATGTTAGCATTTGCCGCAGTGCCAGTAGCTTCAACCTTGATATTACCAAAACATGGACAAATTCTGCCTTGTGCATATTGTTAGAATGATGAGTTAGAACGTTCACCACAGTAGCTTCAAAGTGTCATGAAATATCCAAAAAAGCAAAAAAAAACTCGGAAGAGTCGCATTTTCTCCACATATCAACACCACTTTGTCAAATGGAAAGTTTATGCGTCACGTGATTGCAAGCCAAGAATTAACAACACATTAAACTTGCTAGTAACAAATATTCAACATATACTAGCAACAGCACGTTAAGTATGCTAGCAACAGCACGTTAAGTATGCTAGCAACAGCACGTTAAGTATGCTAGCAACAGCACGTTAAGTATGCTAGCAACAGCACGTTAAGTATGCTAGCAACAGCACGTTAAGTATGCTAGCAACAGCACGTTAAGTATGCTAGCAACAGCACATTGAGTATGCTAGCAACAGCACGTTAAGTATGCTAGCAACAGCACATTGAGTATGCTAGCAACAGCACGTTAAGTATGCTAGCAACAGCACGTTAAGTATGCTAGCAACAACACATTAAGTATGCTATCTGTCTAATGTATCAGCTTGCTTTCTACTAGATGAAGACCTTTGAATGTGGCATTTACAATTTATTCATTTAATCAATGTATATGGCATGGATTGAGCTAAAAACAACTCCAGGTCTGGGACTGATGCTGTAACATGAGAAATCCTCCCGAGTGACGCATGAAGTGGTTTCAGCGTCACGTTTAACGACACTGAAGTGAAACACACAATGGGCTCTTTTTCCTTGACACGGCCGGAGTATAATGGCAGTATTGATGGTATTACTACGTACACACACACGCGTGCACACACTCACACACACACGTACATACCCCCACAAGTACACACACACACATACCCCCCCCACACACACGTACACATAAACCCACAAACACACTAAAACATACGCATTGGTACAGACACACACAAGTACACACACTCACACATACATACATACCCCCACACACACACGTACACACACTCCCACATACATACCCCCCCCCCACACACACACACACGTACACACACTCCCACATACATACATACATACCCCCACACACACACACACACAAGTACACACACTCACACATACATACATACATACCCCCACACACACACACACACAAGTACACACATACACGTTTTTGTTACCTGGTGGGTCCCTTTGACAGGGCCGTTCAGAATGGGACCCATAGACATAATCTTTTTTTACCAAGACTTTAAGTAATACAAAACAGTCAATAGAAACCAAACAACTATTTTAAAGGAATTTTATTTTAGATTTTGTTTTCGAATTGCAGTGATTCTATTTTTGACATAGAATTTAATGCCACTCCATGTCCGATGTCTAAGGTCATCTGGTGAGGCATTAATGCAGGCCAGGCAGTGAGACTTCCCAGGGACCTTTCCAGTCTGTATGAAAGGTGTCATGGTCTTCTCCACAGCCTTCACCTCAGATGCAGACCATGGCTTTCTTACACGTTCTAGGGAGAGAAATAAAAATATATTAGCGATATACACTCCCAGGGTGAGGACCAAGCAGCCTGGCTGTAATCCCCCACCTGGTACACTTACCAGAAGGGGCACTGCCACTACCATGGGGTGCATCTGGATGAATGGTTGAAGGTTCTCCGCTTGAAGTTTCTTTTAGCCCGTCCGTTTGTGAGAGGATCTCTACTGCTCTCCCTGTCGCACAGAAAATAAAAATACAAGTGGCCTTTAGGGGAAAAAAATCATACATATTTTAATAATATCAAGAATTACCTTCAGGCTCAATTTGTATCTGGTCGAGGCTCTTTCCTTCGAATTCCGTCACTCTTCCCTGCTCCATGGCCATTAACACTTTGCTGATTTTGGCCAGCTCCAGTGTCCCCTCTGGTAGTCTGTAATATTGCCTGTGGATGCGAATGTCATGGCCGAGGAAGTTGGCAAGTATGTCCATCTCATTCTCTTTCATATTGAGAACTGTAGACATAGTAGCTATGTGCTTTCTAAGTTTGGTTGAGGATAGCATCTCTGGATGCACCGCACCACATTCTTTGGCTACCTGGCGTAGGGAGTCTGATCCCCTGATGTGGGTGTCTGCGCCCGGGCGGGAAAAGAAGTATGGGTTATGGTCAGAGATGGAACAGGCCCTTCTGTTCTCCACCAGCACCTCCATCGAAGCAATCATTTCAGGAGTCAAAAGAACCGGCACTTTCCGACTTCTTTTCCCTTTAATTTCAATGCGTTGAAAATGCTGACACAGCTTTTTCTCAAGTTGGGACAGTCCCAGAGCAATGTCAGAATGGATCCCAGTCTTACTTCTTAAGGTAAAGGCTGTCAGTGGCATCTTTGAAACCTCACCTTCCCTTCTTCGATTGAAAATGATGACCTCACAAAGAGTCAAAACTGCCAGTTTAGACCAATGCTTAGACGTTGGCTCACTTATTAGGGTTTGCACATATTCAGGTCGACATACCTCAATATGTGCATGCATGGCTCTAACGTCCTCAGTCAGAGGGAGCAGGTCCGGAGTGTTCCACTTGGCTTGCCGGAGGGTCTGTAGGGCAGCAGAAGAAACACAGACGTCCCACCTCTTCTCAAAAAGCAGCCGGCTTCGTTGGAGGTTTTTAATAAATAGTTCATCAACACAATGCTCCATTTTTGAGTCACATTCAAGAATATCTGCTATCTTTCTGAGGCTATGGCCGAGTTTGAGGGCCAAGGATGGAGTCTTGTATTGATTTGTTTCCTCATCATATCCAGCCACAGACCTGACTGCATCAATCACATGGTTAAAGTTGGAAGGAATAAAGAAATCCTTAATTGTTTTCAGTTTCCCTGCGGTTTTTGCTTCGTTAATTAACCTACCGACTTCTCTCATTTTCTGCCTAATGTAATCATGCTTTGTCTTATCATGCCCGTGTTTTAAGTACAGGTGCTCTCCGAGTCTCAGAATCCCCTTTTCTGCTTTGACAACACCCGTGACCTCATCCTGATGCATTGCCGAAATTAAAGACCACAGCTTTTTGCTGATGCCCTCCGGTACAGGCTGGGCTAGGGAGCAGAGGGACTGGACCCTACTTCTACCTGGTTTAGCCTGGGCATCTTTCTGTGAAAGCCGGCACCTGGCCACATGCCTCCACAGCGACTTTCGCTTAAGCAATGCCCCACAGTCTATACAGTGCAAAAACTCACTGGATTTAACTGGGGAATTTGGCTGTTTAGCTGGGACTAAAGTTCCAATGCCGGCCTTTAAAACCTCAAAATTGTGCTCACGGTTTCCACTATTCCTGATCAAATCAAACTGAAGTTTACGTGCTTTAGATTTCACAGGTAGAGCCAATGCTCTGGCTACGTCACTTTCATTTCCATGTTTTCTAGTCAAATGACGGGACATTTTGTGGCAGGACATTGAACAGTAGAGGCAGAAGTGTCTCTTGCTGTATACTCGCCCCCCATTTTTCTTCTTTTGCAGCTGCATGATAACAATCTTATTTGCCTTTGGTTCGTCACTTTCCGAGTCTTGAAGAAAAGTGTTTTTGATTTTTCTTTTTCCATACTTTTTTACAGGTTTCTTCTTGACAGTTAAATCGTCAGAATCTGAGTCGACTTCATCAATTAGGGACTCTTGACTAAGCTGCACAAACAACAAATAATTTGTAATCATTCTATATAACAATTTGAAGTCATGACTTGTAGTCAGCACTTACCAGTGGTTTGTAAGCGTGCGCTTCAGTGTGCTCCTCCATGATTTCTTGCAGCCTAATGAACCACACACTTGCACCTTTTTCTAGCCTGACACCTGATTTCCTCTGTTGTGCTGCTCCATGATTGGCTCCAGCCTGCTGGACTGAAATTGCCCCAGTGTGCCCCTCCTTGATATCCCGCAACCCACCACCAGGGTTCCGACACATAACACACTTTTTTCAGGAAAGTAAACCTCCAGGGGTCCTTTCCATATTTTTACAGAGACTGCATAAGGACCGTTAGAAAAGCATTACCCATTGATTATTAAGCTTGGACCAGTGGGGTCCGGTGTTCGGGCCCCACCACGTAAAACCAGTCCCCATGACGTGAGTGGAATCTCAGGTTATGGAACCCACCAGGAGTTGAAAACAAGTGCACACACTCACACATACATACATATATACCCCCACACACACACGTACACACACTCACACATACATACATACATACCCCCACACACACACACACGTACACACACTCACACATACATACATACATACCCCCACACACACACACACGTACACACACTCCCACATACATACATACATACCCCCACACACACACACACACAAGTACACACACTCACACATACATACATACATACCCCCCCACACACACACACACGTACAATCACACAAATACCCGTACATAATACATACCCCATAAACACACACGTTCACACACATACAAACCCCCACATATACATATACACACACAAGTACACACACTCACATACATACCCCCCCCCCACACACACATGTACAATCACACAAATACACATACATTATACATACCTCACAAACACACACGTACACACACACATACAAACACACACGCACACACACATGTACAATCACACAAATACACATACATTATACATACCTCACAATCACACACATGTACAATCACACACACATACACACACACAACGCACACATACACACACACACATGTACAATCACACAAATACAATCACACACATTACAATCACACACTGCACAATCACACACATGAATCACACAGACATACACAAACACACACGCACACACACATGTACAATCACACACATGCACAATCACACACATCACAATCGCACACATACACACACACACATACACAATCACACACATGCACACATACACACATGTACAATCACACAACATACACATCACACATTATCACAATCACACCTCACAAACACACATGCACAATCACACACATCACACATACACAGCACACACACACATGTACAATCACACAAATACAATCACACACATACATCACAACACACACATGTACACACACACACACATCACATCACACACAGCACACACCACTGTACAATCACACACATACACACATCACAACTCACAACACACACATTACACACACACACATGCACAATCACACACATGCACAATCACACACACATGTACAATCACACACATGACCACATGCACAATCACACACATGCACAATCCACACACACATGCACACACACACATGACTCACACACATACATCAACCATGCACAATCACACACATGCACAATCACACACATGCACAATCACACACATGACAATCACACACATGCACAATCACACACATGCACACATGCACACACACACATGTACATCACACACATGCACAATCACACACATGCACAATCACACACATGCACATCACACATGCACAATCACACACATGACAACACATACAATCACACACATGCACAATCACACACATGACATCACACACATCACACACACACATGCACAATCACACACACATGTACTCAGCACACAACATCACACACACATGACTCACATGCACACACTGTACAACACATGCACAATCACACACATGTACAATCACACACACATGCACAATCACACACATGCACAATCACACACATGCACAATCACACACATGCACAATCACACACAATGTACAATCACAACACATCACACACATGCACAATCACACACAATGTACACAATCACACACATGCACATCACACATGTACAATCACACACATCACAATCACATAATCACACACATGACAATCACACACACATGCACAATCACACACACATACAATCACACACATGCACAATCACACACATGCACAATCATCACACACATGCACAAATCACACACATGCACAATCACACACATGCACAATCACACACATGCACAATCACACACATCACAATCACACACACATCACATCACACACACACACAATCACACACATGCACAATCACACACATGCACAATCACACACATGCACAATCACACATGCACAATCACCAATCACACACATGCACACATGCACAATCACAACACATGACACACACACACATGCACACCACATGACAATCACACACATGCACAATCACACACACATGCACAATCACACACACTTAATCACACACATGCACAATCACACACATGCACAACACATCACACACACATGCACAATCACACACATGCACAATCACACACATGACACATACACACACATGCACAAGCACACACACATGCACAATCACACACATACACACAATGCACACACACACACACATGCACAATCACACACATGCACAAACACACACACATGCACAATCACACACACATGTACAATCACACACATGCACAATCACACACATGCACAATCACACACATGCACAACACACACATGCACAATCACACACATGCACAATCACACACACATGTACAATCACACACACGCACAATCACACACACATGCACAATCACACACATGTACAATCACACACACATGCACAATCACACACATGTACTTTCACACACATGTACAATCACACACATGTACTTTCACACACATGCACAATCACACACATGCACAATCACACACACATGCACAATCACACACATGTACAATCACACACATGCACAATCACACACACATGTACAATCACACACATGCACAATCACACACATGCACAATCACACACATGCACAATCACACACACATGTACAATCACACACATGCACAATCACACACACATGCACAATCACACACATGCACAATCACACACATGCACAATCACACACACATGCACAATCACACACACATGTACAATCACACACATGCACAATCACACACACATGCACAATCACACACATGCACAATCACACACATGCACAATCACACACACATGCACAATCACACACACATGTACAATCACACACATGCACAATCACACACACATGCACAATCACACACATGTACTTTCACACACATGCACAATCACACACATGCACACACATGCACAATCACACACATGCACAATCACACACATGCAGAATCACACACACACATGCACAATCACACACATGTACTTTCACACACATGCACAATCACACACATGTACAATCACACACATGCACAATCACACACATGTACAATCACACACATGTACAATCACACACACGCACAATCACACACACATGCACAATCACACACACGCACAATCACACACACATGCACAATCACACACATGTACTTTCGCACACATGCACAATCACACACATGCACACACATGTACAATCACACACATGGGAATGGGAATTCCGGAATGGGCGGAGCCCCGGAGAAGATGGCTGCCGGCTGATGTTTGTGCTGAACAGCTTATGCCAATCTAACAAATATCACAAAGAGATATCGACATCCAACTATTTGCCTAAAGTCCTCAGATATGCACTGAAGTAATGCTTCATGGCACTGGATCATTTTTGCTATTATCTTCATTTTTAGCAAGTTTTATGGTCTGTGCTTGACAAAGGCCTACTGGATCACCAGGAGGCCCCTACCACCACTTCAATGGCTAATACTATGGCAAATGATATGGAAGAAGTTAAGAAGTCACTAAACTTTATGTCAGGTGAGCTGACTAAAGTGGTAACACAACAGAATGATTTACTGAAACTGATCGAGGAAGTACATAATCTGAAAGAAGTGATTAAAGAGAAAGACAAGAAGATCGAAGAGCTGGAAAACAGAGTGGACCAGCTGGAACAATACACAAGAATGGAGGATGTGGTGATTTCTGGACTGGAGACTACACATCGCACATATGCACGGGCCGCTGCTAATGTCAATGAAGGAGAGGACGCACCACCAGGTGAACTGCTGACACTTGAACAACAAGTAACTCAGTTTTTCAATAGAAATGGGATCACTATTGACAGTACAACAATAGCAGCATGTCACACAATTCCTCAAAAACAGTCAAAAAAACCAAGTATAATCATTCGATTTGCAAATAGAAAACACAAAATTGAGTTGCTAAAGGTTGCAAGAAAGCTTAAGGGTACTGGTGTATATGTTAACGAACATCTTACGAAGAGGAATGCTGAAATTGCTTGGCAAGCAAGAATGTTGAAGAAGAAAAGAAAAATACAGGATACATGGACGAGAAACTGCAAAATAATGATCAAACTCAACGGGCCACCAGAGCAGGCCAAAGTTGTGACAATCAAACATGTCTCGGAGCTGGAGAAGTACAAATGAAATTGAAACTTATAGTAACAACGGGAAAAGGCAAAGGTATTCTTTCTCCCAAGTTTTTGACTTGATTAGTATTTTGTTTCTTGTCATTTATGGATAAAAAGTATTGCATAGAAACAGGAAAAAACAATTACTTTAAAAGTTTTGATGACAAAGAATATAAATCTAATGATAGAGGAAATGATATTGATCCAGAGACTCATCTCTGCAGTAGCACTGAGTTGGACTGTGAATATTATACAGAGGAGGACTTTAACATGAGTATGCAGGGATTCTCACTCATACATTTCAATAGCCGGAGTCTTTATAGAAACTTTTCCAAAATTAAGGACCATTTACAAAAGTTTGATGACTTTTCTGTAGTTGCAGTCTCAGAGACTTGGATAAAGGACGGAAAAGTATTTTTGGACAAATTAGACGGCTATGAAATGTTTTCACAGAACAGACTCTATAAAAGAGGGGGTGGGGTTGCTCTGTTTGTTAGAACGGGCTTAGAATGCAGGGTAATCGAAAATATGACTTTTTCTATTGAGAACCTGATGGAGTGCTTAACTATTGAAATTAAAGCCAGAACAACAAAAAACATAATAATAACTTGTATTTATCGCTCTCCTGGTTCTTGTATAGATCAGTTTAATAAAAGGATTTCTGAGTTGTTTGAGCAAAAGGTTAACAAGTTGACTTTGATTTGTGGTGACTTTAACATTGATTTGTTAAAGTCCAATGAGCACTCACAAACTACAGAATTCATTAATACAATGTTTAGTTTGAGCTTCTACCCGCTAATATTGAGGCCAAGCAGGATAACAAAAGATAGTTGTACATTGATTGATAATATATTCTTAAATCAAACTGGTATAAAGACAAAAAGTGGACTCTTGTTAACAGATATTACTGATCACTTGCCTGTTTTTGTTGTGATGGAAATGTTTCATTACAATAAAACACCTCAATATTTGTTCGATATTGTTCACAGACACAAAACACCTATTGCTATTGAAGCCTTGAAATTTGAGCTCTTAAATTATGACTGGCAAGGAATCTATTTTGGAAATGTTAATGATTCCTATAATGCATTCTTAGAAATATTTCTTAATATTTATAATAAGCATTGCCCTCCAAAACGATATAAGCAAAAATGTAAAAAAGGATCTAAACCGTGGATGTTAAAAAGTTTGGAGAAGGCTTGTAAAAAGAAGAATAAATTATATAAAGAGTTTATGAAAAATCCTACAAAAGAAAAAGAGAAACTGTACAAAGAATATAAAAATAAATTAACAGTTATAATAAGAAGAAGCAAACAAGATTATTATGTTAACTTACTACAGAAATATAAAAAGGATATTAAGGCCACATGGATGGTAATCAATAAAGTAATAGAAAACAAAAAAGAGATGATTTTACCTACAAGTATTAAAAATGCAAATACAACAATTGAAGACAAAAAAGAAATTACAAATGCTTTCAATCAATTTTTTGTTACAGTAGGTCCTAAATTAGCCAATCAGTTACCTACTGTTGGAAATATTGAGTTTCCTACTTCAAATAGCAACACAATGTTCCTAAATGGCGTATGTCAAAGTGATGTTTTAGAAGCAGTATATCAATTTAAAAGTAAGAATTCCACAGATTGTCATGGTATTGATATGTCGCTCATCAAAGATGTCATCCACTGTATTGTTAAGCCTTTAACCTATATTTGCAACAAATCTTTTTCAACTGGTATTGTTCCTGATCAAATGAAAATGGCTAAAGTGATTCCAATTTACAAAAGTGGAAATAAACAACTTTTATCTAATTATAGACCAATTTCACTGTTGCCACAATTCTCAAAAATATTAGAGAAATTGTTTGAAATTAGACTTGATGTTTTTATCAACAAATATGATTTATTGAATGACCATCAATATGGCTTTAGAAGCAATCATTCAACATCCCTAGCAGTGATGGAACTTGTAGAACATGTTGCGACAGCTGTTGATCAAAAGCTCTATACAGTGGGTGTATTTGTTGATTTGAGTAAAGCATTTGATACAATTGACCATGCACAATTGTTGAAAAAAGTGTGAATATTATGGCCTTCGTGGTAAAACAAATCAATGGCTGCAAAGCTATCTTAACAACAGATATCAATATGTAAAAATTGATGATGTGGATTCACAGTTCGAAAAAGTTACTTGCGGAGTGCCCCAAGGCTCGGTCCTGGGACCAAAATTGTTTATACTATATCTAAATGATATTTTCACCGTATCACCCATGTTTAAATCCATCATGTTTGCTGATGATACTAACTTTTTTTGTACTGGAAAGAAACTGAATGAATTATTGCAATTAGTAGAAACTGAATTTGTTTTGATCAAAAAGTGGTTTGATTATAACAAGCTATCTTTAAATGAAAACAAGACAAAATTTATGATATTTGCAGGTAACAAAAAAACTGATGGTGTAAAATTACATTTAAATGGAGTGGAAATTGAAAGAGTTTTTGAAGCCAAATTCCTTGGAGTAATCCTAGATCACAAACTTTGTTGGAAACCGCACATTGAATATGTCAAGCATAAGGTGTCAAGGTCAATCGCAATATTGTATAAAACAAGGAATTTATTGAATAAAAAAGGATTGTTTTTGATATATAGTTCTTTAGTTATGTCCCATCTGTCATATTGTGTAGAGATATGGGGGAACGCTGGCAAGACATGTATAGATTCTTTATTTAAATTGCAAAAAAGGGCTATAAGGATTGTAAATGAGGTTGGTTATTGTGAACCAACCAATAATTTATTTATTCAAAATAAAACTCTAAAATTAATGGATATTGTCAACATCAAAGTGTTAGAAATTGTTCACAGGGTTAAAAACAATAACATTCCTAAGCCTATTAAGAGTTTCTTTAAATTAAGGGAAAGTTGTTATAACCTAAGAGGTCTATTTATTTTTGAAAATGTTAAAGTGAGCTCCGTTGTGAAGTCTAGATGTGTTTCAGTTGAGGGTGTTAAGCTATGGAATGGACTAAAAGATGAATTTAAACTATGTATTTCTTTAATTGGATTTAGAAGAATGATTAAACAGAAGCATTTGAGTGATTACCTCAAGCTTGTATGAAATGAAATGGAGATGTGCATGTGTACATATCATTCATTATTCTGTCTGTAAGTCACCAAATAGTTGTTCTTTATTTTTTTGTTATTTGATAAAGTATATCATTAGTGTGATAAGCTGTTTTTAGCATCAGTTATGTGGTTTGAACAAGGATAGGCATAAATAAGCATTGCTTCAGCCTATTCCTTTTTTGGTTGAATATTTTTGTTTTGTTGTTAGTGTTTGTAAATTTAAATGCCTCAACCAAAATAAACCATTCATTCATTCATTCATTCACATGCACAATCACACACACGCACAATCACACACACATGCACAATCACACACATGTACTTTTGCACACATGCACAATCACACACATGCACACACATGTACAATCACACACATGCACAATCACACACACGCACAATCACACACACATGCACAATCACACACATGTACTTTCGCACACATGCACAATCACACACATGTACAATCACACACACATGCACAATCACACACATGTACTTTCACACACACATGTACAATCACACACATGCACAATCACACACACATGTACAATCACACGCATGCACAATCACACACATGCACAATCACACACATGCACAATCACACACATGTACTTTCACACACATGTACAATCACACACATGCACAATTACACACACATGTACAATTACACACATGTACTTTCACACACACATGCACAATCACACACATGTACAATCACACACACATGTACAATCACACACATGCACAATCACACACATGCACAATCACACACATGCACAATCACACACACATGCACAATCACACACACATGTACAATCACACACATGCACAATCACACACATGCACAATCACACACATGCACAATCACACACATGCACAATCACACACATGCACAATCACACACACATGTACAATCACACACATGCACAATCACACACACATGCACAATCACACACATGTACTTTCACACACATGCACAATCACACACATGTACAATCACACACATGTACAATCACACACACATGTACAATCACACACACATGTACAATCACACACATGCACAATCACACACACATGCACAATCACACACATGTACTTTCACACACACATGTACAATCACACACATGTACTTTCACACACACATGCACAATCACACACATGTAAGTAAGTAAGTAAGTAAGTAAGCTTTATTTATATACCGCCTTTCACAGACCAGAGTCACAAAGCGGTTTACAATTGTTATTTTATGGGCATTTGTCTCTCACTCCACACAGAGATGGGAGCGGGGTTGCCAAACAGGAGGCGCATGCCAGAACTATTGTACATATTTTTAGTGGTAGGGGAAACCGGAGTTTCATGAGTTTCACTGAGTTTCACTCAGCGGCACGGTGGCTGAGTGGATAGCACTCTCGCCTCTCAGCAAGAAGGTCCTGGGTTCAAATCCCGGCCGGACCAGGGCCTTTCTGAGTGGAGTTTGCATGTTCTCCCCGTGTCTGCGTAGGTTTCCTCCGGGTACTCCGGTTTCCCCTACCACTAAAAATATGTACAATAGTTCTACTGGCGACTCCGCTCCCATCTCTGTGTGGAGTGAGAGACAAATGCCCAAAATTAACAATTGTAAACCGCTTTGAGACTCAGATCTGCAGTGAAAAGGCGGTATATAAATAAAAACTTACTTACCTGGAGGAAACCTACGCAGACACGGGGAGAACATGCAAACTCCACTCAGAAAGGCTGGTCCGGCCGGGATTCGAACCCAGGACCTTCTTGCTGAGAGGCGAGAGTGCTATCCACTCAGCCACCGTGCCACCCATGTGTGTGTACTTTCACACACATGCACAATCACACACATGTACAATCACACACATGTACAATCACACACACATGTACAATCACACACATGCACAATCACACACACATGCACAATCACACACACATGTACAATCACACACATGCACAATCACACACACATGCACAATCACACACATGTACTTTCACTCTCTGAGCAGGTGGAGCAGGTACTTTACACAACGTTTGAAAGACACAGATTCATTTTTCTATCATTAAGTGTCCATTTTCTGTGAACGCATCTGTCCGACTCCCGCTGAAATCAAGAAGACGGGAAAAGTTGGTGGAAGTTCTTTTGTTTTGTATTTTCTGTGACATTGTGCGCGCTGACGGTGAATGCCAATGACTGTGGGGCGCTGTCCAAACCGTTCCTGTCGCCGGATTAGCCGCGGATTAGTAGGAAAAAGTATTGTAGTGTGGAGAAGTGTCTGTCCATTTGCATTAGCAGTTTATCATCAGGGTTTTCTGTCATTAACAACGAGAGGGAGACAAACAAGAACAAAGCCTCAAAGGGGGCGCAGAGGTTGGAGCAGACGCTTTTGTGTGGGAAAAGTAAAGTCGATACAAGTTCTAATTCAGTGGTAGGATTATGGTAAAAAACAAATCCATTTAACAAATATACACCATTATTTGTCGCATATCATTATCTTTCTAAGTGGTGGTGGGGGGCAGAGACATCTTTCCTGGTGTTCATGGTGTGTGTCAGAAGTCAGATTCCTATAGTCTTAGTTTAGAGCTATAATTCCAATTCACATGGAACAGAAAAGTTTGAACAAGAGAAACAAGAAAAATGAATAATAACAAAACTTTAGCATAAAAATAAGCAGTAGAAAAATCTCTAGCTTTAGGCTCATAAGGAACAAAATCTATCATCTCAAAATGTAGTGTGATTGAAGAAGTGTATCAGCCATGGTTTCATTATTTTCTTATAAAGGTGAAGAAGTGGTGAGAAAATTCAAAAAACTATGATTATCATGATTCTGAATTTGGTGACGTCGGCCCCTTGACTAGTCTGGTGAACTAAAGTGGCCCTCTTACTAAAATGTCTGGACACCCCTGGTTTGTATGGTTTAAAATTGGTCAAAAAGTGACAAAGAAACCACCATTTTTGTCCTGTGTATGCAATTTTACATGGCGTATTTCTGGATTCATTCCTGATTTCCTGCGGCAGCTCAGGAAAGCCAAGCTGCCTGCACAGATGTTGGTGCAGTTCTACACGGCCATCATCGAGTCCATCCTCACCTCCTCCATCACCGTGTGGTTCGCTGGAGCCACAGTCAGGGACAAACAGAGACTACAGCGCATTGTGCGCTCTGCAGAGGAAGTGATCGGCCGCAGCCTTCCATCGCTGCAGGACCTGTACGTCGCCCGAGCTCGAGGCCGGGCTGGTCGTATCACAGCCGACCCCTCTCACCCTGCACATGGACTATTCCAACCACTCCCCTCTCACCTGCACATGGACTATTCCAACCACTCCCCTCTCACCTGCACATGGACTATTCCAACCACTCCCCTCAGGCAGGAGGCTGCGGTCCATCAGGACTAGAACCTCCCGCCACAAGAACAGTTTCTTCCCCTCTGCTGTTGGACTCTTGAACACTTCTTAACCTGTCCCCCCGCCCTTTATAAAGTCACTTTACTGCCCATCATACGTCACTTTACTTCACTGTACTGCTGTCACCTTACATTGTGTGCACCATGTGCACTTGTATATTGTAAATAGTAACTGTAACTCTATTTTAAATTTAAATTTATTCTTTAGAAGTGTTTTTTATTCTTATTTTTATTATCTCTTTTTGACTGTTGCACTGAGCCAAAGCAATTTCCAAGTCTGTGACCTCCCGTTACTTACGTTGGCAATAAAAATGATTCTGATTCTGATTCTGATTCTGATTCTGATTTCCGACACTTTTGACCGCCCTATAATGATCCCTAAAGTCACGAGCAGAATCTATCGTCTGGACTCGGGATCAAAACCCGAGGAAATGAACTTTGGAGCATCTCGGCGCATACGTGTGAAAAGCCTCCTTCAAACGCAGTGTGGAGAGAGGGCTTTGATTGAGCAGCTGCGACCTTTGTGTTGCGTCGGCCATATTGGAGGTCTTTGATCCGGCGCTGATGTACAGTAGGGGTCACTTTCTTGCATTGAGCTGATGGGGGAGTGTGCGCAGAGAAAAGGGCAAAGCTTAGAGTCAAGATGAGAGCATTGACGAGCTCCGGCCGCTGCTATTGTTGCACCAGCACCGATGATTGAGCCACACAAATGGAATTTCACGTTTAAGTGCAGGGCTATTGACGGTGGCGCTCAAGCTTGATTTCAGCAAAATGTGAAATGCTCGCGTCAATATAACGGTTTTGTCAAGGTCTGCGCTCAGCTCGGCGACGTTTGCTTTCAGGGTTCGTCAAAATTCTGCTTTAATGGATAAAAAGAGTTGGCACATGATTTTTTTACAGTATTTCATTATTATCGGACTCTAACTTTCTAGACAAGCAACCAAGGACTTCTGCGAGGGTTCCTGGACATTGGCGAGAGACAAGAAAGCACTCAAAAACTTTCAGTTTGTCTCTGAGCCGACTTATAAATGGTGTAATTATTAATAAATTGGGTTTTTTTTGTAGGAAAAAGCAAAAATCAGAAGCTATGGAGGAAAGTAGCTGATTCAATTGACACGTTTGATCAATATTCTCATTTATTTAAAAATGTCTGTGTGCTCGTGCGCCGAAAGTCTTGTCTTGAGTACCTTTTAAATAAAATAAAAATGGTTTTGAGCGGTTGTGACTCCCCGGTTTCAGGTGACTCTTTGGGCATGTGTTGTAGTGACATAACAAGAAAGTAACTATACTCTTGTCTGTTGTAAAAATACGGTAATGTTATGAGCATAACATTTTTTTCCGTATCTGTGACAGCATATGAAGAAGTAATTCTATGTCTGTTATCATGTTCCACAAATATTGATTTTTTTTTTTGTGTTTTTGCAAACCTCATATAAAAGTGAGCCCTTGGTTGAAACAAGTATGTTTTTTAGCAATTGAGAGAATAACATGGTAATTTAATGCAAAAAGACACAGACATCAATGGCAGTGAATGATTTAAATATATCCTGCTTTTTCATTCATTCCACCTTCCCATCTTATACCTCCAGAGAGTAACTTTTAGCAGCAACAAATGAGATTCAATAAAAACCAGAAGAGTTTGAAAAAGAGTCATGTTTTTCATTTCAGAGCTCTTTCTTTAGGTTGTCTTACATCTCCCCAAACCTTGAGCCTAACCCTTGGCTTGGAGTTGTGTGTGCTCTAGTTCCACTATAAATTGTCGGTTCTAACGGCCTTAAAACCACACATTTCTGGGATAGCATGAGCATCTGCAGTCCATCCATCCTGTTCACGTTCCCGTCTGACAAAAGCCGTTCAGAATCTGTGCCTCGAATCATTCTCGTGATATTCCGAGGACTGGAAATACCCTCTTCCTCCTTCGCTGTTAAAGAGCCGGGCCACTTTTAGTTCTGTTTGAGCGAGAAAAGGCAAAATGTAAATGTGTTTTTTATGCACACAGAGGGTAATAACTGCTTAAAAATACACACTCGAGCAGCTGCACAAAGGCATACAGTTTTAAATAGAAAGAGAAAACGCCATCCCATCTCAAGGTAAAAAAAGTAGGTCATTGTAATGCAAACTTTTCTTAGTTTTAGCAGTGATATCGTGCACCGTGTGAATACCGAGCAGGATTGATGAATAGATAAATGCAAAGATAGAGAGAGAGATTGAGACTCACTTTATTGCCATTACAGCAGCCCAATGTTTTCATGCTTCCAGCAGAGACGTCCCCACAGGACTCCTCTGGCACGGAGCAAAAGCCTGTTAGGCCGTTTTCTGATTAACATTATTGAGAATTAATGTCTTCTGATTTTATCTCATTAGGCCCTCGTGGGTGACACAGGCCCATCGCAGCTGTTTGATGAGAGCGCCATGTAGAATATCAGCTGAACATTAATTGATGGAGATGGGGCTTAGAAGGGACTGCCGGGTAATTGGAGTGTGTGTGTGTGTGTGTGTGTGAGATCTAAAGAATGGCTTTTCCCCTGAAGTAGAAAATTCAAAGTGACATATCAGATCTAAAAAAAGGGATTCTGGTGTAGCAAAGTTATGATATAGATTAAGTGTGTGATAAGTCTATAAGGAGCCGGTCGCTGCTGTCCCACTACACTTTTGTACAGTCAAAAAATCTACCTCAGATAAAGCTCTCGCTGCGTAGGTGTCTGGCGCCAATAATAGAAAGTGCGTAATCACGACTTGTGCACCGCAATTCGCTTCAGGTGAAAATAGTGTTTTTCTACATCTCTGAAACCATGTGATAAATATGTATTGGAAGAGTACGAGAAGTAGATTTTTGATTGGCTTTTGCATGGACAATTGGATATGAACCAGACAATAGATAGACAGACAGATAGATAGATAGATAGATAGATAGATAGATAGACAGATAGATAGATAGATAGATTCCCCATATGAGTAATTCAGGTATTTAGCTGCATCCATCCAAACAAAATAACTTAATACATCATTCTAAAATACAGCACAAAACTGGATCAAAACTCTGATCCACACACTCAGGTGTTAAAAGCTTTCTTGTTTACCAGTTTGAATTGAATGTCACAAAATGTCCAGGAAAAATGATTCATAAGAAAGTAAAGCATGCATCTGGGAAAGCCAAATCAAAGAGACTGAGTAAGGTTTGCCCTCTGCTGGATAATTATGCTTTCCTTTCCAGGTAACTGCCAGATATGGGCTCCAGCTATTTGATGGAAACCTTACTTTTGTTATTTGCTCCTATAATGAAATGACCAAAAAATGTTAATGGATTGTGTCTCACATGTGTGACTCAGGCCCAGTTTACACGGAGACACTGCAGCAGTAAAACGCTATAGTTGGTGTCGGTCGCAACCTCCCGTTCACACGGAGACTGTTCCAGGTGAAAACGTAAGAGTTCAGATCCAGCCTCAGGCTGAGTTTACACGGAGACAATGTTGCAGTAAAACGGTATAGTTGGATGTCGGTTGCTACCAACCGTTCACACAAAGACTGTTCCAGGTGAAAACGTAAGTGTTCAGATCCAGCCTGCAGAGTGGGACAACTCAGAAACGCTGCACAGCGGGGGCTCTTTCACACCCGCGAGAGGGGAAAGGTGTGAAATCCCCTCTGCTCTGACCCCCACCTCCTGCTGCTCCCGCACGTACATTTGGACATGCGCAGTAGCGGAGAACAAACATAAACAACAATGGCGCCGCGTGCACTAACTAGCTTCGTGGGCTTCCAGCGCGGCACAGAGGATAAACGAGACCACGCGAAGCTCTAGGTTCAGTTTCCATTTTCACAGCTAAAGGCAGAATGATGTTGGTGCATTCTGAGGGTCACAGGAAGTGAGTATACTGCCGAGAGGGGGGGCTGGGCACGGGGCTGGGGATCGTGTGAGTGTTGTAAAGTTCCTCTGCCCCCTACTGGCCGGGCGCTAGAACTACATCGTTTTTCAACCTCATGTGAACGCTGAAACATTTGCATTAGGAGCCAGGTCGTTTCTGTTAGTAGCCTGGAAACGTCTGCGCAGCGTCTCAGTATAAACAGGGCCTCAGAGTGGGACAGCTCAGATGCTCACCAGGGGGCGCTCTTTCACACCCGCGTGAGGGAAAATGTGTGAATTCTCTGCTGCTGCTCTGACCCCACCTCCCCGCTGCTCCCCACGTACATTTGGACATGCGCAGTAGAACAAACGTAAACAACAATGGCGGCGGGTAAACTAACTAACTACATGTGCTTCGAACGCTAACGGAGGAGGATTCTACTCCTTCAATCGTCCAAACAAGACCAGGTGAAGCTCCAGTTTCAGTTTCCATTTTCGCAGCTGCTGTTAAAATGCAGAGTGATATATTCCAGGCGCTACAACAATTTGCATAAGGAGCCTGGTCGTTTCTGTTCATAGCAACGTCTGCGCAGCGCCTTTGTCTAAACTGGGCCTTAGGGACAGTATTTTGAGGAATTTTTCTAATTCAATGTTATTTTCAACAGTGTACCTTTAATTATATTGTACCATTGATTATGTTCTCTAAAATAGCAGGGTGTAATTATCCCGTCTACCACCAGATGGAAGTGTTTTACAACTTTAAATCATTTGTTTTTCTTTTACACAATGTCATCCATATATTTTCTACTCAGTAATTTCACATTCCAACCTTCTCCTCAATTTAAAATGGTTGTGTGAGTTCTGTGAGTTGTTAAACACGGATCAGAGTCTGTGCCTTAGACAGCGGCCTCTGTGTAGGGGTGGAGAGCCTAACAATAGGAAAGAGCCTGTAATCACGGCTTGTGTCGGCCGTAGGAGGATCGTCTGTAGGTCGGAGTCGAGCTACTGACATCTGCTTCGCTCCTACACAAACACTTCAATAAAACGCAACTCAGACAATCGTGTTTGGATCTGGATTAAAAGGCATCAATCAGTTTAACCCCATTTCCTCCACTGACATTTAACCCAGTCTGTTCAAAACACTTAGAATGTGTTTTAAAGCTTCTTTTCGGTCAAATGTATAAGTAGAGGAACCCTGACAGTAAAATAACAGATCTTACGTAAAGGTACTTAAGAATATTTACCTCCATCATGTTTTTGAATTGTTGTCATTGGCTCAGAATTTGACTTATAAATGTCTGTGAGAGCTGGAGGCCTCTGTGTCTATGCGCCATCTTGAAATACAGAGGCTGATAAGGGACAAAAAGGAGTTTGAGCGGGAGTTGGGGACCTCTGTCAAAGACATCTCAGCGCTATGTGTCAGTAAAATCTACAGTGTACCTTTAAGTAACTAATATTTCAGTGAATATTGACAGATCCAGTGAGTCAATACAAATGGTCTTCAAGGTCAACACATGTATATATTCTTTAAACATAAAAACAATGGTTCTTGTCTATTATAATGTGTTGATCGAGTAGATTTGAGTCCCTGTATTGAGTTACTTTTTGGAACAAGTTTGAGTGAATGGCTAATGTATTTGCAAATGAACGCGTTTTCAAGGCCTGCAGATGAATTAGATTCCAAAGCTCAAGTACCTTCGCTCAAAGCTTACATTACTGTCCTGTTTAAATATTCATGTTAAGAGTCTCTCTACAAACTTTCACTTACCGCTCAAACGTGTAAAGAAAATGTAGATTGAATGGAGACAGACACGAGGGGTGCTTGTGCTGCGTAATGAATGGTGAGTGTTGCTCAGTGAAAGTGGGCTGTGATCTGTCCACCTGCTGCACCTCTGGGGCGCCAGGTCTGAGCAGAATGTTTAAACTGCATCGACAAAGCCTCACACACAAGGTCCTGGGCTGACAGCTGCGAGAAAACAGGCTGCAGGAGGCCCCACCGCCACCTCCACCACAGACTGTATACATGGACAAGGCTAACCATCTAGCTCGATGAAGCCCAGAGGGAAAGTGCTCATGGACAAAGTTTGGCTCCATTCACTTACATAGAAAAGTCAACTCCTCTAGCTCAGTAAGTGTTTATGCCACCATTCGGGGTGTAAATGCTGTGATTTAGTGCTCTAGTGTTTTAGTTTAATATGGACTGTCCGGATATGAGCCATAATGACCAATCAGATGCCTTCATTTGCATATGCCTTAAGAGGTAAACTCCAGCTTGCCTTTGCATCTCCCCTGTACAGCACCCTGTCGAAACAAATGCCCATATAAGGAATATTGGATCCAACTAGCCGCTGTTGAAAACGGCTTCTTCCAGATTCTGCAAACACTGTTGATGACATCAGCTCTCGGTCAGTCCACCACAGTCTGTGCCTCCACCAGACCCCCCTCAGACCATCTCTCTCCGCTGGGATAACGCATGCATTAAAACCACAGCGTCCACACATTGGAAACAGTCGGTTGCCATAGAAAGTACAAGTGCTGACGTTTCCCTTGGCAACAGTGAATTTAAAATAGACTTAAATCTGTGTCTGGATCGGGCATCGCTTTAGGCAAAAGTCCAATTCAGGACATCTGAGTTTTGATGTTTCCAGGAAGAGGTTGGTTACAGTGTGGAGCTCATACTGGTCACATATGTCTGTATGAACATTAAAACAATTATAACCTTAAAGACGCCTTCCCTCAGCAGACCGGCTCCCATCTGATCTGACAGTTACACGTCAGTCAGATACTAACATGACCTTACTGAGGTAGGATTTATTATCTGGTCTGAAGCAGGCGTCACGTGGTATGAATACAAACTTTCTTGGAGCTACCACTGCTGCGGATCTTTTACCTTTTTACAGTCTCAAAAACACAGATAAACACTCTGGATGTGCGTGTCTCTATCTACAACAGTGCGAGAAACTCCATCCCAGCTTTTCCATTGTTGTACAGTCTTTTGTTGTGTTTTATCTGTGTTCCCGCTTTGATGGAACATTGTTTAAGATTGTGAAACTAAAGGCAGGAGACTCTTTTCAATAAAATGCAATACTCAGATCACGTAGCTTCAGCTCTCCGTGGCGGACTCCAGAGCACTCAGACATGTTGATTGTGGGACAGCAGAGTGGTTTTACTGATGTGAAAAGTTGTGGTTGCGCAGCACTTGTGTGACCCTGCATTGACAGTTGATATTCTGCCTTTGTGTAAGCACCGCTCATAATGCTCTTGTCCCTCAGCCGCATCGCTGGGTAAATTGGAAGCGCTGACATTTCTAGGCCAGCGGCACAGGTCATTTGTATCTGCTGCAAAGTCACAGTCTCCGACAACGAGACATCTGCCACTTTTGGCAGACGTGACCCAATGTATTCATCCAAGGAAACAATCACTTAGGAGGAGATGGAGCTGTGCTCCGGCAGAGAACAAAGAGAGAACAAAGAGAACAGTTGCTTTGAGGAGAGAGACTTTGTAAAACAAAGAGATAGACAAACTCCAAATTCAAGAGATTCCAAAGAATATGAGAAACATGCCACACACACTACAGCTAACATCAGAGTGAATGACCAATCAGCAGCAAGAACACACAAACTGGTACCACTGGTGTTATGCAGTTAAGCTACAAACCAAATCTGTGAAAAGCTGGACCAGAAGCAAACATTTGAAACACGTGAAACATTTCAGACAAAGACTTTAGGACCTAAAAGGTTTATACTTTTAGACAGTTCGCTTTGACGCATTAGTACCTACAGCACATAAGGCTGAATAAGGCTGAGTATCTTTCAGCTGTTGCAGTAATCACGTCTGGAGCTGATGAAAGCGAGGATGGAGATTTCTGCAGTGGCTTCTTGGAGGGAGGGACGATGTTGCTGAGGTGTAAATTGTGTGTTGTTTTTTATCATTGCATTCCTTGTGTTTGAACGGTTTAAATCTGATCTGTTTTGGTGAATTCTTAGGTTTTGTTAAAGGCCTTGGAGATAACTACTGCAGTGATTTAGGGATAAACAAGAATACATTGATTTGAATAGAATTGAATTGGTGATATAGTTTGTGTGTGGTTTGAATGCCAAAGTTGTGTTATTGTATATATTCAAAATTATACCTAAAAATCTCCATCCATAGCAGTTATATGAATCTCCTTTGTTCTAATGAAAAGTATGACATTTGCAGCAGAAAGACAAAACTCAAGATCCTCTTTGGGCTGTTTGTAAAGGGCTTAAGGGTAATGTTAAATTATGAATGAAATGTTCTGAAACAGAGATTCTATAGAAAGTATGCATTGTCTGAGCTGATGCGTCACACTTTGGATTTATTTCTCCAAATCTTTGCAGACGCTGAATCCACAATAGCAGAGCACAGGGATGTGTCCTGGGTGGGAACGAGGAATAAGCAATGTGTTTTCAGTCGTACATGCTGTGCTTTTACCTCACAAGTCCGAGATGAATCGAAGGAGTCTACTGAAAACTATTTTGATTGGTTGCAAATGACAAAAATCTTGCCTATTAAGGGTTAAAATCTATGGAGCTTCTAGATTGGACTTAAAATGCAGGTTATTCTTGTCTTTGTAGTTCATCTGAAAATGCAGTTTTTTTCACTTTGAATATTTTTATAGCCATGGGAAATGTGTATTAACTTAAATGAGCTTACATCTTTACTACATCTTTACAAACCAATGTCTTTATTTTCATTTCACATTTTCAACAACACCATGCTTCACAGGCACAAAACATAAAATTAAAAGAAAATAGCTAGGGCTGTCAAAATTATCGCGTTAACGCACGTTAATTAATGTTTTTAATTAATCGCGTTAAAAAAATTAACGCATTTGACGCATGCCCATGCGTCCCATAATAACACAGAATGCGGCGGACACATGCGTGTGTACGATGGGGACAGAGCAGGTCTCTGGGAATTCAAGTTTTGAAAGAACACACGCGTGACTTCTGCATGATGAGCTGCGGGCGCCACAGCGCTCTGGACAGGTCCCACTTCCAGCGGCTGTGATGACGGCGAACGGCGCTGCGTAATGGGATCATATCCAAGACCACGAACTATTACAGAACTATTACAGAACTATTCTCTAGTGTGCGTACGTGTCTTTGTGTAACCGATGCACACAATATGTGCAGCGCTGAAGCTGGACTGCGGAGCCTCGGTCTCCTCCGTGTCTTCTCCCGAAGCGCACTCGCTAAATTAAAGCTGAGGTACCTAATTTTCCTTTCGACCATCAGTTCATGTTAGTTGTGCCAAAAAAGTAATGTTGTGAGTAGATCAAACAGATTTAATGACATTCTGCTTCAGACTGTTTTGAAATGTCCCTCATCTGTAACAAACAATGGTTTGGTCTGAGTCTAAACAGAAAGACAGAATGTTAATAATGTTAATTCCATTTTATATGGATTTATTGTTATAACAAACAAATACAGTTCATATGTTCACTAAGCTGTCATTTATCTTTCCATTCAAACAACAATTTTCAGAAAAATATGGCATAATTTTGCCAATAGTTTGAAATGCGATTAATTACGATTGATTAATTTTTAAGCTGTAATTAACTCAATTAAAAAAATTAATCGTTTGACAGCCCTAAAAATAGCATAAAATAAATGTAAAAGTAAAAAAACAAACAGGGCCTGCTCAGTGATCACATGGAGGTGGCTGTAATCCTTCACAAAATGGCATTAAAGCTGATGTCTGCAACTTCAAATGGATTTCATATTTTAAAGAATGCATATTTTTGACTATATGACCTCGTAGTATCATTTAAAGTATTTCTCAAAAATAATATATTTTGTACTGTACGCTCCTTGGCAATACCAGCAGCAATAATATTTGCTAGAGTCCTGCTCCTCCCGGTGGCTACACCACCCCTGCTGCTGCGTCCTTCACCGTGGAGGATGTCCGGGTGGAGCTGAAGAAGCTCCAGGGGAGGAAGTCTGCTGGGCCCGATGGGATAATGCCAAGGCTCCTGAAGGAATGTGCAGCGGAGTCAGCTGAGCCTCTCCAAACTGTCTTTAACAAGAGTCTTCAGACTGGATGTGTCCCGCTGGAAAACCTCCTGCCTGGTACCGTTCCCTTGGTACCTGGCCCCTGGTACCGTCCCCCTGGTCCCCGTCCCTAAGGTAGCAAGGCCGACAGGATGCAAGGACTACAGACCAGTGGCACTAACAGCCGTCATAATGAAGACTTTTGAGAGGCTAGCACTCCGACTGCTCATGCCACAGGTGGAGCCGGCTCTTGACCCCCTGCAGTTTGCCTATCGGGAGAACATGGGAGTGGACGGTCCTCTACCTGCTCCATGTTCTTCCTGGATGGACATGGAGGATATGTGAGGCTGATGTTCTTCCACTTCTCCAGTGCCTTCTGGGCAGCACAGTGGCTGAGTGGATAGCACTCTCGCCTCTCAGCAAGAGGGTCCTGGATTCGAATCCCAGTCGGACCAGGGCCTTTCTGAGTGGAGTTTGCATGTTCTCCCCGTGTCTGCGTAGGTTTAATAATCACAATTGTAAACCGCTTTGTGACTCTGGTCTGTGAAAGGCGGTATATGAATAAAGATTACTTACTTACTTACATTTAACACCATCTAACCTCTCTCACTGAAGGAGAAACTGGAAAAGATCGGAGTTGATCCCATATTTACCAACTGGATTTATAATTACTTCACTGTGAGGTCACAGTATGTCAGGTTAGGGAAGAGCGTGTCTGGGACTGTTGTGAGCAATACTGGAGCACCAGGTGGACTCGACCACAGACCGGACTGGGAGTCGTTGGGGGCAGTCTGACCTCAGAGGCAGTAACCGGCTTGTCATGCTGATCAGGAAATGTGTCGGGGAGAAGTGTGGACTCTGTAGGAGACTGCAACAGGCTCATCATCCTTTGTTCCTTCTGCTGTCAGACTGTACAACAAACCTGGATGATCTTCTTCTGCAGCTGGACACCTGAATTTATCCTACGGGGATCAATAAAGTATCTATCTATCTAGAGCTGAATTGACAAAAGGCAAAAGGCCTCGTTTGTGTATCAATAATGTAAATATATTTGGTCCAACTAAGAAGCAGTGGGGATAAGAATGAGCCGGTCTAACCAGTGCTTACTTTAGAAAACATTCTCTTCATAGTTCAAAAAATGTCTTAAATTCCCTTTAAATACATATTTTTCTGTTTCTGTTGTTCTGTTCTGATGTTGTTTTGTCTGAAATGTTCCACAGTTTGGCTTTAATTATATAAATCACCTTGTGTGTTTTTACCATTAAAATAAATATAAAATGGGCATTCTCTCTGCGGCTGGTGTTGCCTCTCCATAGATCTGATTCATTGTCTCCATCGTGAGATAATGAAGCTTATCTTTTCTTAACTCACCAATGCTACAGGAAGGATTGAGTCGCAACTAAATATTCCATTGATTAAACATTATTGTAGAACTCCAGTCTGTGATTTTGGTCTCAGTCTGACGAGAAAAGAGAAAGTGAAGCAGCTGGAGGACATTCTAAAAGAAATCTCCATCTATTTCATAATAAACTTGAGACGTTTTGCAGCCTCAGCCATGAAGTCATCTCTAATTCATGTAAAGCATTGTTCTGCCAACTGGACACAAGTGTATTTGTTTTTCCACACAAAGTATAACTTCTACCACAAGTCCAAGTGTAAATGTTGTGTTAGCTTTACTCAAACTTTAGTGATCAACGAGGGAATTTACTGGGACACGGTTGTTCACATAATACCAGATAATAACAGAGCAGAGCGGCAAAGTGCAGTCCGTTGAAAATCAGTGTAATTAGCTCCAGTACAGAGAGAGAGCCCGCGACCAGCTCTCAAGACCAGACATGGAAAAAACGCTCTGAAAGTTGTTGACAGACTACAACACTATTTTTCTTTCCACACAATTCATCTTGAATCCACTGTTGTAGAATTACATACCCCAAAACAAGGAGAAAGCCCAAAAGTATTTGTCTTAAATCAGGAGCGTAAGTTTATTGTAACGCACGTGCGGAGGGCTGACTACACAGAAACAGCGTGCATTCAGCTCTGGCTCGCAGAGCTCCGAGTTTCCTGTTTACAAGACACACCCGAAAGCCAGTCCCGCCCACAACAGATGGGAGGGGGCCACCGGTGCAGGAGGCGCATAGGGATGCAAACAGACTGCAGGATGTAGAAAGTGCACACATACAGACCGATACATATGCAAGAGGTGAAAGGGGGCAAGAGTGATCGCCATTGTCTGTAGGTGTCGGGGGGGACCCGGCTCCTTTCTGGAGCAGGGACATATGGATAGAAGCAGGCATACAGATGCAAGATACGAAAGACACAAGGGTGTGACAGACAGCAGGGGCCCTCACAAAGCTCAGCATGGCGTCAGAAGGTCGTCTCTGCATTGATAAAAGGCCTTTGACGTCCGTGTATTTTCTGCGGCTGGTTTTATGTAATTACTCCAAAAACTCACCACACTCCCCTCTTTTGATAATTCAAAACCATTTTTGCATTAATCAGTTAAATACCAGAGGCATCGTAATCACACCACCTTCAAGCTTGAAACACTTAAATTATTGCTGTCCAAAGTGGACAAGAAAAGAAACATGCTTGTCAATAAAAGAAAGAGCACATTATAATAACACAATGGATCCGGACAGCGATAAGAGAAGACAATATTAACATAATAAACACGGTCAGCACGGAAAGTAGTGTCAGTGTGGCCAGCATAACAGTCCAAGGGCCCATGCCGGTCTTAGCCGGGCTACATTCGGTAGTCTTTTCCGCGGGAATACTCACGAGCAGTGCCGTCTCGCAGTCAGTGGCACCGCTCCCTATGAGCGTGTGTGGAGCGTTAGTGGTCATGGCGATGTTTGGTCTTGGAGCGGCAAGACTCTAATTGCGTTGAAGCCTTGGCCTCAGCACTCGGTTGGGCAGAGTGCTCGGGGTTTGGGGTGTGGAGACCATGGCTTGAGCACGCTCCAGATCGGCCAGGCCCAAAGCTCGTTTGATGGGAGACCTCATGACAGCACGCTTCACCATGTGCCTCATCAGGAACTGTAGAGCAGCCCTCATCTCCACCTCCTCCGGACACACGGGAGACGAGACACCAGGGGGAACTCCAGCAGAGCTCAAATCTGCATTATGGCCAGAGGGAGCAAGCTCTGGAGAAATCTTTGGAATGGGCAGCAGCTCTGCATACTTGCTGCAGCTGAGCTGAGCGCTCAGGGCCTTCATGGCTCCCAAGCCTTGGGATCCGGGGGCTGGGGAGTTGGGCAGAAGGGGGGTCGCCTCGGGAACGCTGGGATTCTCTGGGTGTTGTTGTTGGCCTGGTTCACCGACGGTGGTCGCACGCCGGCCGACCTCTTCAGCGTAGGGAGCCGCGGATGGGCCTGGTCCGTCCGCGCCCTCGGTGTCCTCGTCTATGGCCCTCAGTGGCAGCACCGCACGACAGTGGTTGGCGTGGATCCAAGTTGTCCTCTCCGCGACCTTAACGGCAGTGTCCGTCACCAGGAGGGCGAGGAATGGGCCGAGCCAGCGCTTGGACCGCCAATGCCTTTGTCTCGTTTCCTTCACCAGGACCCAGTCGCCTGGCTTGATCCTGTGCAGAGCCGCCTGCGCAGCCTGTGGCAGGGCGCTCCTGACCTGGGCAGAAATAGAGGACAAAAGTGCATTAATTTCCTTACAATAGGACAGCATGTCGTCATCACACAAAGAGGTGCTTGGCAGATCTCTGTTCGGGGGTCCCGCGCCCAAGTTGGGTGGTCTGGCACAGAGGATTTCGAATGGGACTCTCATGCGCATGTACATGAGGGCTAGCGGCAGAGCTTTGAGTGCCATTCTCTCGCTCGCACGCGCCTCGGCTCCAGGGGGGCGTAACTGCAGTGTTTACGTATATCAATGCCCAGAAATTCACCCACTTCCTCAATGACTTTTGCTACAAAGTGACTGCCATTGTCACTAGAGATTTTCCCTCGGGACACCCCATCGTGGCACAATTTCTGTGAGCAGAGCTTTCACCACCGCGTTGCTCGTGGCGTGTTTGCATGCAAATATTCAGTCCATTTGGACCAGAGATCCGCCAGACCCAGACAGTATTACTTACCTTGGCATGGTGTGAGTTCAACAAAGTCCCTTTGGACATGTTGAAATGGGCGCAGGGGCGGAGGATGAGCAGCCTGTTGGATACTTTTGGGACTTACCTGGGTTGTGCGCGAGGCATATAGCGCATGTTTGGCAGAATCTCTGTGCAAATGCCGTAAACCCCTTTGTATACCACTTTTGTGTGATTAAATCACACATCCCTCCTTCTGAGGCATGGTCTCGACCATGTGCTAAAATTGCAAACTGTCTGAAGAAATGCCGTGGTAGGCACGGTTTGCTGTCTGGTCCCAGCCACACACACCATGCCGTCGTTGAGCCCCATTTCCCTCCCACAGCAGCGTCTCTGCTGGAGTAGCCAGTGTCTGCATCGCTGACAGAGAGGAGAAAATATCAACGTCTTGAGTGAGGTAGTGTGTGTGTGTGTGTAGAGGTGCGTATGCCGCTGCCTTGTCCGCGCGCCGATTCCCTGCAGAGATGGGATCAGTGGCATTAGTGTGGGCCTGGCATTTGCGTGCATCGATCTCTAAGGGCAACATTACAGCTTTCAGCAGACGTTCAACCTGTGTGGAATTAAGAATTGGTTTACCATCAGATCACAGAATATGTTAACAGTTTTGCCCGCTGCCAGCTCACAAGCCCCGGTGGGCGCGACCAGTTCAGCGGTTTGTGCTGAATGGTAGTGGGGCAAACTACCAGAGTCTATAGTATCAAAATCAGAACACACAGCATAGCCGACTCGGTTCTTCCCAGTGTTGTCACGTGACGCGGCTCCGTCTGTATAAAAAAATCAAGTCAGGATTAGTCAGAGGCACCTCTTTCAGGTCTGGCCTGGGAGTGCATATCTGTTCTATTGTGGCGATACAGCAGCGTGCCTCCCCTTCCTCTGGCGTGGGCAGCAGTGAGGAGGGGTTCAGCTGTGTGCATCTTTTCACCGTGACATTGGGGAGTTCAAAGAGCACCGTGTTGTATTTCAGCCAACGAGCCGCAGAAAGGTGAGAGGTTTTCTGCTCTAGCAGGATCAGGGAAACAGCATGGGGCACAAGCAAAGTTAGTTCAGTGTATCCCACAAGGTCACGTGATGCTAGGACCGCTTTCTCAGCGGCAGCCACAGCCCGCAGGCAGCGAGGCAACCCTGCTGCCACGGGATCGAGTTTTGCTGAGAAGTAAGCAGTGGGTCTCAGTGGCCCTCCGTGAGACTGCAAAAGTACCGACACCATGCACCCACATCGCTCATCCACAGTCTGAGTGAATGGCCGTTGGGTCAGGGAGACCTAGTGTGTGTGTGTAGATTTGCTGTTCCGTTCATCTCCAGTTGCTTTTCTCCCGGGTCGTCCTCAATTCATATTGTGGGCTTTGGTGCCAAGGTAGAGGCTCATTTCCTCATGATCCATACTACTGTCATCCCTGAAGCAGGGGTAGTTTATCTCTCATCTGAAAAAGAAATATTAGAACACAAAAAAACACAAAAAATGCCCACTTTCGCTTGTCAATCTTTTTTCCAATTGGGCAAAACATAACTGCATTGACAGACGGTGTGTGGCATCAGGGCAGAGGCTGTAGCCAAATACAGAACAACAAAATGTATGTTTCTAATTTTATACTCCCCTAAATGTGAGTTTACCAACCAAAGTTGTCCTTCAACCAACGACAGCTCACTGCGGTTGGACCGAATCACTGTCAGGGCAAACAGCAGAGGGAGGAACTCCCAATATCTTCAGCGAGGTATTTCATCTCCGAGTACTTTCCGCAGAGTACTTTTCTCAGAGTACTCATCCCAGAGTACTCTCACTTTTACACCTGTTCAATAAAGGTCGTTATCTTTGAATCTCTAGTACTTACACCGTATGCTGTTGACAAAAAATGATTATTCCATGATCACATTAAAACATTACAGACACATTTGTTATTCCATGATTCCGTTCAGCATTCCTCATTTCACACATCACACTCATATCACAGTCACATCACAGGCCGATTCCCCACGTTAGTATTGGTCCAGAGTTTAAGGTCAACGTAGTGTACTTTGACATGACACACAAACATATAACATACACAAAACATATAACACACACCAACATATAACACACACAAACATATAACAACACAGAAGGCCTGTAATTTTAACTTTGTTATATTTTTCCATGTCCAATTCCAATTGTCTCATGAGCTATTTCTATTGTTGCAACTTTCAGAGCCTGCAGAACATGCAGAGCGTTAAGAGGTTTTTCCTAAAAGGATCCATTTCCAACTTTAGTGTTTACCACGTGGTCTGTATTTCGGGCTTATCACAGATTGTGTCCCCTATATCTCTAATGAGCTCTTGTCACCTTAAAAATGTTTATTTTCCTTATTTTTTCTTTTTCAATAAAGCCAGGTCGGATTCATTAAAAATGTAAATTAGTCTCAAACTTTAATACTTCACCTTTGTTTCACGATAAAAATGTTTTTATTGCTCATTAAGTAGCACAGATAGTGGTGCCTATCTCAATAAACGTACTCCGTTAGCCTATCTTCCCTACACTGCATGAATTTTCAAACTCCAAGTTATTGTCTGGGAACGACCGGAGAGAGCAGCTTAGGTCGTTCGCGTGGTTGACCTCCAAATTTTGTGCGGGCGTCACTCTATCCACTTGTTGTGGCTAATAACTTAGCAATCTCAGGGTTTGGTGTCAATTTCCAGTGGTAGTTAACTTTTGGGACCGGTGCCTCCTTTTATTTATCTATTTTTAATTGAGTCTGCACATAAGGTCTCGGCCTAGTAGATTAACCGGGCACAATGGGGAATATAGAAAAGAATGTTTAAGCTGGTTGCCCTGAGAATCAAAACACGTTAGCGGTGACGTAAATTGCTCTTTGGTCGTCTCTCCCCCCGCTGCTAATGAGAATGTGAAGCGGCCACTCATTTTAGGGGAGACAGAAAGGCTGTCACTTTTAGCACAGAATTTGTTGCCCCGGAGTCATCCAGAATTTTAACTTGTACACCACAGATTGTTAGCGTATATTACGGGCATGAATTATCTCTAAAAAGTGCCAATTGCAATTTGTTGTTGTTCAACTTACATGAGCGGTCGCTTTGGTGACGAATGTGAACCCGGGTTTGGTCAGTCGCTCGTGTTTCCTCCACGCCCGCCTCTGCCGTCCTCTGGCCCCGTGTGAGCTTGAGCGTTCCTCTGCCTTTTAACGCCTCCTCCGGCAACAGTCCTTCGACCCATGTCGAGCACACAGTCTTTCCGCCGGGCTGTGGAAGTTTCTCAAAGTCCGCAGGAGGCCCAGGTAGCCCAAAGCGTTAGCCTGTGGTCCATGAGGGTTGGTGAATAACCAAACGTGCCGGTACTTTTGGCTTCTTCTGTTTGCGGTGCGGGGGCAACTTTCAACGGGGTTTCAGCGGGTGCGTTTTGTGTTTCACGCTACCCCCTCCGTGGGGAACAGTCACGGGATTTGGAGCAGTTTGTCTCTGGCCTCCAAGGCAGTTGTCGGTGTCTCACATATTTGCTTCCCCCGCTTCTTCTTCTGCGGTTTCCTGAGCGTGTATCTGCTTCCGCCACGTCTTCTTCTGCTCCCGGGTTTGGGCCCACTTCTGGGCTGGTGCTTTGAGGCAGAGGACAGAGCGCGGAGGAAAAGCGCCGACAGACCTGAACAGGGAGAGGAAAAGGGACAACAGTAGTCTGCTCATTTTTTTTTTTTTTTAAAACCCAACGCCTTGTTTGGGTGCACACTTATTGTTAGTAGGGGAAAAAGGGGCGGTAGGGTGGGGGTGTGGGGGTGTGTGGGATGTGTGTGTGTGTGTGTGTGTCCGCCTGTGTGTTCTCCGCTTCGGTGAAAAGCGGAGGAGCTATTGTTTTTACATATTTCTTTCTCTAACGTCTTTTGCCGTGATATTCTTAAAACCAAGTATATTTTTTCTTCCCTTCTTCTTCTAAATGATCACGCAAAATGCGTAATTGATTCAGAGACATAGAGCCTCCATAGCTTTTAGGTCCGAACTGTTTTCTCATGGCCATTGTAACGGGGGACGTTAACATTCCCCTCGGTGTGGCATCTCTAGATTGATTTTCCCATTTTCTCGTACAGAACAATGGGCCTAACCCGCTTAGTCTCTCCCTGCTCTTACCCACTTTGGGGCGCTCCGTTCCCCCCCCCCGCTGGTTCAACCAGCGAGCGCGCGTTCTTGAAAACGGAGCGGTTCTGGCTGAAGACACTCAGAGATTCCAGGGTCGCTTACAGAGCGATACTAACGCGCAGCCGCTAGCTTCAATCTAGAACAAAAGCCCCCAAAAATCCCGCACACAGTCTATGCTGTGGCAATGCATGAAATACCCCAAAAATACATAAATAAACAAATCCCCGTGTACACTTAAGTGCTCGTTACGCAGATGAAAAGACAAAACTCACCAAGTTAGGTTCTTTTTGGTCTTGTGTGGCCAAAGAATCCTTCCATGCGCGGACGAGCGCGCCCTCCTTTGTCTCCAAATAGAGAAGAGGCTGGTGTTGTTTCCAGGTCGGCCAAACGCGGCCGCTCGTCCCCGCCGAAAGGATCCATGCCAAGACATGTCAGCAACGCCAAATTGTTGTAGAATTACATACCCCAAAGCAAGGAGAAAGCCCAAAAGTATTTGTCTTAAATCAGGAGCGTAAGTTTATTGTAACGCACGTGCGGAGGGCTGACTACACAGAAACAGCGTGCATTCAGCTCTGGCTCGCAGAGCTCCGAGTTTCCTGTTTACAAGACACACCCGAAAGCCAGTCCCGCCCACAACAGATGGGAGGGGGCCACCGGTGCAGGAGGCGCATAGGGATGCAAACAGACTGCAGGATGTAGAAAGTGCACACATACAGACCGATACATATGCAAGAGGTGAAAGGGGGCAAGAGTGATCGCCATTGTCTGTAGGTGTCGGGGGGGACCCGGCTCCTTTCTGGAGCAGGGACATATGGATAGAAGCAGGCATACAGATGCAAGATACGAAAGACACAAGGGTGTGACAGACAGCAGGGGCCCTCACAAAGCTCAGCATGGCGTCAGAAGGTCGTCTCTGCATTGATAAAAGGCCTTTGACGTCCGTGTATTTGCTGCGGCTGGTTTTATGTAATTACTCCAAAAACTGTCACCACACCACCACGAAACCTACTCCAAGACTCCCACTGATGTCTGCTGTTGTTGTGTCCTTGGGCAAGACACTTAACCCACTGAAAGACCTCAGCTCCTGTGGACTCAGCACCTGCAGGAGGATCAGTGAGGGGCTGGTGCTCTGACTGCCACCCCCGACCCAGAAATGGATTAAGGGGAAGAAATTGGATTGGCAATTCAGCTTTAACAAAATGCAATTCATTTTTGTAAAGCTCTAAATCTCTCAGAGGACTTTAAGTTGTCGATTCGCCAACACAGATCAAAGAACAGGACAAATACAGGACATGCAACGATAACACTGCAAAAATGATCAAATATGAGGTATTAAATGCTTGAATGGTTTTTATACAGTCTGACTGTCGTAAAGATTTTTAACTGTTGCTTTATTTTATATTGAGATATTTCTTGTATATTCTCAAAACGTTAATGTTGCGTGTCCCATTCAAATCTTGTTTTAATGCAGTCAAAATGTGCTCAAAATAAGAGACATTTTGCCAAAATTGAGCAAGTTTTGACTTATTTTTCATCACTTTTTGCAGTGAAAAAACACATAAGGGAATTGATCAATGTCCATAAATGTCCATAAATGTCCATAAATGTTAATAAATTACGTTAAATGTCCTGGATCATCACCACTGTCCTTAAAACTGCTCTTAAAATATAAATGCTTGTCAGAAAAGAACAACACAATCTAATAATTTTCCTTTCTCCTTTTTGTGTCTTCTTTATCTATGTGTTTTAGTTCCATCCATCCATTTTCTTCCCCTTAATCCATTTCTGGGTCGGGGGGTGGCAGTCAGAGCACCAGCCCCTCACTGATCCTCCTGCAGGTGCTGAGTCCACAGGAGCTGAGATCTTTCAGTGGGGGCTTCAGGCAAAGTGGGGTTAAGTGTCTTGCCCAAGGACACAACGACAGCAGTCATCATTGGGAGTCGTGAAGTAGGTCTTGTGGTGGACTCGAACCCACAACCTTCAGGATCAAAGGCCACTGGTCTACCAACTGAGCCACTGTCGCCCCAATTCCAATTTGTTTTAGTTTGGCCTCGTAAATACACAAATCTAGTACGACCTGTAACACTGACATAGATAAATAAATACTACTAAAGTCAACCTATAACTTTACACATTCTTGCCGCTGCAGCTCCAAAGTTTCCCGTCAGGATAATAAAGCCGTCGTTAGGTGAGATCAGTGTTAATGAGGAGTATGAATAAGGCATGTGGCGTGTGGATCTCTGTGCCCTGGGTTCCTCCGCGGGGAGAGCGCGGTGCAGGCGTGGCCATTACCCATGATGCATGTGTCGCGCAATTAAAGCGTTTGGTAAGCACAACGAATTAGCAAGGCTCCCAGGGAAATCTGGAGTTGTCTGAGGCTGTATGACATTTGACGTAAGTTAGTTTTGGAAGCAAAGGCGGTGTCTAGACTTCAGGTTTGTGTTTGATTTTTTTATTTTTAAGTGACAGTGTGCACACAACTCTAATGAGGTGAATTTTTGTGTTACTTCATGTAAAAAAGAAAGAAAAGAAAAGTCTTACTTTTAATGCTATGGCAGTGAGTGGAGCTTTAGGGTGAATGAATATATGCTCTATGTGAACAGTGGGGGCGGGTCCTGGCTCAAAAGTGTCCAAAATAACATGCGCTGACATGCTGCAGTACCACCCCGGGCCTGTGGGGGTGGACCCGGAATAAGAATTAGCCAATGCTAACATATAGCATCTTCTTACCTCTGGAAAACGTCTTTACAGGATGGTCCAAAAGTTGTCTCTTGGCCCAAAGCTCCGTTCCACATGTGTGTCAATGCTGAGTGTTCTGGACCAGTCTAGTTTAGTCGCTGTGGACTTTAGAAGTCTCTCGTTTAAATGAATGGAGCTCGTGCAGCTGACACATGCACAGATGTGTTTTTTCACATTTTCCAGCCCCCGCGGCCGTTTTGAGTCACTCCATGAAAGCCCAATTTTTGGCCCATTAGTTAGAACGGCCCAAATAGGCCTGACTACGTCCGTTAATATTTACAGTCTATGTGTGTGAAGCATCTTTGGGTCATATAAGGCATGTGAAACTCAGGCTCGTGGGCCAAGTCCGACCCACAAGGCAATTTATAGTGGCCCTTAAAATAATTTTCAATTATTAATATTAACTTGCAGCAGTGATGGTTGTTGACGACTAAGGCATCATCTATTTTCTCACATTTTATTTATTCTAAAAAAATTAGAAGTTAAATAATAATTTGGTCCAGTTTAGGTTAAATCTAAACAATAAACACGTTTTGTTTTCCAAAAACTCAACCAGAAAATAATAGTCACATAAAACTCATGTCAAAATATCTTCATAATATAAAAAAAATATTATAAGAAGAGTAAATAAATTCTATTCTTTCAGCCCCAGACCAGTTCCTATTTCTTTTAATCGGCCCCAGACCAACATGACTTTGGCTCCTCTGAAGTAATGGTTCATTCAGCTTACAATGTGAAACTATCTGAAAGAATGTCAGATGTTTTCAATAATTGTGATGATGTTGATTACAGCTTGTAAAAACTCCACATAAAAACATTTCACTAAATTAATCATCAACATTATAACAAACAAAGGCCTTCGTTACTTTTCACCTGTATGTACGAACATTATTATTCCTGATGTAGCGTCGAAGGCTTTGTGGGACATGGAACATACAGAAGAGAAAGTCACTTCAAATGCATGTTGTTCCTTCTCCTTTATAGAACTAGAGACTTCTTCTACTTCTGTGTTTTCCTTCGGCTCCTCCTGATCCAGTTCTGTTCATTATCAGCGGTGGAGAGAGAGTGGGTCAGTGAAATTGCCCCGTCTGAAGCTAACAGGACGGTTTGGAGCGGGGCAGAATTCACAACCGCTGCTTCCACAAGAGACAGAACCAGACGGAGTTTTATAAAAGGAAAAAATCTCTTTACGTCGCTTGGACCCTCGAGTCAATCAGCCACAACGGGGGCCGACTTCACAGGTGACGAGTGAAGTAGTTAAGTGCACTTTTACGGCGGTAGCAAGTCGACATTGAGTAAGTAAGTTAGTAAGTAAGTTTTTATTTATATACCGCCTTTTCACTGCAGATCAGAGTATCAAAGCGGTTTACAATTGTTAATTTTGGGCATTTGTCTCTCACTCCACACAGAGATGGGAGGGGCCAGTACAGGAGGCACATGCCAGAACTATTGGACATATTTTTAGTGGTAGGGGAAACCGGAGCACCCGGAGGAAACCTACACAGACACGGGGAGAACATGCAAACTCCACTCAGAAAGGCCCTGGTCCGACCGGGATTTGAACCCAGGACCTTCTTGCTGAGAGGCGAGAGTGCTAACCACTCAGCCACCGTGCCGCCCGGTTTATGTTTGCAACTTGGACTGGACTTTCATTGGATTTATGGCTGAATGTGTAGGAGCTTAAAACGTTTTGCAGGATGTGATGCTAAAAAAATAACATAAAGTAATGTCCGTCAACTTTGATATGTATTCACACATAATTATAAACTCAAACGTGGACATAAACAGGCTTTGAACAATGACCAGTGTGGGCGGGTCCTGACTCAAAAGTGTCCAAAATGACGTGCGCTGACATGCTGCAGTACCACCCCGGGCCTGTGGGGGTGGTGCTGACATGCTGCAGTACCACCCCGGGCCTGTGGGGGTGGTGCTGACATGCTGCAGTACCACCCCGGGCCTGTGGGGGTGGTGCTGACATGCTGCAGTACCACCCCGGGCCTGTGGGGGTGGACCCGGGATAAGAATTAGCCAATGCTAAACATATAGCATCTTCTTACCTCTGGAAAACGTCTTTACAGGATGGTCCAAAAGTTGTCTCTTGGCCCAAAGCTCCGTTCCACAGCTCCTCTGCGGCCATTTTGAATCACTCCATGAGAGCCCATTGTTTGGCCCATTAGTTAGAACGGCGGAGATAGACCTGACTACGTCTGTTAGTATAAACAGTCTATGACAAGAACTTGAGATACTTAAAATTGCTAAACAAGATTTTGTTTCTAATATAAAAAGGCGTGTGTTTTGCGACGTGCAGAAATGTCTGGTTTTTCAGTTTGATATTTGAATGTTGTTGTTTATACTATCGTCTTGCTTTTGAGAAATGTAAAGGGCACATAATATCCAGAATCTGTTTTCTTTATTTTAGCTTCAAAGTTTCAATATCGTTCCGTGGAGGGTTTTTTTATTCATCCTCGCAAATATCAGGGACTTCTGGCACAAACATGTAACTCCGCCCCTAACTCCGCCCCTAAAAGCTCCTGTCTCAGTCCTGTAACAGTATGATGTCATAGTGATACAATCATGCAACTGAGACCGATCCTTACGTATCAATACAAAATTCACACTTTTAGATATTTGCACTTTTATTTTTAATTTCCTGCTGGTTTCCTGTTGTTTGGAGACAAGGATATTTTTTCATATAAAGTTTTACAATAATTTTATCCAAGCTCTAAGATTGGAGTTTGTGCTGCATGGTTTTAATATACTTTTGTACCTCCCGCAGTAATTGAAGTCCTTTTACAAAATAAAAGTACATTCAGAGCAGATTTCTACATATTAAAACCAAGGTCTGGTAAATTCTCAAGTGAAATGACGTTTTTTACCACAGGCGGTGTTTGTAGCTAGTAATTATTGAATCTTGTAGATAATAATAAAAACACAAATCAACTCCCCCTGGTGGTGACATGCAGAAAGCACGTTTTACCCCTTAAACATGTCTCACCATATATGTTCTATATAATATAATATTTCACTTTCTATAACAGAAAATGGTAAAGTGAATAGACTCATTATTGTATAAAATTGCCAAAAATATTGAATAATTCTAAATGTCTTAGAAAATATCTGACTTTGGGCTGGGTTTGATGAGGCCAGTTGGACACCTTGAAAAAGACATTGTTTTATAGACAGTAAAACTAAAGCCTCAGAAGTAAATCTACGGCTGATTTTACAGACAAAGTTGATAGACATAATTATTGCGGAGCAGGAGCCTTAAACGAGAAGCCGCCAATCACTCTCTGACGTTGTAAAAATGAAGCGCTGTACTCCCACAAAATTTCAACAAGTAATTAACAATGAAAACAGCTATGGCGTGTGATTAAACTCAACAAATCATTTTACAGGAAGGAACAGGTAGAAATGTCAAGACGTTTGTTTGTGGAGAGGAATAAACAGAGCTGCAACTTTTAATGGAAAGTAAAGAGAGGCTCCGTGTTTTCATTATTTACCAGTGACCGCAGAGTTAGGACTGTTGTGAGGATATTTGATGATTAGTCTTTATTATAAACACAAGAATGAAATAAAATAAACTCAATTTATCTTCATTCACATCCAGCTAATTACGCTTCCTCTACAGTGCAGTGGTTGTCAAAGTGGGGGGAGCGGGACACTAAGCTGCTGGGATTGTAAGATCATTTCAAGATAAATATAAAAAGTTCATTATGTCTGTATGTTTAAGGCTTTTATGGTTATTTTGATAAGACAAAGAAAGAACGCCTTAATGATTTCCAGATATTTGTTATGGTGTTGTGCTGTCTTCATTAGGGCAGCATCATTTAGCCAAAATATCCCGTTTCTGACCAGATATTGTGACATTTGAAAAAGCATTGACCTCACACCCAAGCCCCGGCGATCCAAGATGGCGCCGCATTCAAATGAGTGGTTTGTGCTCAGTGGCGCTTTGTGCCGGCACGGTCTCTGACAGATTAGCAGAAGTCGCAAAGATCTCTGGGAAACTCGTCTGTATTTGGGCGTCGTCTGGTCCTACTGGTTCTGTGCAGTGGACGAGCTCCCATGATGCTTTGCGCCAAATACGCGTGTGTGGCTCTCATGCGCGTGCACAAAGGGGCTCGGACGCGCTCTGACCAATCAGAGCTGAGCAGAGCAGCAGCAGGGCGGAGTCAGAGCAGAGTCAGAGCGGGAAGGAAAGGAGCAGAGTTTGTGGCAGTAAAGTGTGGATTTAAAGAAAACCAAAGGATTTAAGAAGAAAAAAGTTCAGGACGACAAGGGACACTAACATCCACACAAAATCTGATCTTTATGAAAGCTGTAGGTTCTCTGTCAGGTTCTCTGTCAGGTTCTCTGTCAGGTTCTTTGTCAGGTTCTCTGTCAGGTTCTCTGTCAGGTTCTTTGTCAGGTTCTCTGTCAGGTTCTCTGTAGGTTCTCTGTCAGGTTCTTTGTCAGGTTCTTTGTCAGCTGAAGTCGAGCTGTTTTAGTTTACATTGAGTTCTATGGGGAACATTTCTGGGTAGCCCACATGAATTTAGTCTGCTTTAGTCTGCTTTAGTCTGGTTTAGTGCTGTTTCCACGGAAACAGCATTGTTGAAAGTATCCAGTGACATAATGATGTCTGCTGACTCTGGAAAATGCTCTGTTCTTGTTCTGCTTGACCTGTCCTCAGCGTTTGATACCGTCGACCACCACATAATGCTAAACAGATTGAGTGGCTTGGTTGGACTGTCAGGGCCAGTTCTAAATTGGTTTTCCTCTTACTTATCTGGTCGGAGTTTTAGTGTTGCAGCAAATCAAATCATGTCTGATTCAGCTAAATTATTCTGTGGTGTTCCGCAGGGCTCTGTTTTGGGTCCGGTTCTATTTCTACTTTATATAATTCCATTGGGAAAGGTCATTCAGGAGTTCGCTGATGTTTCTTATCACCTGTTTGCTGACGATATCCAGTTGTACTGTTCTTTTAAGCCTTCTGAGATGGGAAGGCTGAACTCTTTAGTCAACTGTTTGAAAAATATAAAACTATGGTTAAGTAAAAATTCTCTGCAGCTTAATGCTGATAAAACAGAAACCCTTGTGATTGCTCCTGATGACCTTATCCCAGGGATAAACCAGTATTTGGGAGATCTCAGTCAGTCCGCTGCACAGAGTCTCAGGAACCTTGGTGTGATTTTTGACAAAAACATGTCATTAGATCACCACTCTAAACAGCTTAGTAGAAATTGTTTCTTTCAGTTGAGGAACATCTCTAAACTGAGGAAAATTGTGTCACGTAATGATTTGGAGCTCATTATTCATGCTTTTGTGTCGTCACGTTTAGACTATTGCAACAGTTTATTTTCGTGTCTAAACAAAAAAGAGCTGTCTCGTCTCCAAATGGTTCAAAACTTTGCAGCGAGGATTTTAACTTGCACTAATAGAAGGGCTCATATTACCCCAATTCTTAAAGCCCTCCACTGGCTGCCGGTGTCTTACCGGTTTCAATTTAAAATCTTGGTGCTGACTTTTAGATCCTTATATGGTCAGACGCCTTCTTACATCAGAGATCTGATTCAGCCCTATGTCCCCTCTCGTTCTCTGAGGTCTGCAGATAAAAATCTCTTGATGGCTCCTCGCACTCGTTATCGAACCAGAGGAGACCGATCCTTCCAGGCTGTCGCACCTAGACTCTGGAACGATCTCCCGCTCTCTCTACGATCACTTGACTCTGTTGATACATTTAAATCCCAACTCAAGACGTTCTTGTTCAGTCGAGCGTTTTGAAAGTACGGTTTTATGGGCTGATATGACTGTCTCCACTGTTGTTTGATTGTGTAATTTTTTCTTGTGTTTTTAATTATTGCTTGTTTTTGATGTGAAGCACTTTGTGACCTTCTGTCTGAGAAAGGTGCTATATAAATAAACTTTGCTTGCTTGCTTGCTAGTCTGCGGTACCGCGAGAATCCCCCGAGCACATGGTTCTTCAGCTCAAAGCTCTAATACCCTTTCCAGTTATAGATCCATCCCCTAAACCTTATTCAGATTTTAATTTTTTAAAGAGGTCTGCAGTTTTCAAATCAAGGCTGAAAACAGTTCTGTTTAGCTTTGTTTTTATCTTTAATCTTTTTAATGCACTATGACTATTTATGATTTTAATCCCATCTGTGATTTTAATGTTTTTAACTTGTGTGATGTTATTTTTAATGTTTTTTATATATCTTGTGCTCTTAATGTGTGTTTTTTCATGTTTATGTAGATTCTAATGTCTGATTTATGCATGATGTGATACGGGTTGTGAGGTGCTTTGCGTTGCCTTGTAGGAAAGGCGCTCTACAAATAAACATTGATTGATTGATTGAACGACTGATGACTGGGCAATGAACTTATTAGATGGATTTCATGATATCGTTAAAGCCAGTAAAAGTACTTAGTTACTTGCCACCTCCAATTTTGCCCAGACAATGTCACAGTTATGGATCAATGGGAGAAGGGCATGTGTGTGATCAAAAGAGCAGACACTTCAAGAAATAGCTATTGAAAAAACAAATATATCCATTTAAAAAACCTTTGAGAGACATGGTGCTGCTGGATCTACACATACATTTAATGGTTAAAAAGTTCGGTAACCCAGCTTCAAACTTTTCTGCTTCAATAACTAAATTCATCATGCCCCAACCCATCAGAAAAGGTGGAGTCCATTCACAGCATCAGGTCATACTTATTTTTATGTATGTTTTATTTTCTATGGTTACTTTCATATCACATTTATTGATTAGCATCTTGACTGATGAGCCAATGTCTGCGGCGGAATGAAACGTACAACCTTTAGTTCAGTGGCTAAGGTGGTATCTCTTTTAATAAAATAACGTCACCCAAACGACCTTGTCTTTAGGCCCGCGGCGTGATGGATTACTGTGCTCCGGACTCCAGCCTGTGCTGCAGAGCCCGATACGTAATCATCAAAACAAATATGAGCGCCGCAAACTCACGCTCTTGTTCGCACCTGTGTGTTGAAAGATATTCTAATCTGTGCTCAAAGTTTTATCCGGAATTACATCTTAGGGCTTTGTCTGCGCTCGGCCTTTAGTGCGGTGTGTTTTATCATGCAGGCGACTGGAGCTTTGGATCCAGAAAGGTTCTTGGATCAAATCGATTCAGGGATATAGGTTTATAACTGATCGGGCCTTTGGATTATGGATTGGCGGATTTTAACCGCTTAGAGCAATATGGTACCGTCGCTTCTCAGCAAGAAGGTCCTGGGTTCAAATCCCGGTCAGAAAAGGGCCTTTCTGAGTGGAGTGTGTATGTTCTCCCTGTGTCTGCGTACGTTCCCTCCAGGTGCTCCGGTTTTCCCTACCCCTAAAAACATGTAGTTCTGGTATTTGCACAACACCGTCCGGGGATACATGGGTGAGTTGTGGAGATGGTAAACGCAGCTTTTTCCACCACAGCGTCAGAATGTGTGTTGTCATGCGGCGGCTTTGTGTTCACAGCCCCATCTGTTGTGCACAAGGAAATGTTAATAATAATATCTGTCACAACTTATTTTTACAAAAACAAACATCAATATCCTCACCACATCACTGTAAATATAGAGAATAGTATGCCTTGTTGCCTCACCTGAAAAACTGGATGACAGTGGATAACATATTTTTATGAGCGATACCGAAGGCTTCATGATGTTTTAGTTGCTGCTCTGTTCAAACTATTATTTACTTTGACTGGTCTCGTGACTCTTCCTCAACAATATCACTCTGAAATTACAAAATTACTGAATAAATAATATGACTTAAAACGCATATAATTGATATAACGTTAAACAGAAAACAAACCTTACCTGCTCTTTACTGACAGCTGCTCAAACAAAGCTTCTCTTTTCTGCAGCTCCTCACTGCTCACATCTCTCATTTCTTTCTCATAAAGAGTTGTGAGAGGATCCAAGCTCTCTCTTTTTGGCACATATGACTCTGAATGCTCCCTCACAAGAGACAGGACTACTTGTTTCATAAACTCCACAGCAGAGACAGGACTACTGGTTTCATTAACTCCACAGCAGAGACAGGACTACTGGTTTCATTAACTCCACAGCAGAGACAGGACTACTTGTTTCATAAACTCCACAGCAGAGACAGGACTACTGGTTTCATTAACTCCACAGCAGAGACAGGACTACTGGTTTCATTAACTCCACAGCAGAGACAGGACTACTGGTTTCATAAACTCCACAGCAGAGACAGGACTACTGGTTTCATAAACTCCACAGCAGAGACAGGACTACTTGTTTCATAAACTCCACAGCAGAGACAGGACTACTTGTTTCATAAACTCCACAGCAGAGACAGGACTACTTGTTTCATAAACTCCACAGCAGAGACAGGACTACTTGTTTCATAAACTCCACAGCAGAGACAGGACTACTGGTTTCATTAACTCCACAGCAGAGACAGGACTACTTGTTTCATAAACTCCACAGCAGAGACAGGACTACTGGTTTCATTAACTCCACAGCAGAACGTCGGCCACAAATCCAGATTGAGTGCATTTATATTCCTCCAGGCTTTTGTTAGTCTTCAGTAGGGTTGGGCACCGAGAACCGGTTCCTAAAGTGCGGTTCCGGAACCGTTAAGAAGACGTTTGTATTTTGAGTCTTTTTTCGATTCCTAAATGCCGGATGCGGCCCGCACAGCGGCGTCGGAAGCATTTGGAAGGTGGGGGGGGGACACGTTTCAAAAATGCTTAGCAGCTGTCCACCCAGCGTAATAAAGCCAGGGCTTTAGTTTTCCCCAAACTCACGCTACATCAGTTTCATCACTCGCTTTACAAACACATCCAAAACTGATGTTCCTTACCTTAAAGTTACTGGTCAGGCCCTTTGTAATGATGAAGAAGGGAAACACGCTGTCCACCTGCCGAGGACCGCAAAAAGTCCTGCTCCTCCTCCAAAACTCCGAAAACACGATGCACAGGTCCTTGTGCTTTGGTCAAATCTGTCCGTCCAACGATAATCCTCCAGTATTCTCACTTTAGCCGTTTTTCAGCGGTTTACAGAGACGTGTTTACATTTCAGCCGCTCTGAGATGATGGTGGGCGGTGCCACATGAACACTGTGTGTGTGTGTGTGTGTGTGTGTGTGTGTGTGTGTGTGTGTGTGTGTGTGTGTGTGTGTGTGTGTGTGTGTGTGTGTGTGTGTGTGTGTGTGTGTGTGTGTGTGTGTGTGTGTGTGTGTGTGTGTGTGTGTGTGTGTGTGTGTGTGTGTGTGCGTTCGTTCGTGTTCCTTGTTTTTTAATTTAATTTGTTTTTATGTAAAGCACTTTCTGTTGCCTTTTGGCAGGAAAAGTACTAATGAAATAAAATTTGATAAAAAATTATCTTTTTTTTTTCTCTCCTGCACCTCAAAGAATCGGAATCGAGAATCGTTTAGAACAGGAATCGATAGTGAGAATCGGAACCGGAATCGGAAAATTGCAAACGATGGCCAACGCTAGTCTTCAGCGAGAGTCCGGTGTAGTCAGAAGGAAAGTAGAGAAGGTAGTTGTTCATGTAATATCATCTGTGACATCATCAGCTTACTTCCACCTAAGAAACATTGCTAAAATTAAAAACATTGTGTCTAAAGCAGACTTGGAGATTCTTATCCACGCATTTGTCTCCAGTCGATTGGACTACTGCAATGGCTTGTTCACAGGTCTCTCTAAACAAGCGGTAAAACAGCTGCAGTACATCCAAAATGCTGCAGCTCGAGTCCTGACTAGAACCAGGAAGTACGACCACATTAGTCCGGTCCTCAGGTCTCTGCACTGGCTTCCTGTGGCTCAGAGAATAGATTTTAAAGTAGCTTTACTTGTGTACAAGTCTCTCCATGGCCTCGCACCAGGGTACATCCGCGACATGTTGGTGCCATATGAACCAACTCGGGCTCTGAGGAGCACAGGGACTGGACTTCTGTTAGTGCCAAGAGTCGGAACTAGACATGGGGAGGCTGCGTTTCAGATTCATGCAGCTAGAGTCTGGAACCGTCTTCCTGAGAGTGTGAGACAGGCGTCTACTCTAGCAGTTTTTAAAACTGAACTGAAAACAGTTCTTTTTAGCTGTGCATACAAGTGAATGATTTTATATTTGTTTTTATCTTTAATCTTTTTAATGCGCTATGACTATTTATGATTATTTATGATTGTAATCCCTTGTGTGATTTTAATGTTTTACGGTTTTTAACTACTTGTGTGATTTTATATATCTTGTGCTCTTAATCTGTCTTTTATGTTTACTTAAATTCTAATGTTTGATGATTTATGCATGATGTTATATGGGTTGTGAGGCGCTTTGCGTTGCCTTGTGTAGGAAAGGCGCTCTACAAATAAACGTTGATTGATTGATTGATTGATGTCAGGATGTTGTATATCAGGGAGTCCTACGGTCTAAGTCCTACAGGTTTAAAAAACACTCCGGGAGCTAAATATGGATCACTAATTTACAGTCTATTAAGTTTAGCGATGTGTCGCTGTTTATCGCTTTGTGAAAGTTGTTTGCTGCTGTCCTTTGTTATTGTAGTAACGGCGCTCGCCGCCTGTGGCTTCCTGCCAAAATGGCGCCACAAACAAACTGGGTCACGTGACGTCCGGAGCTCTATTGGCCTGGTCACCCCATGCTTTGCTAGGATTTACAGACAGATATGTTTTGATTAGGTTTGTCGTTTACAATCACATGATTTCTGTCGAGAGCGTTTGGAGCTTGGACAGAAACGGTGGCGACAGACGCTAGAGTCAGCGATTTCATTCAGCTGCAAACTCTAAAACAGGTGCAAGAGTTGGTCATCTTTCCCAGACCACAGGAGAAGCAGGTTTGGGAGGTTCAGCCCTAAATACAAGCTCCGTTGGCAAAGATGGGTCAGAAAGATCCGTGATGGCGCAGAATGATTCCACAGACAGCGGGGATTAGGCGTGGCATGGCCTGGCATGGCCTGGCATGGTCCGGCATGGTCCGGCATGGCCTGGCATGGTCAGCAAGAGATGTGCAGACGTCATTTTGATTCTCAGGCTCTGTCTACATGGATACCATTTCACTAAATACGTTTGCTATAATTTGAAAATAAATTATGTAAATTGATTTGAAGTGATTTTCTGTATTTTTTTTGTTTTTGTTTTGTTTTGTCTCTCACAGTTGAGGAACCGTGTCTCATCTTTCTAAGTGGGGGACTTGCAGAATTGGTTGCTGACTAAATACTTGTTTCCACACTTTGGTTGTAATGCAGCGCTGGGTTGGTAATTCATTGTATTGTTTATTTACTCATTTCAGAAAGTCAAAAGTCAGATTTTAATCAATTCTAAAAATACATTTTAATCACATATTAGATCCTCAAATGTTTTTTTTTCTATATTTGGTCTTTCAGAAATGAGGCTTATTGTCCAAAAAAGATAACTTAGTAATCACTGTGGGAGTGAGAATCATGAGAATATCCGTTGGCCTTGTGCCGATGGAATGGAACTCGAATTTTTGACAACCCCCAAAGCTGAACACAAACATTACAGACTTCTTGGCAGTTGATGTATTAATACTAGACACACATGAATTAATAATAAGAATTTTCCGGAATAAGGTTGAATCTGGTGAACTGAAAAAGATGACTTATTCATTCGTAAATTAATTATGTTTTGATATTAGGCCGATGGGCATTGTGATTTTCTACGTCTGTCCCTTTGAGATTCTCTTTGGGAAGTGAGTCTTCTGTATTACTGTGCAGTGTTTCCTTAGACTTCTATGTGCTGTTTGAAGCATAATGATCTCTGTATGGTGCTGTGATGGGAGACCTCTGAAGCTCAGCAGGGCAGAACCTGGTTAGTGTCGTGATGGGAGACCTCTGGGAACAGCAGGTGCCACAGTGGGGCGGCTGTGGCTGTAAAGTGCCAAACTGCCGTTGTGTCCTTAGGCAAGACACTTCCCCCACATTAGAATGAGTCTGGTGTGTGTGTGAATGGTTGGTGGTGGTGGGAGGGGCTGATGGCTCAGACTGGTTGCCTCGCTTCTGTCAGTGTGCCCCAGGGCCACTGTGGCTACAGTAGTAGTTTGGAGTGAATGATTAACGACATGTGAAGCGTCTTTGAGTGTCCTGAAAAGTGCTGTATAAAACTGATGCATTATTATTGTCATTATTATTTATTAACGTGTCAGGACATTAGTCATCCTGCTCCCAATGGACCACTGTTGTTGAGAGGCAGGAGTGCTAACCACTCAGCCACTCTGTTATAACAAGATGAAAGATGACATTTTACATAATATGTCCGCTTTAACAAATGTGAGGTGTACAAACCTTCTTAAAGAACATTTAAACTAGTATAGTACAGTATGAATTACACATTTATTTTATCATGTATGTCCACAATTGATTAAAATCAGTTTTTCAGAGCTAACTCCTCCCTGAATGCTCAAACCAACAACTGTTAGGAACACATTATACTGTATAGTTCATAATCGTAGTTTGTCGACCATTATGTCTGCTGTTGATTTGCCAATAGCAATTTAGAAAATCAAGAAATTAAAACCGTAAATTGCCAAAAAGACAAACAGATTCACCAATGTTCACTGGAGTAAGCAAAGGGATCTGCTCTTCCTCCTTACACTGTCAATTGATAGATTTGTTTGGCATGACTTTGGTGGACCAATAATTTATTTAATTGACTACAGCCCATAGACTCTAGAAGGTACTTTGCCTAATGTGGATGAAGCCAACTCAAACAGGCTCTAAAAACGGGAATCTGAAGCCAAATGACTGAGGCAGCAACAGCCTAGCAACAGCCTAGCAACCACAGAGCCAATCAGGAGTGAGCTGTCCCCCAACAATGATCAAAGACATTATAAAACCAAAGAACACAAGCATCTTAAAGAATGCAAAACCACAAGTCTTTTAATGATGAGTGTGACGCAAACAATTATTGAGGGAAAGAAGGTTAATTTTCAACGTAAGTGAACGGAAGCTGAAGAGAGATGAGTTTTATTGAGCTAGCTGGTTAGCATTGTCCAGCTATATACAGTCTATACCACAGCCCTAAATGCTTGTGATTCATGTGTCTTCATCTTTAATCCTTGTCCCTGCCACTTCCTGACCTCACACAGGCCTTCTTCAAACTGCTCAGTCCAACATACGACACTTCATCTCTTCTGTATTCTGCAGCGATGTGCCTTTTCGTTAGCACTACCCACTCTGCGTTGGGAGGGTCTGTGCTGTGCAAACTCATCCCGGCGCTGACTGAGGGGTGTTTGTTTTGCAGATTACGCAGGAGCACTACATCCTGGCGTCTCAGTCCGTGCACCTGCCGCGGCCGACTCAGGGCAGCCCAGGGAGCGCGGCGTACGGCTGGAGGAAGAGGGGGCTTTACTTCCTGCTGCTGCTGCTCCTCGTCACCATGATCGTCAATCTGGCTCTCACCGTGTGGATCATCAAAGTCATGAACTTCTCCACGGTGCGTGCAAAGAAAGGCATTATTATTCAAGTAAATGTTATGTTGATTTTTATTTTTATTTATTTTTAGGCATGACTTATTCTAGTTTTACTTTTATAACTTTTACTTTTATAACAGTGAGATCCAAAGCAATTCCCTAGTTTGTGACTTCCTGTTGCTCACAATGGCTATAGGTTGTGTTCACAGAACCCCTATTCTTGGGTTCCATATGACGTCAGGGCGGTGAATAACAAACGTAGGACAGGACATGACGTATCCTGGCGGTGCAGTCTGGGTTTATACATGGAGATATAGTAGAAGAAGAAGCATCTTTTTGTGCGGTGTACGCTTGTAGCAACCGCACAAATAGAGAAAGACCAGAGTTTGTTCATGTTCCAACTGTGGTCTCATATAAAGGAGGACACTTTGAATAAATCACTGGAATGAGGCGGAGGTGGATCAAAGCTTTTCCAGATAAGCGCCCCCTGCAGGCCACCCCAATGAAACACTGCAATTTATTCTGTTTTTCTTTCCAAAAATGCCCGAAATCAAGACTCTTTTGAGAAATATTTGTTAGTTCTCCCTTAGAATTGAGTGTCCCTGATTAAGACTGTTCCAACAACCGTACACTGCACAGGACGAGAGCCTTTGACTCCAAAACAGACTCTACATGGTTTTACATGGGAGCAACACTGAGTTGTCCGACCTCTGCTCATGCGCCCCCTACTGGCCAGTTTAATGAAACCCAAGAATAGTAACAATAGTTGTAGAGGGCAGTTGAATAATCTGTCGAAAGTCAGATGTATAGTCTTAGTTCAGGACTAATCTTTCTGTAATTCCCGGGCCAATCCACGAGAAACAAAAACTGGCACAAAATTCCACACCTATAGTCAAGACTTAAGATAAGCTTTATTGATCTCACAAAGGAGAAATGTACATGTCACATTGGCACGGATAGAAACACTCAAGACTGTGCAAAAAGAAAGAAATGTGCAGGATATATTTTGTACAATAAAAAGTGTCAAGAGCGGCAATCAGAAACAGTGTCAATAGTCGTGCAGGTTTTGCAGTCTTAAAACAGTCTTAAAACAGTGACTTAAAGTATCAACTGTGGTCTCATGATTTTCTCAAGAAGATATCGAGAAGGATTTTTCAAGCAATATTCAAAAAAACCTGCATGGTAGAAAGGACTTTCAGACCTAAGAACATAGTTTGTGAATCTCATCACTATCAGATAATGATCAGGAAATCGTTTGGACATTGTATATTTTTATTTTTATATTTTTTCCCCCAGAGCTGTATTAGAACCTGCTCCAGCTAAATATAACTCTACAACATTACCACAACCAGGACAAAAGTGATAACTTTTTGATGAATTGCAAAATCATTAAAGTAAACATATTATTTCATACTCAACATGAAAAATGGACTTTTCCCGGCTTTAGACCATGTTCCACACTGATACTGAGTTTAGACCATGTTCCACACTGAGACTGAGCTTAGACCATGTTCCACACTGAGACTGAGCTTAGACCATGTTCCACACTGAGACTGAGCTTAGACCATGTTCCACACTGAGACTGAGCTTAGACCATGTTCCACACTGATACTGAGTTTAGACCATGTTCCACACTGAGACTGAGTTTAGACCATGTTCCACACTGAGACTGAGCTTAGACCATGTTCCACACTGACTGAGCTTAGACCATGTTCCACACTGATACTGAGTTAGACGACTGTAGACCATGTTCCACACTAGAGCTGACCATGTCACACTGAGTACTGACTTAGCCATGTTCCACACTGAGACTGAGCTTAGACCATGTTCCACACTGATACTGAGTTTAGACCATGTTCCACACTGAGACTGAGTTTAGACCATGTTCCACACTGAGACTGAGCTTAGACCATGTTCCACACTGAGACTGAGCTTAGACCATGTTCCACACTGATACTGAGCTTAGACCATGTTCCACACTGATACTGAGCTTAGACCATGTTCCACACTGATACTGAGCTTAGACCATGTTCCACACTGAGACTGAGCTTAGACCATGTTCCACACTGAGACTGAGCTTAGACCATGTTCCACACTGATACTGAGCTTAGACCATGTTCCACACTGATACTGAGCTTAGACCATGTTCCACACTGAGACTGAGCTTAGACCATGTTCCACACTGAGACTGAGCTTAGACCATGTTCCACACTGAGACTGAGCTTAGACCATGTTCCACACATCCACACTGAGACTGAGTTAGACCATGTTCCACACTGAACTGAGTTAGACCATGTTCCACACTGAGACTGAGTTAGACCATGTTCCACACTGAACTGAGTTTAGACCATGTTCCACACTGAACTGAGTTAGACATGTTCCACACTGAACTGAGTTAGACCATGTTCCACAGAGGACGACTTAGACCATGTTCACACACTGAGACTGACTTAGACCATGTTCCACACTGAGACTGAGTTAGACCATGTTCCACACACGACTGAGCTAGACCATGTTCCACACTGACTGACTTGAGCAGTTCCAGAGACATAGACCATGTTCCACACTGAGACTGAGCTTAGACCATGTTCCACACTGAGACTGAGCTTAGACCATGTTCCACACTGAGACTGAGAGCTTAGACTGAACTGAGTTAGACCATGTTCCACACTGATACTGAGCTTAGACCATGTTCCACACTGAGACTGAGCTTAGACCATGTTCCACACTGAGACTGAGCTTAGACCATGTTCCACACTGATACTGAGTTTAGACCATGTTCCACACTGAGACTGAGCTTAGACCATGTTCCACACTGATACTGAGTTTAGACCATGTTCCACACTGAGACTGAGTTTAGACCATGTTCCACACTGAGACTGAGTTTAGACCATGTTCCACACTGATACTGAGTTTAGACCATGTTCCACACTGAGACTGAGTTTAGACCATGTTCCACACTGAGACTGAGTTTAGACCATGTTCCACACTGAGACTGAGCTTAGACCATGTTCCACACTGAGACTGAGTTTAGACCATGTTCCACACTGAGACTGAGCTTAGACCATGTTCCACACTGAGACTGAGCTTAGACCATGTTCCACACTGAGACTGAGTTTAGACCATGTTCCACACTGAGACTGAGTTTAGACCATGACACTGAACTGAGTTAGACCATGTTCCACACTGATACTGAGTTTAGACCATGTTCCACACTGAACTGAGTTTAGACCATGTTCCACACTGAGACTGAGTTTAGACCATGTTCCACACTGAGACTGAGCTTAGACCATGTTCCACACTGAGACTGAGTTTAGACCATGTTCCACACTGATACTGAGTTTAGACCATGTTCCACACTGAGACTGAGTTTAGACCATGTTCCACACTGATACTGAGTTTAGACCATGTTCCACACTGAGACTGAGTTTAGACCATGTTCCACACTGAGACTGAGTTTAGACCATGTTCCACACACTGAGACTGAGTTTAGACCATGTTCCACACTGAGACTGAGTTTAGACCATGTTCCACACTGAACTGAGTTAACCATGTTCCACACTGATACTGAGTTTAGACCATGTTCCACACTGAGACTGAGCTTAGACCATGTTCCACACTGAGACTGAGTTTAGACCATGTTCCACACTGAGACTGAGTTTAGACCATGTTCCACACTGAGACTGAGTTTAGACCATGTTCCACACTGATACTGAGTTTAGACCATGTTCCACACTGATACTGAGTTTAGACCATGTTCCACACTGATACTGAGCTTAGACCATGTTCCACACTGAGACTGAGTTTAGACCATGTTCCACACTGAGACTGAGCTTAGACCATGTTCCACACTGATACTGAGTTTAGACCATGTTCCACACTGATACTGAGTTTAGACCATGTTCCACACTGAGACTGAGTTTAGACCATGTTCCACACTGATACTGAGCTTAGACCATGTTCCACACTGAGACTGAGTTTAGACCATGTTCCACACTGAGACTGAGTTTAGACCATGTTCCACACTGATACTGAGCTTAGACCATGTTCCACACTGAGACTGAGCTTAGACCATGTTCCACACTGAGACTGAGTTTAGACCATGTTCCACACTGATACTGAGTTTAGACCATGTTCCACACTGAGACTGAGTTTAGACCATGTTCCACACTGATACTGAGTTTAGACCATGTTCCACACTGAGACTGAGTTTAGACCATGTTCCACACTGATACTGAGTTTAGACCATGTTCCACACTGAGACTGAGCTTAGACCATGTTCCACACTGATACTGAGTTTAGACCATGTTCCACACTGAGACTGAGTTTAGACCATGTTCCACACTGAGACTGAGTTTAGACCATGTTCCACACTGATACTGAGTTTAGACCATGTTCCACACTGAGACTGAGCTTAGACCATGTTCCACACTGAGACTGAGTTTAGACCATGTTCCACACTGAGACTGAGTTTAGACCATGTTCCACACTGATACTGAGTTTAGACCATGTTCCACACTGAGACTGAGTTTAGACCATGTTCCACACTGAGACTGAGCTTAGACCATGTTCCACACTGAGACTGAGTTTAGACCATGTTCCACACTGATACTGAGTTTAGACCATGTTCCACACTGATACTGAGTTTAGACCATGTTCCACACTGATACTGAGTTTAGACCATGTTCCACACTGATACTGAGTTTAGACCATGTTCCACACTGAGACTGAGTTTAGACCATGTTCCACACTGAGACTGAGTTTAGACCATGTTCCACACTGATACTGAGCTTAGACCATGTTCCACACTGATACTGAGCTTAGACCATGTTCCACACTGAGACTGAGTTTAGACCATGTTCCACACTGATACTGAGTTTAGACCATGTTCCACACTGATACTGAGTTTAGACCATGTTCCACACTGAGACTGAGCTTAGACCATGTTCCACACTGATACTGAGCTTAGACCATGTTCCACACTGATACTGAGCTTAGACCATGTTCCACACTGATACTGAGCTTAGACCATGTTCCACACTGATACTGAGCTTAGACCATGTTCCACACTGAGACTGAGCTTAGACCATGTTCCACACTGATACTGAGTTTAGACCATGTTCCACACTGAGACTGAGTTTAGACCATGTTCCACACTGATACTGAGCTTAGACCATGTTCCACACTGATACTGAGTTTAGACCATGTTCCACACTGAGACTGAGCTTAGACCATGTTCCACACTGATACTGAGTTTAGACCATGTTCCACACTGATACTGAGCTTTAGACCATGTTCCACACTGAGACTGAGTTTAGACCATGTTCCACACTGATACTGAGTTTAGACCATGTTCCACACTGATACTGAGCTTAGACCATGTTCCACACACTGATGACTGAGGCTTAGACCATGTTCCACACTGATACTGAGCTTAGACCATGTTCCACACTGAGACTGAGCTTAGACCATGTTCCACCACTGATACTGAGTTAGACCATGTTCCACACTGATACTGATTTAGACCATGTTCCACACTGATACTGAGTTTAGACCATGTTCCACACTGAGACTGAGTTTAGACCATGTTCCACACTGAGACTGAGTTTAGACCATGTTCCACACTGAGACTGAGTTTAGACCATGTTCCACACTGATACTGAGCTCGGTGCATATTTGACTCATTCACATTCTCCTGAAGCTCGGGGTTTCTACTTTCTTTGTTCTGATGTTCACATTATGACACGCAGAGGGTTCGACAACATTCCACCTACACTTTTGCTCGAACAAAACAAAATCTGTTATTCTGGACAATACAAGGTTCAGTGCAGACTGTGCTGCTTTAAAACTGATCTAAATCAATACCGAGGTCTCAAATGGACTAAAACAGAGATTATCACGGTACAGCCGACAAAACATGTTATTTCTTCTTTAAACTACTGCATATATAGTATATCATTATTTTACCTTCCACTGTATTGATTTAAGACTTCATCCACTTGTGTTCAGCCCACAGCAGATGGGACAATGTGGAAAACATAAATACCTATAATATTAAACATGTCTCAGTCTTTAGGATGAGCACATTAAGGTGGTCCTGGTCCGGAACATTCTGATGGAGACACTGATGTGGCATTGCTCTAATACGTTTGGACCATTATTATTATTATGATATTGTGGTTTAATTGCATTTCCAAACCTCCATTCAGGCATTTTAATTTTGTTTTGACTTTGAATTGCCAATTTCATTTAGTTTAGCTGGATTTGTGCACTGGAACATGTGGCATGTTTTAATAGGTTTTTTTGTGTGTTTTTATTCCGAGTGAACAAAGCCAACAAACAGCATAAAGAGAAAAATCACATCGGCAATTTTAATAAACCAAATAGAGTTGGTTTGAGGAAGATGGAAGGCTCTAAACCGGTGATTTTCCCACACATACATTTCTGCTTAAATCCTGTTTTTTGTGAATGTGTAACGGTAAGAACAGAGGAAAAGATCCAGAATGCAAAGCGGTGAAGGCGTGAAGTGAACAAACGACTGCTGGCTACAAATGTTGCAATGTTCGTCATCTGTAAAGTGTGTGACGTCCAAATGAGCTCAAAGCCGTCGACAAATATTCTCCAAATATTATGAGTCCGCTCCTCTGTCCAGGTTAATGCCGTAGCTCAGCACTTCTGTCAATGTGTTTATCATTCTTTATTTATTATTATTATTATTATTATTATGATGGTTTTTTAACACCGGAACATGGGGTGATTTTCTGGGTCTGAGCAGTTTTGGTCCAATCTCAGAAACCTGTGGTGCTTTCTAAGGTGACTGGTAACTTTGCATTAGAGCTAAATGATAATATCACAGAATATAAGCACACTCTTGTTTTCTTTCTCATCTGCAGCAGTTTCATTTGTTCATTTATTTATAATGATTATAGTGATAGATAATTGCACATTAACATGGACCAATTGGCCGTTATTTATTTAACCCATAGATGTAACATTTCCCCCAAACCCACGTCTGCTTTGAATGTTCTGGAAAACAGCAGCGAGTCCTGAGTGTCTCTGAAACTGTTGTTTTGTGTTTTACAACATCTCTGCCTGAGATGTTGCTGCAGTTCAGTGTTCATGGTTTTACACTGGTCCAGACCAGAGCAGAGAGGATTCATGGTTTTACACTGGTCCAGACCAGAGCAGAGAGGATTCATGGTAAGAACCAAGTGGATCAGGTGAAAATCTGGAGGAATGCTAACTTTTTGAAAAATGCTAATGAAGCATTTAGCATTTTACTTTGGACCAGAGCAGAGAAAATGGTCCGAACCAAGCGGCTACTCCACCTTTTGACCTGTCCTGCTCCACCCAGAGGCTACTCCACCTTTTGACCTGTCCTGCTCCACCCAGAGGCTACTCCACCTCTGCTGCTGTGACCCGTCCTGCTCCACCCAGAGGCTACTCCACCTCTGCTGCTGTGACCTGTCCTGCTCCACCCAGAGGCTACTCCACCTCTGCTGCTGTGACCCGTCCTGCTCCACCCAGAGGCTACTCCACCTCTGCTGCTGTGACCCGTCCTGCTCCACCCAGAGGCTACTCCACCTCTGCTGCTGTGACCCGTCCTGCTCCACCCAGAGGCTACTCCACCTCTGCTGCTGTGACCCGTCCTGCTCCACCCAGAGGCTACTCCACCTCTGCTGCTGTGACCCGTCCTGCTCCACCCAGAGGCTACTCCACCTCTGCTGCTGTGACCCGTCCTGCTCCACCCAGAGGCTACTCCACCTCTGCTGCTGTGACCTGAGGCTGTTACTGATTATTACTATTGTTATCTTTCCAAAAGGATCAATTTTTTTATTTTTGCTGCTACTGGACACCTGAATTTCTCCGACGGGGATCAATAAAGTATCTATATCTGACTCATGTGGTTGATCTTAATTTCATAATAATTTGCAGAATAAGACACTCTTAAGTAGAACATGTATCTCCAGTTGTGCAGTATGTAGGTCAAGCATTTCTTTAATCTCTGGCAAAATTGGTGGCTCCTAATTCCAGCTCATGAGACGTGGAGCGCACCAAGTATTCAAACATTTTCTCTGTCATTTTCTCATTTACTCGATCCAGAATTAGGGAAAACCAGCGCTCCCCCGTGACACTCACAGTCTTAATCTATCGCGGTGGAGATTCTCTGTGACATATTCCACAACAATACACACAATTTAGCACTTTGTCAACAAACTCCGGCTGACAGCTTCTCCTTCTCGCTGACGAATGTGTCCCTCGACATTTGCTATCGCTCCTCTGCTCTTTGGAATCCCATCAGTCTGCGTCAGGAGAAAAGATGCTATCAGTGCCGCTGGTGTTGTGCCACAGAATGCTCCCCCGTCTCCCTGGACCCAGCTCCTCTGCACCTATAGCATGTCACAGTCTATTTACGATGATATTCTGTGTTGCATCGTTTGCCAAGGAGAGGTTTAACCGCTAAATACCTGTGTGCCAATGTTGTTCGTCGTTTGTGTTTACCGTTTAGTGCGACAAAGTCAGATCATGTGAAACCCGGATAATTACGATACCTTTAAAAAGTTCATTTATTTCTATAATGCAACTTAAAATGTGAAACTAATGAATGATATAGACTCATTCCATGCATTGTGACGTATGCCATATATATGTATATTACAATGTTAGTAAGTAAATGGACTTTTGAAGAATAATCTAGTTAGGATCTTGGAGTGACGTCGTTGTTTATAGTTTTATATTTTCCGCGCCGGTCACGTGACCGTGTGGCGCTACAGCAGAGAAAGCTACCTGGATGCTACAGAGTTAGCTGTTTTAGACGTTTGGAGAGAGGTTTTACTAAATCAAAAGGTCCGTTCTTGTTGTGTGCCCGGTTGTACGGCCCGCTGGGGACAGATTACTTTTTTTTCCTAATTATTTTGGAAAAGAACAGCGAAAAACGGCCACGGTTTATGCTGTTACCGACGGTAAACGTAGAACGGGAATGGATTTTCACCACAGACCCTTCTTCCCGAGTTTTCTATGAAGTAACTTTATTCTTCAAACTCTAAGTCAGCTGTTTGTGGTCTATGCTGTGTGTTACTATGGCGACGGCTGAAGTGGAGTGGTATGGAAACATTATTTTTCATCAGTAGTAGTCTGCTTGAATTCTCACTGACCATGGTATAAAATGAGATTATATAACCTTTGTTGGTCCCACTGTGGGGAAATGATGGATTATATTTGTACAAATGTCTGAGTATGTAATCTGTTGTCTTTACATGTGCATTTATCTGTGACGTGTTGATGTCGTGTGGATTTGCTTTATCTTGTAAGACTGAGTTTGGAGGAACAAGTATTCTGCTTAAAGCTTTTCAAAGAGATATTTACTGGAAGTCCCATGTTTCATTTTCCACACGGCCTTTCTATTTTATTTTACTTTTTTGATCCTCTTTTGCCTTGTGTTATGCTGGTCCTCTTTCTTTCACATCTTAACAGCCTTTTTGTTGGCTGAGTACAATGATTCAGAGGGACATAGTGATACAAACCAATTATTTCTGTACGCATTATATTTTTAATCGGTAGAAACATCTTCCTGAATTCCTTTAAACCCTGTCGGCCTTTAAAAACTGTCAATCTTTGTTGTTGTTGTCACAGATAAAGGTAATTTACTAAACATTCTTTGGAGCAGAGAGTTAATTGAGAGGGTCCCAGATGCACAAGTTTAAGCCTTAGATTTGGTTCTAAATGTGTCAGAAAACAATAGCAACCTTTTTCGTCACTCAGAGATAATTGTTAGTTGCAGCTCGATTGTCTATGCTTGGAACTACTCTTTCCACCACCTGCTCGTCGCCATGGTGATGATATTGCTTTGAATAGAATCAAACGTGGATATCTCGTCTGCTCGATTTTGAGAAAGAATCTAAATGAGATTGTTTCGGCTTTAGGCTGGTCACTAAAACTAATTTCAATGGACGATTTAGTGAGTTTGATAAACAATAATATTCTAACTTCTCCATGCTTTTGTTGCAAGAGGAGTATGGCAGAATGATCGCATCAAAAAACCTTTTTCACTTTCTTATCTAATATACAGCAATAACCAGTAATGAGTCATTTTGAATAGACAAATTATATATGGAGGCCCAAAATATGTTGTTTTATTCAGACTCGAACAGACAAAACATGGATATTAGATTTGTATATTGATTGGCGAGTAATCCGACACTACATAAATTACACATATGACTCTGAGGACAATATTTTCAAGATGTATTGTTGTTTAGACCCCGGCAGAGCCCTGCACGATTGCAGAAGGAGAAAGAGATTACTAACCCTAACCCGGTGGTGGTGCTATCTTAGGAGAAGGATGAAGGAGTTGGAACCCGGAACGAGGCAGAGATGGGGAGGAGGAGGGTTGCTGTGTGAGTGAAGCTGCTGCTTGGATGGAGCTTCCTCGCCATAGGAAGCTGATTGCTGTTGCCGTGAGTTTTGTTCTTCCTGACTTCCATTTTGAGTTTCCGCTTTAGCTTCTTAAATACTACAATCACAGTAGCATCACAAGTCAATCTCACATCCTGGACGTCAAAATGCTCAAGCTAAAAGCACAGTTAAAACCTGTTTCTCATCCTCACGCTTGTGTTATTACATACAAGTCCTGTTCATAACGATATATGACCATAACATGCTTCTATGGTTCGGTATGCATTATTGTCATTGTAGATAAGTGCACATTTACACAGTTACATTGTGGGGTTTTTTGTCCTCAGCAGCGAGGAGCAATGGCCAGGACCTTAGCTGGAAAACGTTACCATTGGGGGCATGTTTGGGGTGGTGGGGGAAACCGGAGCATCCAGAGGAAACCCACCCAAACACGGGGAGAAACATGCAAACTCAACATAGAACCAGAACCGTCTTGTTGTGAGGCTTGAGAGCTAACCACTCAGCCACCGTACTTCAGTCTTCTGTAGCCAATAAGACATCCGTGGCTCATTATTATATTATACTACATTTTTAATCTCAGGAGCACTGCTTTCTCGAGTTGAGTTTGCGGGTTGTGTACCTTTTAAGGCGACTTGTATCAATACTGTAATTAGCATCGCTGCATTGACTTCCTAATGGAGAGGACGGCTTCTTTGATGTCCCTTCTAAAGCCATAACATTCAAGTCTAGTTTTTGGGCCAAAGGTACAAATCAGAGGAGATGCCGGCTTTTGAACGTACAAGAGGATAACATGAAAGAAATAGTCAGGGATATCATTAGAGTCTGGTCACTTTGAAGTGAATGCTGCCTTGGAGCTAAATTGGAATTATTCCTGCAGTAAGTAAGTATGTAAGTAAGTAAAGTTTATTTATATAGCGCCTTTCACAGACCAGGGTCACAAAGCGCTTCACACATTAAAATACAAAATACACACACAAGTCAGATAAAACAAACACAGAAAACACAATTTACATTCACAGAGGCCTATGAACAATGGTGCGAGAAAGCCTGTCCAAACAAATGTGTCTTTAGTTGGGACTTAAAATCATCAACAGTCTCTACGATACGCAGAGACTGAGGAAGCAACTGCCTGGAAGGATCTGTCTCCTCTGGTTTTGCAGCTGACTCTTGAAACAATAAAACAAAAAGTGGATTATATCGTCCAAACATGGGGTCATTTCCAAACAGGATGCACCGTCATGTTAGGGCTGACTCATCCGGCTTTGAGATATTAGCTTTTAACTGATTCTGTTTGATGATTATGGACACAACCAGGGCCTTGTGTGAGGTAACTAATCTACCTAATTTACACAAGACGTACATAGGATTGTAACCTGAAAGTAAGTAAGTATTGTTTATTTATATAGCACATGTTACAGACCCAAAGGTACAGACCCAAAGGTACAGACCCAAAGCACTTTCCAATGTTCAGAGTCAGTCAAATATTGTTCCAATCCTTCCACACACGGTGATGACAGAAGCGAGTCCAGAACACACTGGACCATCAGCTCCAACACCATCATTCACTCTCTCATTTACATTCACACCTATTGTGCATGTTTTTAGTGGTAGGGGAAACCAGAGCACCTGGAGGAAACCTACGCAGACACAGGGAGAGCATGCAAACTCCACTCAGAAAGGCCCTGTTCTGACCGGGATTTGAACCCAGGATGTTCTTGCTGAGAGGCGAGAGTGCTAACCACTCAGCCATTGTGCCGTAACGAAATTCCACAAAAACCCTGATCCTGCTACATCCATCAAAATAAAAGTTGCGGATTATGAATCTCAATAACAAACTACAACAGCTAAACTAAAAAAGACTCGGAGAAAACATTCAAAAATAATATACAAAAACCAAACTAGCGTGTATACGGTCCACAACGTTATGTTTTTGACTATCCTTAATTCTAATGGGCTAAACTACGGTAGGGCCTGGGTTTCAGTCCCTGCTAGTCCTTTGGATGAGACATTTTTCTTTTCATATTTTTTTGAGCAAAATAATATCTCTCATTCACACACAAAGTTATGACCCCCCATGGATTATTAAGATTATGTGTGTTTTGACGACTTTAGACAGATTGAGTCAAATTATGGAGTGTCGATAGGATGTGATGGTGAGAAGACTCCGTCCAGATTAAGTGTGGTGTTGGCAGGGGTATGCACTCTACGACTGCACATTTTGTGTTTTTCTGTTGCAAGATACAGGAATCTGCTGTGGTCTGGTCCACTTTAACTGGACCAATGCTGAAAATGAATGCTTTATTTGTGGATATGAACCAACCACTCTACTTTTTGCGCACTCCATTCATCTCTAACTGTCATTTTTATCTGTATATTTTCTACTAAAAAGATCATTTTACTAAGAACACCACTTTTATACATATTATCTGTTCTTTGGGAAACCAGGCTCCACTAAACCCAACATGGTACGGTCTAATTAAAGGGAAAAAGGGAAAACGACTGCCCTTGATGGATTGAATAACTCGTCAAACTGTAGCAAAAAAAAAAATCATAAAAGCTGTTGCATTACCCATAATGCTTTGCACCTGGGGAGAGTGAGAATACTGAGATCCACCGCCGTCATGAGTAGTGAGATTCATCGCCGCTGTGGATCAGAGCCACCGACAGAAGAGCTCAGAGCTGAGTTTGAGCTGAGTTTAAGTGAAGTTCTTTCTTAGAATAACTGTACATTTTGTTTTCTATATAATTATAATAAGTATAATATAATAAAAGTATAGTTCCAGGTTGTATCTAAGTACTGCATGTATTCCTATTCTTCAGCAGAAACTTTACTCACAGTCAAAACAACAGCGATGATGAATCTATGATCTGCCACAGCACAGCCCGCGTCACGCTGCTGCAGGTGCAAAGCATTATGGGATTGTGCAAACAGAGAATTACATATAAGGTCGTCCAGCTTCCTGCAGAGGCGACAGAATTCACTCACATTAATCTGCAAACAGCTGTGGTTCACAAATGGGATGTTTCTAGATCTTGTGGTCATCAGTGGTCTCTTTCAAACTCAAAGAATGAAATATCAGAATCAGAATCATTTTTATGTATGTGGAATTTCATGAACATTACATTGTTTCCTACATTGAATTCTTTATAGCTGGAGGTTTTTCACACATTATCAGTCCTCAGCCAAGCACCAGTGTATTTTTATATTCTCATTGTCACTTATTTGACATAGGCACCATAATTCATCTGTTTATTTAGACTTTTTTATTTTTATTGTTGCACAGTTAGTTAGTTATTTCACATTTTACAGACACTTTTTTTGTGATACAAGTGATACAAAGACACACAAAAGTGATACATAGACATACAAAAGTGATACATCCTCAGGGATGTATTTTGAGTCCTTTGCTTTTTACTTTGTCCACTCACGATTGTGTGTCCTCCTCTGACTCAAACTTGATCATCAAATATGCTGATGACACCACCATCATCGGTCTCATCAGTGACACTGATGAATCCTCTTATAGAGCAGAGATACAAAATGTGGTTCAGTCAAACTAACAACCTCCAGTTGAACGCATCCAAAACATGTGAACTGGTCACGACTTCAGTCACAATAGTTCTCATTTGCCTGTCGTAATCGACAACTCCCAGGTGCAGATCGTAGAGGAGCAAGTTTCTGGGTTTAACTCTGTCTAACCTGAAATGGGTTAAAAACACTGACCGAGTCGTTAAGAAAGCTCGTCAGCGTCTCTACTTTCTGCGTAAACTTAGAGAATTTACCACTAACTCTAAGATTGTGCTTAACTTTTATGGCTGCACCATTGAGAGTTTACTTGTTGGTTCTGTGTCTGTGTGGTTTGGAAACATCACAGATAAAGAAAAGAGAGCTTTAAACAAGGTGCTCCGCTCTGCAAAGAGGACCGTGGGCTGTGAGCTTCCTGTTCTGGAGGTTCTTTATAAATCCACACTTTTAAACAAAGCTCTTAGGATTGTCAATGACTCTTCTGGCCACCCTGGGAAAGCCATGTTCCAGCTTCTTCCCTCTGGCAGAAGATATCGCTCTCTGAGATGCAGGACATCTCGTTACGCCAACAGTTTTTATCCACAGGCTGTTATCAGTGTGAACAGAGCACTTTAATGATTTGCACTTGTTTTGAAACTGTTTTAGTCGATCGATTTCACAGTGACATTTGTTTACTGTTTTATTTGTTTTATTTCTGTCTTTTAATGTTGTTTTATGTCTGTATTTGTCTGTGCACACTGGAGACTTTTGCTAATGTATTCCAATGTGGTTTTACTGCAAATGGCAAATAAACTGAATCTGAATCTGGCATAGACACACAAAAGTGACACATAGACACACAAAAGTGACACATAGACACACAAAAGTGATACATAGACACACAAAAGTGACACATAGACACACAAAAGTGACACATAGACACAAAAAAGTGATACAAAGACATACAAAAGTGACATATAGAGACACAAAAGTGACACATAGACACACAAAAGTGATACATAGACACACAAAAGTGACACATACCAATCAAATACCATTAATCTTCTACTGTATGCATTAGATAAACTAATCTTCACAAACAATAAAAAAAAACCTCCAAAACTGTTCACCTAAATGCACAAAGGCACTCACAGAACACACAGAAATATGCCGGTCTTCAGAGAACCCTAAAAACAGATTTCTTCAGTCAAAACTCCTGATAACTTGTGAGCACTATATAAAAAAGGCAATGCCCAATTTCACTGCCAGCTCCGAGTCCCCTGCAGATCTGTATTTTACATTTCATTTGAATAGCAGACATTTTCCAGGCCACTGCAGCCGAAGCAGACCCATACAGTCGCATCACTGCCCTATTAGATGAAGCCAATTTCACTTTTGTCACTTCCATATAGGCCTCAGCTCCGCAGGCTTGAGCCACATTATCGGCTCCTTCTGCCTCCCGTCGTTTGAGGGATGTCAGTCTGTCTCCGCAGTGTCATGTCCAAGTCCTCCCCTGTCACTCAGAGCCCAGGCCACCGCTCTGCTGCAGACTGCGGAGCTATGTTACTCACGTTTCTGCTTCCAGTCTCTACAGGAAAGGCAGTTTCTGGGTCGTGCATGTAGGCAATAGTAGTTACTTCGGAGGACTTTACAAATACTGTGGAATTTGTCAACACAGGTCAGAGAATCAACTCAAGAAATGCAATGACAATGCAAACTCAAGAAATGAAAAACACATTGGTATTGGTCCATAAGGGGCTGATGACCGATGTCCATAAATGTTTATAAATGTCCATAAAGGTCGTTGAGTGACCTGGATCCTCACCACTGTCCTTTGACCCTCCTACATGGGCAAGGAAATAAGAAAAACCCAGTGGGAAAAAGAGAGAAGCCTTAGGGTGTATGCAAATGTCATGTATGTGTCATAAGGTAAGATGAGAAAGATTATTGATCTCACACAGGAGAAACATATTAAAGGCAAAAATATAATGTGTTCAGGATGTATTATGTACAATACAAAGTGGCAATTAAAGAGACAGTGTCAATAGTAGTGCAGGGTTTTAGTCCAAGTGCAAGTGGCTTAAAGTGACTTATTGACTTGTAATGTCTGGTCTCTTATGTTGTTTTTCAGGATGGAATGGGCAGCCTGAAGTTGGACCAGGACGGCATCCGTGTGGAGGGGAAATCTGAGTTTGCGTCTCCACTTTATGTGAACGAGATTCAGTCCAGAGGGGTAAGTGCTCGACACACGGTGCTTCATGACATCCTGTAATATGTGAAATATGTCTCTGGCTTTTGAAACCACTTGAGTTGTGAGGTCCTGTGTTTTTTTCTTTTTTAGTAAAATTATTTATTTTTTGTGTCATTTATCTTATTTTATTTATTTATGTATTAGTTTATTTTATTTTATTTATTTTATTTATTTTATTTATTTTATTTATTTTATTTATTTTATTTATTTATTTATTTATTTATTTTTTATTTATTTTATTATTATTTTCTACGTGTGAGAAAATGTATTGTTAATAAGTATCTATGTTCAGCACAAACCGTTCATAATAACTGCTGAACAAAGTGGATTTGGATATTTTGAACACATTTACTACAGACACAGTTTCTTCCTGACACATTCTCAGTTCAGTGTCTCGGTGAGTGACTTTTACAGGATCAGATCAAATAACTCTAAGTTCTACAGTAAAAACAGTGAGTACAGAACGTTTCCTCGTCTGTTTTTATAAATATATATAATATCGTCAATGTGCTTTTATAGATTTCTCATGACACAAGAATATCCTCCATAATAACGTCATTTGTAATCTCATGTTTTATGCTTAGAAATAGATTATTATAGATTCATTTAGGATTCAGATTCTCACACCTTCAGCCACGTGGCACTTTCATTACATACTGTTTTACCCACAAAACAAATGTGTTTTTCTCACACACACCAGCTTCATATTTACAGTTATGGCCCTGGATTAACAGCAAACACCAATTGCCTCCATATCCGGCTCGGCTCCTGCAGCACTATCGCATCTCCCATCGACTGCGGAACGCCTCAACCTTTTTTTTTTAACAGATATTAAAGAACAGAGCCATCAGATTCTTCTCCTCCTGAAAACGCCAATCAGCCCCCATTCACTCTCTTTGATGTTTACTCGATTAGCAGCAGCACCATGCGTCGGAGTTGTTCCAAATGTTCCCTTAGCCCAGTTGGATCATCCCCCTTTTCAGTGATTAGCTACGCCGCACGAGCAATTTCAGCTGGGATGGCGTGGAAGCGTGTTCTGTGCGGGATGATGGTTGAAATTGGCTCGGTTGTGGATTCAATTTGCAACAGCAGATAGAGAAACAACCAGCGAGAGCCCACTTGATCTTTGATGTTTTAGCCAGGGCTTAAAGTTCAGCCGAGCACATGGCGTTGGCAAAGATACGGAAATGTACGCTCAGTCCATCCACATTATTGCGTCATTATAAGACCCACTTTTTTGTGTTCAAATTGCATGTTCTTTTCCCTCTCCTGTGCGAACACATGGATTAAATATCGAGGGCTGGTTCATTTTTGACCTTTAGGCAACTTGCTGCTGGCTTTGAATACTATACTATGTCTTTCATAGACACGGACATTATTTCAAGTTATAAAACACGGATTGCCAAAGTAAAGGTCAAGCTCGAACTTCAAAGTTTAACGGCCAAAATGAAATTCAGAGTTTTTCTTTCCTTCGTTTGGTTCGGCCTTTTCTCAAATATTGTTGCTCTTTTTCAGGTTAAAAAGTGAGTTCTCTTTCAGACAATCTATTATCTATTTTTCTGAAAAGTCTGAGGATTCTGGTCAAACCGTTCAGCCATTTTGAACCTGGACACAGTACATAAACAGGTCTGGACTATTGGCTATTTATACTATAGACAATATAGGAAGTGCTCATGGGCAAAGTTTTGCTTCTACCCTTTCTGGCTCCTGTTCAAGGCTGAAAAATGGGTTCTACTTCAGTATCTGGACAAATGCACACAACAGACAGGAGATTAGTTTTTTACTTGCATGTAACAAGGAGGAGATGTCTTTACGGCTGGTAAGGAGTCCTGTGCGTCCTACACAGCCAAAAGCCAAGTCCTGCTTGATGCTCTGCAGGCGGATTATTTATTCAGAACAGAAAACCCACACCCTCACAACGAAAAAGCATTAAAGTAAAACATTAATCACTTGTTGGACAACGTCTTGCAACATAGTTTCACAAAACACCCGAATTGTGGACACTGGATAATTATTAGCTTGGTTTCAACACCTCAATGGTAGATTTCCACACTCCAATGTAGGTCAAACAAAAGTTGTCTAGACTGATTATATTCACATTCATTTAAATGATATCCCAACACTTCCACTCTCATGAAGTAAACTCCTCTCGCTCAGTAACCGTTTGGACCACACTCACCATTTCAGGCTTTAACAATCCATGGTTTAGCGCTCCCTGAGATCCTGGTGTTTGTTTTGTGATATTGTCTTCGTAAATCCAGATATGCATCCTAACATCTGACCAATCAGGAGTCAGGATGTCTTTAGCTATAGTGAATAAGACCGGCGCTGCTCCTGATTGCCGCTTGGTAAAATAAATTCGGTTCCACATTCCCGCTCAAATAGCCTGTTTGGGGCTAGCTCTAATCGGCCTCTTCTGCATTCAGGCTAACACTATGGGTATGACGTCAGCTCTCGGTCTATGATTTATATACAGTCTATGGTCTGGACTAAACCACCGCAAAGAAATGACTTCAGTTGAACTAAACCAGGACCAAAGCAACCCATCTCCATATAAATGTTATTATGACCCACGTGCCTTATTTGAGTGGACAGAACAGCGTGAAAAGTGTGAAAAGCAGGAAACGTCCGGATAGTTCCCGGGGTTCGCCGTATGTGCTGCAGCTTCAGCCACTTATCCTCCTGGCAGCTATGATGTGCCTCTCACAAGCAGTTTATCTTCAGTCCTGTAAATCTCCACACCATTATTCCAAAATAATTCAGAGTCTTTTGGTCGGATATGGCCTGTTTAATATTGTTTTCATAAGACGCCGTTTTGGCTTAAGCTGGACTTCATTTATATACACGGCCCGTCTGCCGTGGGAGCGGATCCCTTTCTCAAACCATGGGTCTCCATGAGTTGTTCCTCTGATGCAGGAGGGTCTGTTGGACAGTTAGTGTCCAACTAGAAGGACTGTGATGATCCAGGACACTTTAACATTCTACATGTATGACATTTATCAACATGTGTTCTATGTTCTTTATGTGTTTAACTGTTGATTCTCTGACCTGTGGTGATTTCAATGGTTTTGTTTTGTATTGTATTGTACAGAGTCTTGCCGCAACAAGAAAGATAATCTTGTTTTTTATTTATTATCTCAGACACCATCAATATTTAGATGCAGTGATGGAATAATCAGTTCATATATAAACAGAAATCTCTTCTATGATCTGACTGACACATAAAATTGCTTTATTTTGCGTCAGTCCGAGCAGAGATATACATAAACATATGTACATGTATGTACATATGTACATATGTACATATGTATACATATGTATATGTATATACATATGTATGTACATATGTACATACATGTACGCACTAATGCGAGGCAGTCCTGGAGTCACTTCACTGTGGTTCTTCTCGGGGTTGTCCTTTTTTTGCTCTGTTTTTTAACCCTGTAGCAACACATAGTTCAAAGGTTTTGGCAAAACAAGTCTGACTTTTTGGTCTAATGCATTAACTATTGTCTGTACCTAAGAACCCAAAGAAGCTAATATGCTACATTACCATATTAGGTCATTGAAGGCTGAGTTCCACAAAATAGCACAGATATCTTTTCATGAACAGATATTTTTATTTGGGGTTTGGGTTCTTCACGGTTAAACCTCTTTTTGCTGATGAAGGAGCGTTTAAGGACATTCATCCATTCTCCCATTTTCTGTGAACAAGAATCTTCTTGGACCATCTTTCTGTAATTGTTTGATTTTGTAATCTGCCGTTGGTAAATCATTTGTGAGGAGTCCTTCAAGACGACTGTTGATGTGATTTTGGCTGCACACCAAGAAATATATTCAATGTTTAACGGAAAAGTTGCAAAAATCAGCAGAGGTCCATATTTTCTGCTCCTCGTTGAACAAAATGACACATTTTATTGTTGGTTCACAGAATAAGTGAAACAATCAGAGTTTTTACAGCCTTTAAATCATTTTCTACCCAAAATACATCACTTCCTTTAAGCTAATAAAGTAATTTGCTTTATTCTTCGGGTGACCATAACATCATGACTTCTGGATCATTGCATAAAGATTCTTAAAACAGATCCTTACACTCTTGACTACTGTATAAATGTTTTTAGACAATGTTTTAAATGTGAATACCCCATATCGCCATAACAACAGCGACATCCCGTTTTCAGTAGGTCGCAGTTATGATTGTATTCCAGAGAGCAGCTGCTGTGGGAAAGAAACATTCAGAAAGAAAATGTGCAAATATACATGATATTAATCGTCTTTTTTTGTCTTTACAAAAGGACAATCGCAGCCGTTCACTTTGGGAAATTTGGGAAAAAAAACCTCCATTTATTATATGACTTGGACCGTACGCGCGCTCTGATTGGCTGATTTACCGGTCTGAGATTTTCCGATCTCGGACCGTTACCATGACAATCCGTCCACAGCGCATTTATTTGTCTTGTATTGACCAGAACCATACTTTATTATTTCTGTTTTCCCAGATCAATATTTTCTACTGCAGACAACGGACATATTTAGAATGTTTAGGCACAAAATAGTTCGACCACAGTTGAAATGCTCTGACAGAGACATGGAACTTTGTGACAGTCTTTTGTTTCATGTGGCCCTGGACAAAAAATCTAACTTTTGACAATTACCAAAGTATCATTATCAAGTAAGAAGTCAGAATGTACAATAGAGAACCGCATGTGTCACTGTCACTTTACTGAGACACCAGACCCTTGTGCTGCTAATGCTAACAGGTACAGACCTGTTAGCATTACAGGTCTGTACCTGTTAGCATTACAGGTCTGTACCTGTTAGCATTACAGGTCTGTACCTGTTAGCATTACAGGTCTGTACCTGTTAGCATTACAGGTCTGTACCTGTTAGCATTACAGGTCTGTACCTGTTAGCATTACAGGTCTGTACCTGTTAGCATTACAGGTCTGTACCTGTTAGCATTACAGGTCTGTACCTGTTAGCATTACAGGTACAGACCCAACCCTAACCCACTATTACTGCACTAGAATATACAGATTTATACTTGCTCCTTCATCATGTTAAAGTTGGACATTTTAGACTTCTTTCCTTATTCTGCTAAATAGAGATTTTATGCTAAAGTTCTGCATTTTTATTTTATTTTCATACCGAGTTATTATTCATCTTTTACTGTGTGCTCCTCATTCCTTCTGTCAGTAACCAGTCACTTGGCGGCACGGTGGCTGAGTGGTTAGCACTCTCGCCTCTCAGCAAGAAGGTCCTGGGTTCGAATCCCAGTCGGACCAGGGCCTTTCTGAGTGGAGTTTGCATGTTCTCCCCGTGTCTGCGTAGGTTTCCTCCGGGTACTCCGGTTTCCCCTACCACTAAAAATATGTACAATAGTTCTGGCGCCTCCTGTACTGGCCCCGCTCCCATCTCTGTGTGGAGTGAGAGACAAATGCCCAAAAATAACAATTGTAAACCGCTTTGAGACTCAGATCTGCAGTGAAAAGGCGGTATATAAATAAAAAGATTACTTACTTACTTA